>CM031591.1:8672936-8802055 GCA_018467065.1 Ephestia elutella | reverse complement strand
GCGCCCTACCACTTGGCCACCACTACCGCTTCATGTAGTCATAGCGTTACCTTATACTTGTCTATATAATAATAGTATCCTACTAATCCTCCTAATATATAAATGCGAAAGTGAGTTTGTTTGTAACCTCTTCACGCTTTATCTACTGAACCAATCTTCCTTTAATTTCGCATAAGTACACATAGTTAAAAGTACTGAAGGACATTGGGTACCTTTCATCCCGGTAAAAACTACTGTTCCCGTAGGCAATTCACGCGGGCGAAGCCGCGGGCAAAAGCTGGTAGTTTTTTGATATATGTATAGAATTAGGGTTGCCAGGTCGCCAAACCTAATAGCCGGACAGAGCAGCCAGTTTGGCCGGACATTTGGGTAGAAAAGCCGGACACCCTACAATATTGAGGTTTTTGTCTCAGTATTAATAGTGTAGTGATAACTACAGAATTATTTTGAACTCCTAACTGGTCAACCTTGCATGCTATATTTTAGGTGAATTAGTTGATATATTGGGATATTATTCCTGTGGCGTATTACCTGCATGATAGGCTCTCGACGCATCACAATAGCAGGCATTCAAATCCATTAGTTTCCAGACAAATTGAATGGGAAAGTGACACACCAGTACACAAATTTCATATGTTGTTTTTACAATACTTATTAAGAAAACAGGGAGACCCGCACATCAAAACGTTCTTTGAGTCACGCCGAAACCATTGGTAGCAATAACTCGACGCGATTTTGTGTACTTACGGAATTATATTGAAAACTAAACATTCATAACAAAACATTCCACGATTAGATTAGACTGTCAACTGAGATCTACAGAGTTGGACGTCTGACATTGACAGCTGGTGACACACGTTCCGTCTCAGATCCTAACAAACCTTTCTTATCATAAACAAATAAGAAATCATGGCTGGATTGTTGTAGAATTTTGATTATTCTCCTTTAATATCGTCGACTTAGATTATTATAATATTCAACGAATAAATACCTTATTTAAACATTAGTTCTTTTAAAGAATATTAAAAAAGTTGGTTTGACGTGCGTCCGAATTAAGCGGAATGGAGCGCGACGAGGCGGAATGTCAAATCAAGTGGAGGGATCTTTCTCTTCCTGGGTGGCCACTACGACATGTAACATGGCTTGAGCAATTATTAATTTTTTGGGTTTTTTCACTTTCGCCGCCCTCGGCACCCCGTCATGGGACTATAGTTTAACCTTTAGCTTTAAAATCCGCGATACGCGCAAGGACACAGGGGATATTTGCCGCCACGAAGTTGTCAGGAGGATGAGCTGTTGATATCCACGTGCCCGCCCGGCCGTATGAATTGGCGCTTCCTGGAGTGTCCTCCCATCACCAGAGGGTGCGGTTCTCCCGGACCGTGGACCGCATGCCACGGTGCAGGCCCCGTCGTCGGCGACCCCAAGGTGCAGCACACGGATCCTAACCTTATTTCCTAAGGCCGCATCGCCGCCTCCGATCCGATGTCCCTCGTAGTGGCTCAGCGCAAACCTCGGAAGGTCCAGCCAGCGTCTACTATCCCGCATACAACGGAGCGTTGCAAGAGCGCCACGCCGCTTTGAGTACGCGACCAGCACCAGTGTTCGAACCCAACGGATCGTAATGGTGAACGGGGCAACGTTCTAAGTGCGCACAGACGTTTGTGTACGGACCTGGCCAGGTACCCTATATTTGGTTTATGTTAATTTTAACTTTTAATTGCGGCAAAGACTTATCAGATTTTGGTATTGATGTAACTGTCCCCGCCTTCAGCGGCTATTGTGTTTATGGAATAAAATGCTATATTCTATCCCAACCATATTGTATTAATGATATCACCCTGCCCATGACTCCCAGAACTTAAGGCTTAATAGACAAGAGGTCCTTGTACTTCAAAAGTACGAGGCTCTATCCTGAGCATTACATCCGGCTCTCTCTAAAATAATTGTTCGTGTATAATCTCTCTGCGCAGGGATATTGCCCGTCTCCGCTCCAAATAGCTGGAGATCCCTGCGCACACCACAACATATACACTTTTTATTTTTTTTATTTTTTATACACGACAATGGCGCCCGAACTACTATATTTTTGAGCCTTTGAGTCCTGTGAGAGTGGCAGTTTTTTCTAAAAAATAGTTTTTAAATTTTTTAAACTCACTCACTTGTTATTTTGAAATTTTGGTGATATCATTGACTGTAAAGTTATTATACTTTAGTGTTTGTTAGGTTTATATGCGACAGGGTTGTAAGCATACATTTAATACAATTCATAGTAATTATTATAATATTACTAAACAATATTATAATTAATAATATAATAATTAATATTTTATTTGGGCTTCGCTATGAATAAAAAGCATAGCGCTCAGCCATAATTCCTAGTTAATCTCAATTTGAGAGCTAATTTATATTTATTGACAGGGGAGTAACCTGTATATATTTAGAAATTTATCAATTATTATAATCTATTACATACCCTGACACATATAACCTCACATTTTTGTCAACATGTCGGGCGGCGAAAGGGAAGAGCAATATCACGAAGTAAGTGGGGAGCCAAACAAACCACCTACCACTACTACTTCCACATTTGTTAATACACGACCACGGGGAGGTGCAATTGACACCCACCCACCTGGCCCTTCCACACTTAAAGTGTTACAACCCACATTGTCTCAACTAGGAGCTCCCGGTTTAGTACGTCAAGCCAACTCAATGGGTAGGACTACCTATGTTACGGAGACTAGGGAAGATGATGAGCGCGTTATTCACATATTAAAGGAGGACCATTTGAGGTCGTGGAATTTAAAATTTTCTGGTGACTCAGACGTCACAGATTTTTTCTTAGAATTGATGATTTTAGGTGTAGTCGAAACACTTCAGAACATAAAGTACTGAAATGTTTTTCTGACTTACTTAGTGGTAGCTATCTTTGAATAGCATTATTAATGTTGCCACCGGGCACACACCATTTTTGTTAGCTAAAGGTCGGGAGATAATGACGGATGGCATGTTGCCGAAAAGAGGCGGCATTCCAAATTCGTTAATACCTTCAAATGACCAGTCGTTCAGCTCATTTCTTCTCCGCTAAACTAGCACCGCGCTTTGTGATGTAAAGTTGTCAGGAAGCATTCGGATGTTGTTTACGACCTTCAGGAGATAGAAACCGGTAAAGTTGGAAAATATCATGTCAAGGACATAATAAAAGTCTCACAACTTTCTTATCTTGAACTTTGTTATTTTGGATTGGTATAACCAATTAGAGGCCTCATTTTTCACATATGACATGACTCACATGTGAAATTTTTGAACTTTGTTATTTTGGATTGGTATAACCAATCAGAGGCCTCATTTTTCACATATGACATGACTCACATGTGAAATTTTTGAACTTTGTTATTTTGGATTGGTATAACCAATCAGAGGCCTCATTTTTCACATATGACATGACTCACATGTGAAATTTTTTTGTCAAGCGTTTTCTTGAAAACCAATTTCTTTTGTAACTACACACTCTAGGCGCCAGAGTAAACATAAGGATATGGATTAATACTCCTTAATTTTTTGAGAAAAAAAGGAAAATAAGTTTTTTCCCTTATACAATGTCAGCCGCTACGGCTGTACATTTTAAACTTCAATTTATGTGAAGCTCTCCATTAGTTTAAAGACTTTATTAGGTTTACAATTTAATTACTAACTAGTAAATTATGTAGGAATGCTAGATTACATATATTTTAATTAAATCTCAAATAGTTTTTCTTATTATACATAAGTAAGAACTATATTACTTTAGATAATTCTTTATTATTAGTATGCTACTTGCGATTATCTCATTAGAAATCCAAGTATGATTTTTTTAATAAAGGGGAATTGCAGCGGTCTGGCCAGACGCTGTATTCCTGACACTCAACATAAATTGAGTTAGTTTTAGAACTCTAGAACATATATTTTAGTTTAATATATGAAATAGCATGAGTTAGTTTCATATATAGCTGATAGTTTTATATTTAGAAATATATTGCCGTAGAATAGGTGAGTGTTTTCTCCGGTTACCCCGGCTGTTTCGGGTAAGTACGACTTAACCTCTTTGCCGAAAAGGGGGGTATTGTAGTGATAACTACAGAATTATTTTGAACTCCTAACTGGTCAACCTTGCATGCTATATTTTAGGTGAATTAGTTGATATATTGGGATATTATTCCTGTGGCGTATTACCTGCATGATAGGCTCTCGACGCATCACAATAGCAGGCATTCAAATCCATTAGTTTCCAGACAAATTGAATGGGAAAGTGACACACCAGTACACAAATTTCATATGTTGTTTTTACAATACTTATTAAGAAAACAGGGAGACCCGCACATCAAAACGTTCTTTGAGTCACGCCGAAACCATTGGTAGCAATAACTCGACGCGATTTTGTGTACTTACGGAATTATATTGAAAACTAAACATTCATAACAAAACATTCCACGATTAGATTAGACTGTCAACTGAGATCTACAGAGTTGGACGTCTGACATTGACAGCTGGTGACACACGTTCCGTCTCAGATCCTAACAAACCTTTCTTATCATAAACAAATAAGAAATCATGGCTGGATTGTTGTAGAATTTTGATTATTCTCCTTTAATATCGTCGACTTAGATTATTATAATATTCAACGAATAAATACCTTATTTAAACATTAGTTCTTTTAAAGAATATTAAAAAGTTGGTTTGACGTGCGTCCGAATTAAGCGGAATGGAGCGCGACGAGGCGGAATGTCAAATCAAGTGGAGGGATCTTTCTCTTCCTGGGTGGCCACTACGACATGTAACATGGCTTGAGAAATTATTAATTTTTTGGGTTTTTTTCACTTTCGCCGCCCTCGGCACCCCGTCATGGGACTATAGTTTAACCTTTAGCTTTAAAATCCGCGATACGCGCAAGGACACAGGGGATATTTGCCGCCACGAAGTTGTCAGGAGGATGAGCTGTTGATATCCACGTGCCCGCCCGGCCGTATGAATTGGCGCTTCCTGGAGTGTCCTCCCATCACCAGAGGGTGCGGTTCTCCCGGACCGTGGACCGCATGCCACGGTGCAGGCCCCGTCGTCGGCGACCCCAAGGTGCAGCACACGGATCCTAACCTTATTTCCTAAGGCCGCATCGCCGCCTCCGATCCGATGTCCCTCGTAGTGGCTCAGCGCAAACCTCGGAAGGTCCAGCCAGCGTCTACTATCCCGCATACAACGGAGCGTTGCAAGAGCGCCACGCCGCTTTGAGTACGCGACCAGCACCAGTGTTCGAACCCAACGGATCGTAATGGTGAACGGGGCAACGTTCTAAGTGCGCACAGACGTTTGTGTACGGACCTGGCCAGGTACCCTATATTTGGTTTATGTTAATTTTAACTTTTAATTGCGGCAAAGACTTATCAGATTTTGGTATTGATGTAACTGTCCCCGCCTTCAGCGGCTATTGTGTTTATGGAATAAAATGCTATCTTCTATCCCAACCATATTGTATTAATGATATCACCCTGCTCATGACTCCCAGGATTTAAGGCTTAATAGACAAGAGGTCCTTGTACTTCAAAAGTACGAGGCTCTATCCTGAGCATTACATCCGGCTCTCTCTAAAGTAATTGTTCGTGTATAATCTCTCTGCGCAGGGATATTGCCCGTCTCCGCTCCAAATAGCTGGAGATCCCTGCGCACACGCACCAACATACACACTTTTTATTTTTTATTTTTTATACACGACAATAGGTACGGTACGAGCAAAATGTAAAAAGCCTAACAAAAGCCGGACAGGCCTGACACCGGCCGGACACGCAATCAAAAAGCCTACCTATGTCCGGCTTTATCCGGACGCCTGGCAACCCTATATAGAATAGATTGATTAAAAATATTTTGACTTTGACTCTGTACAATGTACAGTGTACATATAGCTTTGCCTGGGTCTCAGTTACAGATTCTTAAACTTTTTTCCATCTGTCTGAAGCATGTATCTTTTTTTTATATTTCGCAGGGGGAAATGCATTTAGGCACTGAGTGTGGGATCCTGGGCCGCTAGTCGACCCAGACTACCCACTATAAACCACTGCGGCGGCGTTTCCGCGCCTGCATGCCGTTGCTGGAGGCATTTGTCTGAAGGACCTACTCTTAGTATTTATTTCGATGATGCTTTCTTTGTTTTCCTTGATGGATATATCTACCTACCTACTGGTTTCTATTACGTCGTATGGACTGACGCATTTGATAGCTCAAATGCGACCTAGCGTGCATTATTCCATCAAGAAAGCTCCACGTGATTAATAAAATAAATTTTCTGCAAAGGATAATTGCTAGAGCGTAGAACATGCAACCTTTTATTTGTCAAGGCCGTCTTACAATATATACTATAATTATAGGTAGGTTTCTTCTTACTTTCATATAAGTATACAATTAAATTGAAAGAAATCTATTGTGAGAAGTAAAAATGAATACCAATGAGTATCTTGGCTCAGTTTCGTTAGGCCCAGTTCATTAAGAGTTCATTAGACACCTTAAAACTTATATTAAACTAGCTGTTAGCCCGCGGCTTCGCCCGCGTGACTTTGGCTTAGATGAAAAGTCTTTTTGTGTTCCAAACTGTTTCCTGTGTTCCAATCTTCGATTTTTATACCTACGTCTACAGAAAATGCTCATCAGATTAACCAAGTTTTGCTAAGGCGCCATTTCCGTATATGTTATAGTGTAGCTGGTCTCTTGAAGTTATTCATCAGATGTTCCAGATCTTCAATTTTTATACGTCAGCAGAAAATGCTCATCAGGTTGAACGATTTTTGCTAAGGCGCCATTTCCATATTTCTTATAGTTTAGCTGTTCTGTTATGGTTCTTCATCAGGTATTCCAGTTTTCAAAATCAATTATAGCCTATATGTTACTCAGGCTTAATAGCTATACAACAAAAAAAGTTTCATTCAAATCCGTCCAGTAGTTTTTGCGTGAAACGCGTACATACATACAGACAGACAGACAGGGTAATTCAGGGTTTTTATATTGCTTACTTACTTGATTTAGTTGGCAAATAAATGAATATGAATATAATAAAAAGGTTTCTTACTCCGAAAAGGAAAAATTAAAAAGTTGTAATGTCAATGTCAGTTGTCAAATAAAAATGACTGACACGACATCTGACATACGAAAAATAAAAATTGTTTCATTTCATTTTCAATTTCAGCATGATCGGTCTAATAATTTCTATAATTTGCATTAAAAACTAATAAAATCTCATGTGTAATGTCTTTATTCGAAAACGCCGTCTTTAACACTACCCTGTACGAGGCTTTGTATCTTCAAGTCGGAGATACTTTTGCTTTCGCCAGGGATTTTGTTGGATCGTGTGTATCATCTTTGCCGATCGAGAATTTTGGCAAACCTTTTGTGAATTTGTCGGAATTATCGTTCTACGACGATATTATCGAGGTTTTCTATTTCAATGAGTTCCAGATACTGCTCTTGAAGACGTTTTCCCTTATATTATTGATCACATTGTTGTTGATATTCGTATCGTGGCGTGTATACGGAAAACGCATATCGGAACGGTTTATGAAACCAGGTAAGCCAATAGATTCTTGTACTATTAGTGCATATCTCCAATATTTTGGTATAAAAGTATTGCACTATATTTAATAATTGAATGAGTCATGTCTTTGTTTTTTGTTTCCAATCAATATTTTCCCAATTGATAACATTTATCTTACATTATCTTCTTACCTACAGCTACTTCAGCTACAATAGAGCAGTTGAAAGAAAGTGTCTCAAAACTAAAACTGCCTAAAGAGCACACTCCGAGAATATAAAAAATGGCAGATAAAATCAAAAAGTTCTTCCAAAAGAAGAAAGTAGATGCTAAGTTCAAGTTGGCCGGACGCGGTCACAGATTGAGTGAGGACACATTGAGTAGCTCAAGCTCTAGTTCTTCACAAAGATTGGTGCCGGTTGTGAAAAGAGCTGGGCTCTCGGAAGAGAGCAAGGTTGCTGCTGACGCTGCACTGGCTAGGCTGCAGCAGAAACGGGAGAATCCTTCTTTCAATACTTCATTGGCTGCTATTCAGGTGATAGTATTTATTCTTGTTCTATACTATAATGGGCCCTGGATTGACCTTGTTCCCGTGTGAGTTTTGGGTAATCCACTCTTCGTGCTCCTCTACACTCCCTAAGGAACCTATGTGCCAAATTTCAGCTTCCTACGCTCAGTAGTTTTGGCTGTGTTGTCTGTCAGTCAGCAACGGAAGAGTGTAGCTAACTATACCAATGTTAGCAAAAATAAATGAATTATGAATTTTTTATAAAAAATTGCTTTCAAACATATCATAAGTAGTAATACATAAAAAAAATTATTTTATGTGAGAAAGTATAAAGTCCATTCAATATTTTTAATGTTAGTACTTAGCTCAATATAAACAAGGTTGCTGTATGTGTTAAAACAAATAACACTTGTGACCTTGCTTGCTAGGAGGTGAAAAGAGAAACATAATTTTCATATTACTTAGTCTATTTTCTTATTTTTTATCAAATAGGCAATATAAATAGCTCTTTTGAATCATCAAAATATGTGCTAAATGTTATAATGCGTATCATTTAGAATAACGCTCCCACTTCTTGAATCTTTTCGCACTTTTGCAGACAGCTAAGTTCAGACTTGCCAACCTATTTGTATTCTATAGTCCAAAGCAATAAAATGTACACAAAACTACACTGAAAGAGAATGTGCCAATGTATATTATGTTATTGCTTTGTGACTGTACAACACAAAGTATTCAATGCTGTTAGAGAAGTATAATTTCCCATTACATTAACCCTTTTACCTAGATAAATTCATCTAAATGTGTCACTTTAGACCAACTACTTAATGACAACACTGATAATGAACTTAGCAGGTAAAGTAGGATAGTCTGGTAATAGGTATTATAATTAAAAATCAATACAAATTGTTGTTATAATTAGATTATTCATTTACTTAGATTGGATGTGAGTACGACAAGGTTTATATTAGTATTATAAAGTTAAGTTTTTTGTGTGTGCTAAAAGATTATTCTAATCTTATGAGGGCAAAATAGTTGCAGTGTCAACTAACTGTTGTATGCACCAAGCCTATTGATATTAAACACCTATGTTCAAAGGGATTTTAAGAATTTTTTAAGTCCTCAGCTGCAACTAGATATAGGTAGTAAATTATTATTTTTTATTTAATACATAACATGGCAACCACGAACCGGAAAACGTAGGCCACTAACAGGCCTCCCACTCGGTGGACCGACGACCTGGTGAAGGTCGCGGGTTGCGCATGGATGCGGGCAGCGCAGGACCGGTCGTTGTGGAAATCCTTGGGGGAGGCCTTTGTCCAGCAGTGGACGTCTTTTGGCTGAGAGAGAGAATACTAGCATGGCCCAGGGACTTTATTCCCGTGGGAATTTCGGGAATTCCTCTACACTCCCTAAGGAACCTACATGGCAAATTTCAGCTTCCTACGCCCAGTAGTTTTGGCTGTGCGTTGTCTGTCAGTCACTCAGTAACGGAAGAATTTCATAACTATTGATGATGATTGCAGGCTCAAGTAAAAAAGGAGTTGGAGAATGAGAAAACGCCATCAATGCAGTCAGCTACAAGCAGCGAAGACTCATTGAAACGGGAACAGCCGGTGCTGGCAAAGAATTTTGCAGCTTCGGGAATCTTCTTCAAGTAATTACTGCTTTGCTAAACTTTAGAATTACCTGACAACTTTTTGTCACAATATTAAAATAAGCGATTCAGTGTCCCATTACTGGACAAAACCTCTCTCCTTCTTCCAAGACTCGATCTAAGCGAATAGACAAATACATACATACATACATATTATCACGCCTTTTTCCCGTGATGGTAGGCAGAGACTAGCGATTTCCACTTGCTACGATCCTTACAGATCTCTCTCGCTTCCTCTACACTCATCACTCTCCATACATGCTTTCTGGTTATGGGTGCTCCTAATATCTCCCTTTTTTAAGGAGGTCCGCAATCTGGTTGGAGTGCGTTCTTCGAAGAATAGACGAATGGTTTTAACAAAATCGTATTTTTGCGTTATCTAACAATCAATCTTATTTGACTCACAATTAGCTACTAACTCTAAGTTTGCCTCTAGTTCGTCCTATATAATGTAATCCTTAACTACGAAGAGGCCGTATAAAGCATTGCGTCTATTGTTTAACAATTGTTATCGTAAAACGCCTTGATTAATAAATTAATTTGGGCGTCTATACAGCGTGTACTGTAAGCAGATTATTAAAATTATATATTATCTATTTTGAATACATTATAAATTGTAATAATTAAAATTACCACTAACCACAATTTCTTATTAGAAATCCGCCTGCCGTTCCTGCCGTTCCATCCTTCAACATTTGAACTATCTAAACCAGTTATTATATTAGTAGTTATAACTGAATGTATGATATGAAACGCAGTAAATGATATGATATGTTGAGATAGGGAGGCGAACTAGAGGTAAACAGTTAACTGTAAGCCTGATTGCTAATGAATGATAATAATCCTAATATGACAAACACATAACTCGTGAAAGAAAAATCATTCTTACTTTATTAGTATGGTGTAGATTCCATTAAGATTTTTTTTGCAATATTAGCACAAATTAATACTGAATTAAACTGCCAGACATCGCGATACTAAGGATTTCTTGTCTTTGAAATACGATGTATAAAACAATTTTTTATTACTCATACTCTGAAAGTAAGTCTGAAGTTGCCTGAGGAGCGTGGAGAAAGTAATACTTTTCAGCCCTAGGGAGAATCGTTTTCAACTGACAGCTTTCAAATTATTAAAAAAAAAAACTAGTTCTATTTTCACGTTATTCTATTGAACCATATTCCAACTTCCAATACAGCCATTCAACATATTATGTAAAATGAAATAACATGAAGTTAAAGAATATATTTTTTATAATGTTTTATAATATAGATTTTTTTATTATTTTTTCAATGATGGAACCAAATGAAAAAAATCTAATAGCTAAATAGTTGGTCGGCCACAGAAAAAAAAAATATGCTGGAAGCTGAAGCCGTAATCCGATCATTTTTTTTTTCAAGTTTAGAGTTTTGTTTATGCTTCCGTATAAGATTCACTCATCATTTCTTTAGCTAATTCATGTTTTTATTTTTACTTTCCTTGTATTCGTAATGAAAAGCACAGTGTTTACCTCGGGTGAAAGACTTTTTTAAGTCCCTCGAACTATTGACCCCGTCTCGGGACTTAAAAAGTACTTTCACCCACTCGTTAAAAATGTACTATTTGTTGTTTGTTTCAGGTGCCCCATGATAAGTAACGACGTTTTGCCGCGAGACGAATGGAAAGCGAACATCAAGTCGTTCCTATACGAACAGCTGGAGGAAGAGAGAGGGCTGACTGCCTGTCTCATCATACAGTCCTGCAACAACAATAGGGAGAAGGTAACCTGGACAAATGTAAACATAATAACGAGCAAAAACAAATACAATAATAATTAGCACGCACTCCGACCAGATTGCGGACCTCCTTGAAAAGGGAGATATTAGGAGCACTCATAACCGGAGAGCATGTATGAAGAGAGTGATGAGTGTAGAGGAAGCAAGAGAGATCTGTAAAGATCGTAGCAAGTGGAAATCGCTAGTCTCTGCCTACCCACACGGGAACAAGGCGTGATAATATGTATGTATGTATGTAATTACAATTATTAAAAGTTTAAAACATGACTGACAACTCACATAGCCTATGTCACTCGAAGGAATCTAAAAATACCTCTCACATCAAAATCTGTTAAGCCGTTCAGGACTTATGGTGGAATAAACTTACATACATACATGAACTCTCAAAACATAACACTCCTTTTTTGGTCAGTCGTGTAAAAAGAATGAAGTTTTTGACAGTTCAGTCAAAAGTACCTATGACTGATTTTATGACCGATTTTATATTTCACTCCACAACAGTAAAAAAATTTGTTCATCCGATTTTACATATTTTATTTATTCACTTAAGTCAGTGTCATTGTTATAGGTATATTTTAATATTAGTATGTATTTTTATCAGATCGATACATGCGTGGAAACACTATGCAAGTACTTGGAGAATATTATCACTTATCCGGAAGAAGAGAAGTATCAGAAAATAAGGATGTCCAACAGGTAAGGGGAGGGGAATGTGTTTAGTAAGTGATTAGCTTTGTAATAAGATATATTTTTTTAATTTGTTTCTATCAGGCAAAAATATAAAAAAAATCATGAAATAAACAAATAAGGCCCATGGACAATATACAATTATTTAACCGTAAATCTACAGTTTCAAAAAGCAAATTTCATTTGATTTCTTGAAAGGTTATAAACAAATACAATATTAACCTGACTCAAATTTCTTAAAAAAAAAAACGTGTTTCATACTATTTTAATCGACCAAAATATGGTATAGCCGATTTTTTTTTTATACAGGATGTTTGGTTAAACACCGGCAACCTCAAGGTGAAAGTACTCATGAATACGATCGACTTTTTATATGGGACCGACTCTGAAATCTAAAAAAAAATCAGTTCCAAATTTTGGATTTTTTGGAGTTGGTCCCATATAAAAAGTTGCTCATATTCAGGAGTACTTTCACCCTAAGAGAAGGATGCTGGTCTTTAACCAAACAGTCGGTCCCATACAAAAAGTTGCTGATATTCATAATTTCACTACTAAAGATTTTGTCATTGATTTTGAATACGCTTTGTATTATTCGATAAATTTTGAGAATTCTAGTTTTAAACGTTGAAAAATGTAATATTGTAATGAATCTTATAAAAGCTTTATATTTTATTTATTTATGTTCTTTTTTTAATTTTTGTACACAACAAATACATAGATAAGAAACTTTAAACATAGTAAAACTGAGTACAAAGGTACTACCTGGGGCGTGAGCTCCATATAATAATAAATCTCCAGGGTCGTTGTATATATTTTTTATTGGTAAACATAAGAATATAAGTATTGGACCTAAAACAAAATATACAAACGATTAGAAAAGATAACACATATATACACCATAAATTTAAAATTACTTCCTAAAACAATTAAAATTCACTTACCCTGTAGTAAGGGTCCTATTGATAATATATTTAAAATAGTTATTATGTATTATTATCTTCACAATGATTAACTTATAGAAATTGGATCAAGAATGACATCAAAATGCAGAATCGAATATGTATGAATACAGTTTAAAATTTATGACAGGTGAAATAAGTATGTATGTGCCAGCGCACGCATAAATGGATCCAAAGAGGATGAACGCGTCGCCGCGTTACATACTTACTACACTTATTTCTTTAGAAATTTCTTCCAGTAGCGGGTCTAAGAAAAAAAAAAAGAGGGTGGATACAGGGTGTAAAATCATGTCCGACATAGCTGAACCGAAACCCACGTAATCTCCCCTTTAATATGAACATTTTTCCCCAAGAAACCATGCCTGGGAAATCAGTAGTTTCCGAGATAATGAGGTTTAAAGTTGAATTGAAAACTTTCATTTTTTTGCAGATTTGTAAAATTTTTCATTTAACTGTCATTTCATCCAAAGGAACCTCATTAGAATTTTAAAGAATTCCCTAAGAATGGGGAATTCAAGCAATGAATAGTGCCCATCGCCAGCATACGCGCTCACTCACAGCTGATTGTATGATTATTATTTATTTTGTATTTTTAGGGCGTTTTCTGAACGCGTCCAACCAATAGAGGGCGCTTTAGACCTGTTGCTAGCGACCGGGTTCACTCAACAGAAGGTAGCCGCAGCTGATGGTTCCGAGGAGGACTACCTGGTGTTCCACCGGGAAAATGTGCCTTCTGTCGAGAGCTTGACGGTACGTTTTGTATTGACAGTTGCTAGTTACAACCCGATAGAGGGTGCTTTAGACCTGCTGCTACCGGCCAGGTTCACCCAATAGAAAAAAAAGTGATCACCGCTGCTCATGGACAACTCAGAAGTGTTGCCAGCCTTTCAAGAACACGTAGACTGGTTTTTAAGAGGTTCCAATGTCGTATCGGTTCGGAAATATCCCCGGACCTCGCTCCCTGTGTCACACTTCATCAACAACATCAACTTCATCAGCTACTGGTCTTATGAAGTCGAAGCAGAGTAGTTTTTTTGGAAAAGGAAAATTATGGAGAAGGAATATTTTGGGGAAGGGACATTTTGGGAAAGGGACATTATGGACCTGAACGATAAAGGATGGCCCCAAAAATTCATTCATGATTTGGTACATTTCAGACATTGATCGAGGCCCTCCGTTCTGCAGAGCCCATCCAGCTGGAACTAGACCGGAACCTCCAAGTGTTGCTGCCTTCACAAGCCGCTGCCAAGATGCAGCTTCCGGATACCTTCTACGCTATCACTCCGGAGGAACTCAAAAGAGAACAGCAATTACGGTGAGTAAAAACAATACCCTCCTTTTTGTACAGAATTTGCTGCCTTTACAAGCCGCTGCCAAGATGCAGCTTCCGGACACCTATGCTCTCACTCCGGAGGAACTCAAAAGAGAACAGCAATTACAGTGAGTAAAAATGATTCCTTTTCGACTGTATAAAAACTGTAAAAATTTTGATTTTTCATCATGAGGAAACCTGCACTCTGGTTGATAATTATCAGCTAGTGTATGAAATGGAGAAGGCAATGGCAAACCACTCCATTAACATTGCTAAGATAGTTGTTGTGTGTGTTTCATTCCATAATTCCATAAAATGACCACGACCCTCAGCCGTCAGCCAGAGAATCGTTTTCTACTAACAATTTTTTTATAATTTAACAGCTGTTAGTAGAAAACGATTCTCCCTAGGATTGAAAAGTATTACTTTCAACCTGCTTCTCAGGTACTTTCCTAGTATTCGTAATGAAAAACACTGTGTTAACCTCGGGTTAAAGACTTATTTAGTCCCTCGAACTATTCTTCTTCTTAGCGTGTCGATGCCATTCCAACTATTGGTGCCCTCGCTACGCTCAGGCGCCAAACCCCGTCCGGGACTAACACCCGGTTTCTGAAACGCAAATCAATGAAAAAATTATGTAGCAAGTTGATAATCTCTATTTATAAGCAGTTTGGGTTTCTGAACAAGCCTAATGACAGTTTGTCGGATTTCTTGTTCCAAATGTCAGATCCATAGAACTAGGTACGTTCGTCGAATTTGACATTTATTGTCAACGGAAGAGACAAAACTATGCGTTGGACAGAAACACAACATGAAAGAGTGAATGAAAACTTTTAGATAATTTTACAGTGAATAGCTTTTCAGAAACCCGAAAGTTGTTTAGCAGATTGTTAATTATGACACCCTGTTGCAAAATTCAATACTTGACATGCTTTTCGGAAACCGGGCGTTAATAAGTTACTTTCACCCCTAGGGTAACAATATACTATTACTTATTCCCAGGGCGGAAGCGATGGAACGCAGTCAAATGCTGCGTACGAAGGCGATGAGAGAGAAAGATGAACTGCGGGAGATGAGGAAGTACAAGTTCGCGATCATCCGGGTTCGATTCCCGGACGGAATTCTGCTACAGGTACCTAATATATTTTTCAAAACACCTGCATGTAATATAAGGTCTTTGTTGAGGCCATCAGCCTCCAATTTTTTATACTTTCCTTTTTTTCTCAACAAATTCGGTGACAAGACGCCTTGATATCGCTGCCCCCTCTAGCGGGCAAATGAGGGAGCGAGATAGAAGCTACTTGCCTTCCCGAAAGCGTCGCAGATTGTCACACTTCAGTTTCGATCCGTACGTCATTGTGATTGCGTGTGTCCAGCGCCTCTATGGCCCGCGCGCGCGTTTTGAAATTCGCCGCAGAACCAGTATATTCCGAAGAAACTACATGTTCTCCGAAGAAATCTGGTGATCACCAGGAGAAATCATCAGCAAGCGAGCAAGGTAAGCGATTATCAAGCCCCCTGTCGAGTTGCCGAATTGCTGAAACTTCTACCCCTTCATATATCCACATATAGGCCGTTTTAACCGAATGCTTATCCAAGCCTTAGGTATATCTCAAGGTCCTCATACCGCAAAAAGGAGTCAGTCTATTCTACACGACTGCCACTCCATAATTTGGTCCTTTACGAGCGGATTTGTCCAGCTTTTAATATTATATGTACTTTCGCTTCGGCGCTAGTGCTAACCGCCATCTTGTTAATTGCATTTTTGCTAATTCACCTTCCATATACTTTCTTATAGTAATTTCCAATAATGGCTTCTAACAAACTCGAAGCCAAATTAAAACAACTCATTGCCAAAAAAGAAGCTATTTACGAACGAATTAATCGTTTATACGATATAAGCAAAGGCATTTCTAATTACGATTATCGTTCGAATGAGTCATTTCTAGCCCAATCTGAGACTATCAGCGAAATTTATGACAAATTTGAAGTAATCATAGAACATATTAATGAGTTGAACTTTGAACTGAAAGAAACCCCACCCGATTACGCGGCTTTAAACTCGTTCGAAGAATTATATTCAGCGATTAAGTACAAACGTAATCTAATTTTAGCCAGAGATAAGACTAACGTTGGCGTGTCACTTAAGAAAAGGCCCTATAAAATTACCACCTATACAGATACCTTCCTTTGATGGTAAAATTGAAAATTGGCCGATATTTTACGAAATATTTCGTAGTAATATTCACGAAAACGCAGATCTGACGGACTCGCAGCGTGTCCAATATCTCATGGGCAAACTTACCCACAGTGCTTTAAAATTAACTGCAGGTATTGTTCCCACGGGAGAAACGTATAATACAATTTGGGATTCTCTCGTTAAGAAGTACCAAGATAATCGCACTTTAGGTATTCATTATTTAAACAACATTTTGGACATTAAAAATTGTGTCAATAATACCGCTAGCTTAAACACTTTTATTGAAAAATATTCGGCGTCTATTGCAGCGCTCAAGCAGCTAAAGATACCTAAATTATTGGATTTTTATGTTATTACATTGTGGTCTACGAAAGGTTGACTCTCAAACAGCCCAGCTATTCGAAACACATATTAGTGGGAAGGAATTGCCGTCTTATACAGAATTTATATCTTTTATACAAGATCATATAAAGGCACGCGAAAGATCACATACTAATAATTGTTCGCGGTTTGAAACGCGAGTGACGAATCCCCCTAGTACTTCAAAAACTTTCATATCAAATAGCGCGCCACGGTGTGAAATAGAAACGCCCTGCCCAATATGCGCAGGCGAAAAACATCCATTGTTTAGGTGTGAGCAATTTAAAAATATGAGTACACCGCAAATTCGTTTCGATTTTATTAAGTCAAAGCGTGCCTGTATTAACTGCTTAAGCCTAACCCACACATTGAATAAATGTAAGTCGCATTCGACATGCAAGTTTTGTAAAAAACAGCACCATTCATTGTTGCATTTCTCTGAGAATAGCAAATCGGACCCAGCGCCAGGCGACGGCAAACCGGTTTGTTATCGAGCGGACGCCACGCAGTCTGCGCGCGCCCAGCCTTCGCCATCAGTAGAAAATATAACTTCTGTGACGTTAAACACAGGAATGCCAAATTCAAATTATGTTTTATTGTCTACGGCTCAAGTGTATGCGACTCACAACAATGGTCATGACAAAATTGTGGTCAGGTGTTTCATAGATAGTGCGTCTCAGAATAATTTAATAACTTTGAATTGTTGTAAGCGCTTGAACTTACCTATAGTTAAGCTACATAACTCATCGTTACAGGGTGTTGGAATGTCCACGCAGCTAGTGCATGGTTATATACATATAACAATAGAATCGCGCGTTAACCCCGAAGATAAATATTATATTCATGCGTTAGTGGTAGATTGCATCACAGGTAAGCTACCCGCGAATTATATTGAATTAAATGACGACATGTCATATATAAATAAATTACCACTAGCCGATTTAACTTGGAATGTGCCGGGAAATATTGACATTATTCTCGGCGCGCAACTTTTTCCATATATTTATTTAGGTAATATGATTGAGTCGGGCAGTAGCGCCCCCAGCTGTCCTGACTAGCTTCGGTTACGTACTGATGGGAGGTGCGGCAGGTCATTGTGACTCGTTTTCTCAGTCTTCCTCGTTTACCGCGCTGACTAATACTGACATTGAGTCGGGTTTACAGAAGTTCTTTGAATTGGAGGAAGTACCATTTTCACGGCTTATTAGTCCATCCGAAAAAGAGTGCGAAGATATTTTTTGTTCTTCCGTCACGTTTAAAGACAGTAGGTATTTTGTTGACCTACCTTTTTCGCGGAACCCCTCTGAGTTGGGCAATTCTCGCGCAGTAGCCCACCGCCGCCTGTTGGCCCTCGAGCGTAAATTTGCGCACGTACCAACCCTACGCGAAAATTATAATAAAACCATCACCGACTATATATCTCAGGGTTATTTATCGGAAGTACCTGATTCTGAATTAACAGAACAGGGCTATTACATACCGCACCATGCGGTCATTAGGCCCGACAAAGATAGTATTCGTGTGGTTTTGGACGCCAGCGCTAAGACGCACTCAGGGTTGTCACTCAATGACATTTTACATGTCGGGCCGAATTTACAGGCCGACTTATTTTTGTTATTACTTGATTTTCGTACGTTTCCCATAGCTATGACCGCAGATATTAAACAGATGTTTTTAAGAATTGGTGTTAATCCGCATCACCGCGAATACTTGCGAATTTTATTCCGCTTCAATAAGAATGAGTCTATTCGCACCTTTAATTTCAACCGCGTGCCTTTTGGGTTGGCGTCTAGTCCTTATTTAGCCATGCGCACACTACGCCGTCTGGCGTGTGAGCATAGCGACCACTTTCCGGACGCATCCAAATTGGTAGAAACCCAGTTTTATATGGATGATTATGTTTATTCTGTTCCTGATGAACAAACCGCTATAAAGTTGTCACACAACTTAATTGATTTATTTAAATTAGGTTCCTTCGACCTTGTCAAATGGGCCAGCAATTCACCCGCTTTGTTGGAGACCACTCCCTGCGTCTCACCGCTTATCAGTTAATTTTTCTAGTATGGATAACAATATTAACAATTTTAAAATCCTTGGTTTAACCTGGGAGCCCGCTGAAGATACTTTTTCTTTGACAACCAGCCCAGTGGACAGTAAATGTACAAAACGCACCATTTTATCATTAATTGCTCGCTTATTCGACGTACTTGGCCTTGTAGCGCCAGTCGTTTTGTACGCTAAAATACTTATTAAAAGAACTTTGGTTAGCCAAGATAGATTGGGATGAGGTACCTCCGCAGCCAATCATGGACCACTTCACTGCGTTAGCACGGGATTTTCCCGCACTATCTGCTCTTAAAATCCCACGTCATGTTGGAGTTTTTGCAGAATCTGTCGTAAACATTGTGGCCTTTTGTGATGCTAGCTTTAGTGGCTATGGTTGCTGTGTATATTTACACATTTCTGATACTCAAGGTAATATAACGGTCCGCCTTCTTTGTGCGAAATCCAAGGTTTCCCCCGCTAAAGTAACAACACTAGCTCGGTTAGAACTCGTTGCTGCTTTGTTGCTGTCTAAACTTGTTAAGGTTGTCAGAGAGAAGCTTTCTGCCCGCATTCCGATTGCCGGTACTTATGCGTTTTCGGATTCCACTATTGCGCTCTCGTGGATCCATTCTGCCCCTCATAGGTGGTCTATATTTGTTAGCAACCGCATTGCAAAAATTCAGGAAAATTTACCTGCCGCTTGTTTTAATCACGTATCAGGGAAAGAGAATCCTAGCGATTGTCTTTCACGTGGCATGCTACCTTCAGAGTTAATTGTACATTCCTTATATTATAACGGCCCGTCCTGGCTTCGTCAGCCTATAAATGAATGGCCATTGAAATTTGTTCCGACGGAATGTGAGACATTACCGGAACTGAAATCTAAAACCTTTGTTGTTGAGGCTTCCCGTGCGGAACCACATATTATGGACACCTTAGTCAGCCGCGTGTGTTCATGGAACAAATTATTACGCGTATTTCTATATATTCTTAAATTCACAAAAAGATTGAGTGGTCGTAACGCTGTTGAAAATATTCAAACCGCTGAAAATTTCATTATCAGAATCGTTCAAAACATTCATTTTTCTACGGAATTAGATTTAATTAAATCTGGCAAACTTCCATCTAAAAGGTTGCGCAGTTTGTCCATATTTGTTGACGATCACGGAATCTTGCGCATCGGAGGCCGACTTTCCAAATCGGACCTACCCTACGAAGCGAAGCATCCCGCTTTGTTGCCCAAACGCGCCCGCATAGTTGATTTAATTATCGATCATTACCATAACACTTATTGCCATACAGGTCCTGGGCTATTAATGTCCATCATAAGGCAGCGATTTTGGATATTGGATGGTAGGACAGTCATTCGCTCGCGTTGTCGCAAATGTAATACTTGCTTTCGTATTAAGCCTACTCACCCGACACCCAGAATGGCTGACCTGCCTGAGTATCGCGTGCGTGACGCTAAAGCCTTTGTACACACTGGGGTTGATTTAGCGGGTCCTATTGCATACATACCTATGCGTCGCAGAGGCCAACGCTCGCTGAAGGTCTACATTTGCTTGTTCATATGTCTAGTCACTAAGGCTATTCATATAGAATTAGTTTCGGATCTCACATCCGAAGCTTTTCTTGCAGCTTTAAAGAGATTTATGTCCCGCCGTGGTCCAGTGTCTGTCATGTGCTCGGACAACGGGACCAATTTCGTTGGCGCTAAGGCCCGGCTGAACGAAATCTACTCTTTTTTATTAAACTCGCGCATTCAGACCGACATCAAAGAAGAACTTCTGAAATGTCGAATTGAGTGGAAAACGTTACCGCCCCGAGCTCCGCACTTCGGAGGAATTTGGGAGTCAACATCAAAGGTATCAAAGCGCACTTGTACCGAGTGATAGGAAAGCAGCTTCTCACTTATGAGGAGCTCTTAACTGTCCTCGTACAGATAGAATGTCTTTTGAACTCACGGCCTCTTAGTGTTTTATCATCTGATCCGCATCCTGACGTTCTCACGCCGGCTCATTTTTTAATGTCCAGTCCCATTACTTATTTACCTTCTTCTGAATTGACAGAGGAAAGTATGAATTTGACAAAGCGTAAAAAACTTTTGGATCAACTCGTGTTATCATATTGGAAAAAATGGCGTATTGAATACCTGCATACGCTGCAAGTCCGTCAGAAATGGTGCACTCACGATCGTCCCATAGAGATAGGCACTGTCGTTCTCTTGGGTCAAGATAACGTACCGCCCTTGACTTGGCCATTAGGTGTCATAAAGGAGGTGTTTCCTGGATCGGATGGTATAATTCGCGTGGCTTTAGTCAAGACTGTGTCAGGCACATATAAGCGTCCTGTCACAAAGCTGTATCCTTTGCCTACCCAATAATCAAACCGCAACTTAATCAAACCGCAATTTAATCAAACCGCAATTTAATCAACCGCAATTTAATTAAACCGCTTATTTAATCATAATTTCTACCGTAGATATCGATTCGCTGATATTCTCAGACCGCTATTACCTCTAATCTATCCACCTAGCTTCTTGTCTATATTTTAATTTGAAAGCTCTGGACCTTTCAAGGCGGGGAGCTATGTTGAGGCCATCAGCCTCCAATTTTTTATACTTTCCTTTTTTTCTCAACAAATTCGGTGACAAGACACCTTGATATCGCTGCCCCCTCTAGCGGGCAAATGAGGGAGCGAGATAGAAGCTACTTGCCTTCCCGAAAGCGTCGCAGATTGTCACACTTCAGTTTCGATCCGTACGTCATTGTGATTGCGTGTGTCCAGCGCCTCTATGGCCCGCGCGCGCTCGTTTTGAAATTCGCCGCAGAACCAGTATATTCCGAAGAAACTACATGTTCTCCGAAGAAATCTGGTGATCACCAGGAGAAATCATCAGCAAGCGAGCAAGGTAAGCGATTATCAAGCCCCCTGTCGAGTTGCCGAATTGCTGAAACTTCTACCCCTTCATATATCCACATATAGGCCGTTTTAACCGAATGCTTATCCAAGCCTTAGGTATATCTCAAGGTCCTCATACCGCAAAAAGGAGTCAGTCTATTCTACACGACTGCCACTCCAGTCTTATTACCTCGTATTTAGGTCTATTATCCCATATATATATAATGCGTTTATTTCTTTCACTACAAAGTTTTCAAAGATACACCGTTTGGACTTTCTAGTAAGCAAGCAATTCTCAGATGTATATCGCACGCACCCAACTTCTTAAACTAGGTATGAGAAATAACAATGATTTTGTTGTGTCGACGCCATTTTGAGATTTCAGCGCCATGTGACAGGAATCGGAACTAAATTAAATGACTAGCCTAGGCAAGTAGTTAAACGTAATTCCAGTACGTATTCCAAACGTAGTTGCTACTCGATTGATTGGCTGATTTGAACGATATTCATTCAGGCCGCTAGTAGAATGCCGCCATTAATGAAATGGCCAGGCAATTAATTGAACAGCTAAATTTAAAAGCGTTTATGTAAAAACAGAACTTTAAAAAGTGTAGCGACATTAAGTTCTAAAGTGCATGGGCATAACTTCCCTTAAAGGAGATTTCAAACTAGACCTATTTTACAATAGGATGATAAAGACTCTTTTGATGAAACAAAGATTATATTTTACTAGCTTTTGCCCGCGGCTTCGCCCGCGTGAATTTCCCACGGGAACAGTGCTTTTTCCCGGGAAAGAAAGGTACCCTATGTCCTTCTCAGTACTTCTGCAAAGTAAATTTCAGGAAGATTGGTTTAGTAGATAAAGCGTGAAGACGTAAACAAACTCACTTTCGCATTTGTAGTATGAGCACAGAATTAATATAAGTACTACGTACAGAATGGAAACTCCCTGCCCCTCCCGCAATATGGCACCCCCCCCCCTCCCCGCACTTCTCCCCCGTTGGTTTGCGGATTGTGACGCTATGACTATGGAAACGCACACATTGACGTGTTACTGACGTGTTCACGGATGTACAGTTTCATTTGTAGTAGTAGGTATATATGACGCCCCGTTTCTATGAAGTACCCTCCCTCTGGTATTATAATAGTTAGGATTAAATTAATTTTTATTTTTTCCAGGGAACATTCTCAGTATACGAGCGATATAACGAAATCCACGAGTTCGTCCAAGAGAATTTAGAACACGGTGGCCTACCATTTGTTCTGTGCACGCCGTTAGGACAAAAACTGAACATTGACGAAGACGCGAATAAGACCCTTATAGACCTACGTCTAGTACCGGCAACAGTGCTCACTTTCGCTTGGCACTCGTCTGTCTTCGAAGAAATACAGAGGAGCCCTAATAGTAATGTGTATTTGAAGCCAGAAGTAATGCTTTTAGTCCAAGAAGTATAAATGTTTTTCAATGGGGCTATCGCGTTTCGATATTCCACCAAATGTCAGCACTTAAAAGTGAGGTCCAGCATCTGTCAGATGGTACAACACTGTCAAAGTCAATGTGTCAAATTCAAATGACAGTATCGTACCATTGACAGGACCACTTTCGCCCGTAGCGCCACCTAGTGAGCAAAAAGCATAACCCTCATTGTTGACACATTAAATTGATGATACAAGGTGAATGGTCAAAGTTGTATGATACTGAGTGCCATTCGAGGGTTATGTAAGTTGTATGATGAAAAAATATATGATGTGATATGATGATGAACATGATAAAAAATAGGTGATGAAGAAAAATCTTGTTATATTTCTTTTCATTTACAAGTAGAAAAAAGTAAGTTTTTTTACGGATCCAAGCGATATAAAAATTAGTATGTGGATACATACCATACATACTTTTTCATAGAAGTTTTCACCCCCAATTACAGCCCCTTAGGGGTTGATATTTGAAAAAAAAATTACTTTTATTTAACCTCGGGTTTTCAACTATATACGTACAAAATTTCATCAAAATCTGTCCAGCGGTTTAGCCGTGAAAGCGTAACAGACACTTTCGCATTTATAATATTGTACGAATAATTCACCAATCATCTTGTATAGTCAGTTTGTGTCATTTATATTAAAATGTAAGATTTATTTATTGAATTAATGGAAAGCCTTGCCTATTCATGGGACATTAAGGCTGCGAACATTGTGATTATGATCCTTATGACAAGTGTAAAGGATATATTTTTAAAAAATACACTGCATGTTGCATTTAGATGTATATTTTCTCACAATATTAGTAAATCCATAAATGTTATCCTTCCACGGTTCAAATATTTAAGCATTATATTAGACAATCTAAATAATAAGTTGTACACTTAATTGTTTTATCGCAAGTAGTATAAATAAATACTGTTGTATGACCTATATGTACATACTGGATGTTAAATATACTATTATTATTATTGGTTGAATGTTTCCTGCAGAGCAATTCCTGTTGAATATTACAGTCTTAAGCCTCATTTTTTTTTCGTACGGAAATTTCAGATCCGGGTACCCATGCTTTTCATACAAAATGTATTCTTAATGCACGCTCTTCATACAAAATGTTGGAGTGGACGCACTCGTTTCTTACATTTTCCGTTCGGAAAAAAACGGACGTGTGCGGCTGAACCTTTTGTATGAAAAACATTCATTCGGGTCTCTGGATCTAACATTTCCGAACGGAAATAAACTGACGTGAAAACGGATTAAGCCGAGCAGTCGAACTCTTATGTCAACAAAATAAGGCTGCTAAAAAATGCAACGAAACGTCTTTCGTTTCCTTTGGCAAATCTACGCCGATCCGTTTCGCATGGGGTTAGTGCATTCGATTAGCGACCTTATTCCGTTGACTTTGGAGTTCGGCTGATCGGCTTAATTTGATTCCTTCAATATTTTAATTGCGCAACTCATAAAGGTTAACAAACGGTTATTAAAAATATGTTTTGTCCCTTTCTATTCAATATTAGCATAAGTACAAGCCAAAACATAGAATTATAATTATTTTCAGTGAAAATTAAAAAGACATACTTAATAATTTTCACTGTAAATCAGTGTCATGTCGCATACTGAGGGATCTTTTTGTAGCAAACAGTATATTTAGATAGAAAGTCCTTAGAGATGATAAGACTATATTAATGATCTTATAAACGTATGTAGTTCACGGGAACTCCCGACAGACTGCCGACTCAAAAACAAATAGGGTAGGGACTCTTGTGTAGATTCCCGCTGAGTTGTATTTGACCCTTCACGATGCTTGCTATTAGCTCAGAATAAAATTATGTTAAGTCAACGAAGCTAAGTGTAACCCTTCAAAAAACGTAACTTTCGTGGCGAATTTTTTAAGGCCAAATTATAATATAATTATACTTAGTTGGTATCTAGTTTACCATACAAGAAAAACTGCTACAAAGGTTACGCAGAGAATACTTTGAGAATTACCCCTAAAATGTTAGTCCACAACTTATGTAAACGTGTACTTTATTCTACGAATAAATATTTTCCTTTTGTTGTCATAAGCGTTTGTTAACTTTTATTAATAAGACCCGTAATAGAAAAGAAGTTTGGTATTTCATTAGGTTTGTTGTATTTTCAATAGTTTTCAATGGCAACAGACTGACGTTTTGGTTGTTAACCGTTTTGGTAAACCCTTATTTTATTGCATTTGATTTGTGATACCTATGATGATGGAATTTAGCTTCTTATGAAATTAAATGTTTATTCTGAACTTGTCTTTTTATAAATAAACTAGATATCGCGTGAGGCGCGAGGTTCAAGCACCTTGCGTGCTGTGCAAGAGCAATTTTAAAAAGTGGTTTAAATTAGGCAAAAGTCACTACATAGATTGATTGTCGATTTGGATAGGTGAAGAGGCGAAAGGCTTCTCTGGCTTTTGCTTTGTATAGTTAAGGGGAGGCTTGGCCGTTGGCCTCGCATCAAAAGGGAAGACTTCGGGAGGGTCTGCTCTTCGCTCGCGAGAAGGAGCTCGGCCTCCTCGCCTGGGCGAAGCTCAGGGGAGAACTCGGCCTACGGCGTCGCACATCTCAATTTGTTTGAAAAAGGCGAAGGGGGGAATGGCTCGGCCTGCAGCGTCGCCCCGCTGTTTGCTAATTATAAGCTTGACCAGGCCCTTGATTCTACAAATTACAAACGTAGATGTCGTGTCTCAGTTGTGTCTCAGAGGCCAAAGAAATCGTAATAAAAATAGAAATCTTACAGAGATCTTGTCACTTTATTTACATTTCCTTGGATCTTGAGACACAATTGAAACACGACATTTACGTTTGTAAATGTCGTGTTTCAATTGGAGATTCCTCGGCCAGATGTCTCGCCACTCCCCCCTCGTCAAAATCTCAGGAGATGGGGTGGTATGGTCAGGGGAGTATGAGATAAAATAAAGAGGTCGTCCATGTATATGAATGTCTCGGCCTCGCTCTGCTCTTCGCTTGCGAGAAGGAGCTTGGCCTCCTCGCCTGGACCAGGCTTGTCACATGCCGCGGTAGATATTGAAAATGAAAGTACGTACGGCGGCCCCGCCGCCGGCGTGGCTAGCCAGTAGGGCCTCACAAGCGAGTTACGCACACGCGAACTTTTTTCGTCACTTACTTCACCGATCCGATCGTTGTTTTATAGATGGAGGAACATAAAAAAAAGAAACAACAAATAACCTATGCAGACATTGTAAAAATAAAATAGTTTTCTGTCCTACCTACATTCCCCCATACTACTAAGACGTAGTCTAGGTTTATTTGAAACATCATTTGTTCACAAAAGTAGAGTACCTAATAAACAGGCAGGTAATGAAATATTCAGATTAAATTTTTATTTAAAAGTGGACAACCCTTACTTCGTCAGAAAAGGTAAGTGTTATGCGATAGAAAGAGATGGAACGATTAGGTGAATATAACTGTAGGTTATTAGCGTTGTGCGATCTGAATTGCACTTAATTGTATCGTAGCGAAAGTCGCTATTTCTTTAAATGACTCTTCGGAGTGTTCCTTCTGTACTTGTACTATTATGTATTCTGTGCCTGGACGGAGCGTAGCCTATATACGGCCTCACACACCTCAATTTGTTTGAAAAGGTTTAAGGGCAACGAACTAATATACCGTAGAACTCTAACAACGCCAAAAAAATGGTTCCACGAAATAGGAACCTAGGTGGGCGGGGCGTAAAATAGAAACCTCAGTTCGCCGTGGCGCAGCGAGTTCAACGGTTGTACTTGTACCTAACGCAAAAGTGTCAATTGTACGTATCATCGAGTAATTTCGCAAGTTTAATTAGCAATAAAAGTAAATTATTTAAAAATAAAAAACACGACTGACATCTTACATAGCCTATGTCATTCGGGCTAATGCAAGGAATCTAACAATACCCCTCACATCAAAATCTGTTAAGCCGTTCAGGACTAATGGTGGAATAAAGAAATTACATACATACATGAACCCTGAAAACATAACACTCCTTTTTTGGTCAGTCGTGTAAAAATAGGCCATCGTGTGTCGTAAAGTGGTGTAGAAATCACACAGACATGAAGAACAGCGGAATTACCTTTCTTTCCTTTGCCGAGACTACGTAGTACTTATATTAATTCTGTGCCGAGACTTCAAACGCCAAGCGGCCGGGCCGTTTGTTTGAGCGGTAGCCGGCTGCCGCGGTGTGTTGACCCCGCCCCGTGACCTTGAAGCGCCCAATCGTGTACTAGCTTTTTCTATGAGAATGTGTGAGTGTCTTGTTGTATTTAAGCACAATAGACAGAGATAAAGCAGTAGAGCAACTGAGTCGTGTCCTTGAAGTTTATACCTACGGCTAGGCGGAGCGCTAGGGTTGGCGCCTACAAAACGTAAAGCAGGCGTGTTCAAATAACAGCTTTTCCCGCGCATTTCGTTGGCGTTATATATTTTACGTGAGCGAAGTTGCGGGCAAACTATAGCATAATATGTCAATTGTCGGTACTTAAATTATCTCCATACAACATTTTGTCTAAATCGTTTCAGTGGTTGATGTACCTACCTAAGTACTCACTCGATCAGCTATAGATATTTTTTTACAATTGCCGTTTGATAGAACCTGCCTTTATATAAGTTACATGTGGTAGGTACCTACTTATTTTATGTATGGCAAACAGCACATCCCACTAAACACTTGCAGTTCCATAACAACGCTTATGCCCCTTACATAAGGAAGGCGGTAAAAGCAGGGCTTGAAACCGGTTAATAAAAAACCTAAAAAATAAGTGCTTTGACCTGGTTACGCAGTAACGCTCGGGCCATTACGATTGGAGTGAAAACCCTTTTGAATCGGTCTCGCGAGCGGAAATTACCTGGTTAATCCCGCGCGGGCGAGTGACAAGGACGGGTATATCGCTCAGCGTTTTATCTCACTTACGCATTTGCAAGTCTCAACGTGTAGATTGGTTAGATTTATATCGAGCGAGAGTGAGAAATAATCATAGTGAGAGCGAGATAGAACACGATCGTCGAAAAGAGCGAAATGTTTTGGGTCTTTCCGGTATTTTGAACAGGAACTGAAATGATATCGCGCTTTGAACATAACCAGAAAATATATATGGTTTTGCTCAACCGTAACTGATTTAAAACGCTCTTTTTTTAAATGTATGGCGCATCGAGTGAGCTGGTTTAGAATTTTAACCAGGTTAGCAAGCCCTGGTAAAAAGTCCAAACTGTAAAGTGTTTTCCATTTTATATGCTTATTAGGCAAACTACAAACTACTCATAAAAAAGTAACAAACTACTAAAGAGTGATTGTGGTATTATTTTACCTTTCAGCATCAGCAGGAAGTTTAAAAAAAGACATAGTTGGTGTAATAACAGTTGAATTAAGGCATCCGTAAACACACAGCAATACATGCGTGATCGTGACGCGTCCATTATAATAATTAACTGTAAGTAATATGTAATAATACAGAGCGCTATTTAACTACGTTACGAATGAAACGTAGGTACACAACGAGCAGACACAGCGCGAGAGGCGTCTCGATCCGCGTCCGCGACCAGGGAGGCAATTCTGGGGTCTGCGATATAATATCAATTTCGACATTTATCGAAAAAACATGGCGGATATCGATAAATATCGAAATTGCGTATTCTCGTGATTTCAAATGTGACATTTATCCAGCGTCAGCCCTCGATACGCATCGAGTGGTCGAGCGTGGCCGAAAACCATATCGTGTGTGATATTTGTTGCTTCAAAGCTATTGAATAACATAATATTCGTACTTTACAAGACGCTTAGTATTTTTCTTCAGCTATGGTTTAGTAAAATATGAATGCTGACGATTTTGTATTCAATTTTATTGGAAATCGTTGTTTATTTACATAAAATTATTTTATTGAAGCCTAATATAGAGGTTTGGATAGATACATACTTTGCTTTTTTCTGCCTCGAGTACCATACCTTATTTGTTTCTCGATTCAATTTCGTAAAGAAACAATATCATAGGTACATAAGAATATAATTGATACTCCGATAACAAATATCACATAACCTCACACACACAATAAACAAACAATGACAAGTATCCTCGCGTTCCGTTCTCTCCATCAACTCTAAAATATTTCATTTTCTTTGCATTTTATTTTGCATTGGAGCTTATTAAGTTACATAAAATAAAGTATTATAACTATTTTTACATAAATTCACTATTAAAACAATGGTTTTACATAAAATATTTAATGAAACAAATAAAACATAAATTTCTCGATTGTAGTTAAGTATAATCGAGAAAAAGGAACGTGTTTTCAATTAGAGAAGCCCTAGTTTTCGATATAATATCGAGTTTTATGTCGAATAGGTTCGAGAATACCATTTTGGAGGTTTTTGTGATAATTTTGTTCGATAAAAGAAGTTTGATATATTATCAAATTCGATAAAATATCGCAAACGCGAGAATTGGCCTCCAGCTGAGCGGCGCACATCGTGTCGTGACGCTCCTGCGTCTTAGGTACCGATGACCACTTAGCGGCCGTGTAAACGCGCTTGTCTGTGTGCGTGCGTCAAATCGGGCCATTTGTATGGAGTTGCTCTACTGCTTTATTTGTCTATTGTGATTTAAGTACATTTGTTGCGTAAATGGAACCAAGATTTGAGCGTTTGTTGTATGAGAGTTACACTTCCATATTTATTTATAATTCAATGTTTAAGGGGGAATAGCTCGGCCTGCGGCCACTATAAAAATATCGACACGAAGTGTAAGTGATGTGCCGTTCCCGAAATTCTCAAAGAAACATCGGAAAGTTTCTTGGAAATATTCACAAGAACGGAAATCTTTCCTAAAAACCCGAGAAACTGAGAATTTTCGGAAATTTTCAAAGGAAGTTTGAAACATGCAGACCAATCCGATTTTCGGAAACAAAAAATTTCTCGGCGGCACAGAAATATTTTTTTTTTTATATGTCTGTGCTCGGCGGCATGTAACATATATAGAATCAGTGTTGCTAGATGTAATTAATAAAAATTCGTAAGGCTTTGGTTTTAATATAGAGGCAACATTGAGGTACATTTTCTGAAATAATATCATTGTGGTGAATCGATATTTTTTGCCCATCCCTACTTTGACGTTGATGGTTGTTATCTTATCAGTCAATGTCAGTATTGTCAGTCAGTCTAATCAACAAAAAGTCAAAACAAAACAAACTTGTAAATATGTGTTATGTATAGTTGGAAAATGTTGGAAATAAGTAAAGATAAGTGATCGGTTGAGCTTCGGGTGCGCGCGATAATAAAATCTAGCTATTTATTGTTACAGTTCATATTTACATCTATAAGTAACTTTCACCACAAACCGGATGTACGGAGATGATAAATGATTCTGTTATCTTTTTTCATGTGCGCTGTTGTTTAATAAGTTTAAAGTTTTAAAAGTAAAAAATATTTAAGGAAAATGACTCTTACAGCTCGCTCGTAGATTATCTTGGTGGTCTGATCAATAATAAAATAATAAAAATGGCACTTCAAAAATCTTATGAAATTCTCAACAAGGTTAAGTTATTCTATGAGAAGCTGGAGACTTCCAATTATGTGATGAATAACTATTATGCCGATGCCTACCTCAACAAAATTAAGGATATAACCGACCCAGGTAAAACCATGGATTGTTATCAAATAAATTTTACATCTACATACCTGGGTACTCGTACCTACCTATTTTGAAAGAACAGTCTTTTGGTTATGCAAATACACGATTGGTTCATGTTCATGTATTTTCATACTCTTTATTCCGTTATCTCATTTCTTATTTGAAAAAGTGTTTCACAATTTTTCATCTATCTCTAATGTCTTAAACACTGCAAAAATAACTCCAACATAAAAAATTATGTTTCACTTGCTGTCCAAAAATTACTTAGTTAATACTAACAACAAATTACAAAAAATTACCTAGTTTGAATAGTGGGTAACAGTTAATTTTTGTTACTTAATAGCATTATAAATTAGCATGATACTTACTAATTGTGTATAATATAATGTTTATGGATTTGGTAATATCATCGTTAACAGCATGATTGGGCTGCAGGTTTAAAATTTAGCCTCTTGCAGAGCCAACATGTCTGTTTTTTTTTATAGAATAGTAGGCAAACGAGCATGTGGGTTGTCTGATGGTAAGCAATCACCCTAAGAAGGTTACTGATGTGTTGCCGACTTTTTGAGAAAGCGATAGGCTCTTTTCTTGAAGGCCCCAATGTCGAACCTATTCGGGAACACCGCTGTGTGTCTTTTTCTTCATTTATTTCCCCCATCTTTCAGAATAGTTTAGTTGTTAGGGAAACAGACACATTTACTATACAAACCATTTAGATAAATAATGTGATAAGTAATGTATTTGTCTTCTACTGATAACATGCCCTCAAAATACCTGTTTATCTATCAGTACGTACATTACTCTGTTAATAATAAATGATTATTGTACAATCCAGTTGTTATTTATTGTTAAGTATTTTATCCAGGGACTGTATACCAGTATAAAATATCTGTATAGCAGCCATAAAAATATCAGTATAGGTAGATAGATATTCTATACAGAAATAATTCTCTAAGCATATTTTTTCGTTCTACAGTTATTGAAATTATACAGATATATCTGTAATACATCTATACTCAGTTTTTTCTTAATTGTACTTTTTATTGAATTTTGAAAATAAATCAAATATTAGTTCAAACCTAAACATTCTAAAGTAAAACATTTATTTAACCACGAAAGTAATTTCCTAAATTGTCTATTTTAATTTATATTGTTGTAAAATCATAAAAAGACATGGTAAGATTGTTTACATAATAGGACAATTATGAAAGAACGGACTTTAGGTAGGTTATATCTTTCTATACATATATGTATGTATTATTTTTTATTACCTACCTCATATCTCCTGAAAGTTTAGATTAGCCCTAATTCTTAGTAAGTAAGGTGCTACACAACTGGTTGTGAAACTCAGTTGCCATGGCAGCCGAAAGGTATATTTGGAAGTAAAAAAAAAAACTTTTAGTTTATGTACATATTGCAATAATGTTATCATAAGGATTTAAAAAATGTATAATTATGCCCCTAATATTTTTATGCAGTCTGGTATTTTAGTTCTATAAATTTTTGTATTGTTTAACAGAAGTTGCTCAAATCTTCAACTTGCCGATTGCTGGCTACATGAGTGAGATGCTGTCTTCTTGCCTGGTTCGCAGTGAAAACTACCACATTTCAGTGAGAATTTTCTTTACCAAGATTCTAGGCATAATCTGCACCAACGAACTTCATTTTGTTAAGGTTTTTACCCTAAGCTCTGATTATATCAATAAATGTTTCAAAGATATTCACTCCACCAATATGAATGAAAGCTTGAGGGTAGCATACTTAGAATTGGCTATTTCACTCATCGACCATGGGTCAGGCATGGAGTGGCTATTAAATACAGGTGTATGGAAAGATGTCTTAATGTTGGTCAATGAGAAGAGAACTTTGTTTGTTGTTCGTCATGTGTACCAGTTTGTTCCCAAATTCATGTGGAGACTCAATGATATTGGTGACCTGAACAATTTGAATTTAGCCCTAAATTTTATCCTAGCTCCGATTGAAGAATTTGGGCTTATCAATCAAAATATAATAAGCGATGAGTATGAAAGTGAAGTATGCAAGAAGTTAGAGCCTATGTGCAATATGCTTTTAGCAATATTTACTGAGAAAGATCGCATTCGCACATCCAATAAACTCATGCATTGTCTCCTGAGTGAGCGCTTCATTACCCACAAAATAGGAATTTGTATTAATAAATTGCGTTCTGAAGAAATGGTACTCATATGTACAAAAGTGGGATTCTGGGCAACGTTGGGTAATATATTTCAATGGAAACCTTTGGTACCAGGAGTTATGTACTCCAAAGAGGATCTGCTTGGACTACTTGCTTTTTATTACAACATGTTACGATTCCTGACACAGAGACGAAATCCCAAGTTGGTTTTAGATTTCACCACAGCTTGTAACAATATTTGGAATAATGTTTGGCAGAAAGAGTCCCCTTTTTTGAAATTCAATGATAAGAATGTGGAGATGCAAAGCCAGATGATGTTCCTAGGTTTGATTCCGCTGCTGATTTGGGTAACTAAGGAGAAGAAGTATACAGAAATTATGGAGGATGAAATAGTTGTCAAAAATGTGACGACTATGATGAATAATGCTCATGTGGAGCACACAATGCGCGCGGGGTATAATTTGAGAACTGTCATCTTTGAGACAGGCCAGATCATGCAAGCAGCAATGTACAGTCTGAAAAAGATGGCTTGCATGAAGACACACCTCACAGATGAAATGGCGACGCTTCTGTTTAGAGCTTTATTCTTTATTCTTAAAGAATACAATCAGGAGGAGGGCGGTTCACAAGAAAGTTTGTGTTCAGAGTCTGAGAAAATAAATGCTATGTGCATCGTCATGGAGATTTTGCTGTCGCTGGTGAAACATTATAATATTACGTGGAATGAAAGCTTGGAGGTGCTAAACTTGTATAGCATTGTGCATGGTATTTTGAAAAAGCCCAATTTACCGTCTAAGGTTAGTTAATGCTTGTCTATTAGTTACATTAAGTATTATTATTATGTTTATATCAAGTAAACTCTATTTTCTTACCAATAAAATCATTAAAATTTACTTTTTACGCCTAAAAAGCGTACTAGAATCATTCACATATCTATTACTAATTCACCATTCATTTTAAATCTTTTTTCGAGTCGTTATTTATATGTTTGTTTAATGTATGCTATAAACCTTCCGTAAAAAAATGTATGACGGAGTGTTAACTTTATAAACTAGTTAGCATAGCACGGTGGAGCGTCGAGTAGCGCTAACTGGCTGTGACGCACTGGTCTGTACTCTTGCCGTGGGTAGGTTAGGGTTGAACTCTTTCTTTAAATTATTTTATGTGACATGGTCCCAGTCTGCGACTGTCATTCCAGATAAACTTTATGTTATTGTTCTAGTCACATGATCGCCTCCGTCATATATTTATGAGATGCAGTTTTAATCTTTTTTTCATATCGAGTCTGTTATTGCTAACACTGGTGTCAGATTTTATTCAAATCGCCTAAAGGCATCTGACATGGCTTTTACGACTGCCGCCATCTAGTGGCAGTAGCCGTATGTCATAATAGTCAGCCAATGTTTCCTCACGATGTTTTCCTTCACCGAAAGCAGGTGGTGGCCTATGAGAAAACTATCATACATGAGTCAGATCGGTCTACAAACACATGCTTACTGTAAACGGCACATGGTTACTGTAAACGGTATGTTTTTAATATGTATTTGTTTTTTTCTGTCATAAACTGTATTCTGTGTGCCTTTTGATGTGAATAAACGTTATATCTATCTATCTACAAACTCATGTGAATCCTACCTACCCTCCTATCAGGCGGGTGTCATTACCGCTTCAGTTTTAATGAATAACCGACTAATCCTATCACAATTATCAATCTGTCAGTTTGTTGTAGTCTCTCTAACCGGGCTGGCGTATTCAGTGAAGAAGTTTTTGACGCCTAATCTTTCCCTTCTAATGGAGTCTACTCCTGGCTCTGCAGTCTACGAGATCGGATCCCTAATAAACCTCAAGATGGTCGACGAAGATTGGGAAGTGAGGGATTCAGCGTTGGAACTGCTGTTTTTGTGCACGGATATATCTTATATTAGTGAGTACCCCAGGGAGGTCTACTGGGCCTCCTTTTGTTTAAAATTTACTAGTTTGTAAACTCTTTATTGCACATACACATAAGACAAATACAAAGCGAAAAGAGAGGCGCACAATGGCAGACTTATCCTAAAAATAGAAGGGGGGTAGGGAAGTGAAATAAAAAGGGTAGCGTGAGGCAAAAGTATAGGATCAGAAAAAATTACAGAAGAACACATAAGATAAAATTGACTATAGAGTTTTTATAAGCTATCGATAGTGCAATACTATCGATGGTATTGTTTGTTGGATTATAAGTGTCAATAGTATCGATATTATCGATAGTATTAATTAGAAAACATCAATAGTATCGATAGTATCGAAAACCAATACTATCGATAGTATCATCAATAGTACTGCAAACTCATACTATCGATATTATCGATAGTATGACTATTTTCAAGGTCACAATATTATTGACAATACTAATCGATACACTACGTATTGCTGCAACACTGATTCCTTTTCAGAATTCCCGCCATTCCAGAAGCAAATCATCCAAGACAAGCTGATAGATGTGGCGGCGGGCATCGCCTTCTCCGATCGAGAGCCCTACGTGCGCGCCGCGGCCTTGAGGTGTGTCCGCGCGGCCGCACGCGTGAGCTGCGTGTGGGCGCGGCTCAGGGTGGAGTGCCCGGACATACAGGTGATAAATCCTAACTAATCCTAATCCTAATTACTTAATTGACCGAGCGAGCGAAGCGAGCGAGGGCAATAATTCAAGTTGGAGCGAAAAACACATTGTTTGTATGTATGTATGTATGTATGTTTGTTCCGCGATAACTCTCGAACCGTTGTTCCGATTTTGATGAAAGTTGGAATATATGTAGGGATGGTTAATAGAATTTTCAAGTTCGTTGGGCATCAAAATCGGTCCAGCCGTTTTTGAGATATTTAATTTTTTGTGAAAATAAATATTGTATTTTAATAGTCGCGAGGTCTACGTTCGCAGCGAACGACTAGTATTATAAATACGAAAGTGAGTTTGTTTATTTGTTTACTAGCTTTGGCCCGCGGCTTCGCTCGCGTGAATTTCCCACGGGTACAGTGCTTTTTCGCGGGATGAAAGGTACCCTATGTCCTTCTCAGTACTTCTATGTGTATGCGAAATTTCAGGAAGACTGGTTCAGTAGATAAAGCGTGAAGAGGTAACAAGCAAATAAATCCTAATCCTAACTAATATTAAATGCGAATTGAATTGACCAAAAAGTGCCTACCAATTGTCAAAGTCGAGAGGTAGGTATGTGCGCTTTTAAAATCTGCACCTATGTTATTTATTTCTAATTAAGTATGACACGAAAGAGTAAAAACAGTTATACAGGTGAGTTATTTAGAAATCACACAAGTCAAACAAGCCAATTATTAAAAATAAAAAACACGACTGACGAGGTTTTACTCAAAAAGTACATACAAACATATAAGTTATATACATTTTTGAAATCGCCTTTTAAAGCCCTTCAATTTGATACCCCACTCGATGAGATTTATCAAATTTTATTTTTTTGGTCTGCCATTTATCGCATATATAATCCGCCATTTTATTTTTATGGTGACGTCATATAGCCTATGTCACTCGGAGGAATGCAAGGAATCTAAAAATACCTCTCACATCAAAATCGGTTAAGCCGTTCAGGACTTACGGTGGAATAAAGAAACTTACATACATACATACATACATGAACCCTGAAAACATAACACTCCTTTTTTGGTCAGTCGTGTAAAAAGATTTAATTTCTAATTTTGAGACACGCCTATTACAGGTTTAAATTTTCATTATAACCATTTAACAAATTTCATCGAATCTCTTCCAGTACATTTTAGAGTATACATTAGTAGGATTTTCAGTCCCTTCTTATTCTATTTACTATGACTTTATCAAAGACAGAAGTCACATATCATCCATAATCTTAACTCATTTGATAAGCCTATACTTAGACTGATGACAGTCACTACGTACAGTCAAGAGTCAAAAGTGGAGTCATACCTTAAATATCATATTGCCTTGCAGGCGCGCAGTCCTTCATTGTGTGCGTTACGTCCATATTACGGACGTATAATTACAATAAGAACACAACTCACACTAAGCTAATTATCATATTACCCACCCACACCAAGACACAACTCTGCTGCATGCTAGTGCTTCGTGCTCATACTGCCTACGTGCTGCCATCTATCAAATTTACGGGGTACTAAGTAGTGAATTCTGACTCAGAAATAATAATACACTAATACACTACCTATAGTTTATTATAAAGCAAACCAATAGTGGTGAGTACGGTGACACGCAACCAATTGATAATTTCGTCACAAGCTAATGCATCTGCTGGTCTAATCGGTAGTCGGATGGACTGCGGTTGATACAGGTCAAAGTTCGAGTCACATCCAGATATTTTATTTTTCATATAAACTCAATTCATAAGCCAAGAGTATTTTTATATAATGTAATTTGATATGCTTTTATATATTTGTTATGAAATAAAAATCTCAAAAATCATGACAACTATTTATTCATGTAAATAGGTATAGTATACTTATGTAAAATTTATTATTATAAACTACACTAACAAATTCAAAATTTATGTTTAATGACTTCCCTATCTAATTACAGAATAAATAAGAACTTAAAAATAAGCATTCTGTAGTAAGTTACTTATAAGAATCTGTTCATTTATTTTATATATTATTACTAAAATTATACTTTCGCTTTTTTGTTAGTAAATATTGAGGTTATAGCTTAAGTATTCGTTTTCATCATGAAAAAGAAGATTGAAACTAAACCTCAATATCTAACAATTTAACAATTTATCTCCTATTACGAAACATAACCTTGTATTTGTAATGCAAAATACAAAAACAAGTAATAAGTATAAAAATAATTTAAATAATGTTTATACTTTAATAAAACCAGATTTGATACAATAGAAAGAGAGGACAGTTGGAATATACCTACTTAATGAATGAACTCACTGATTAAATTTAAACACAAATAATTAACTCACTATTTTGTAAAGTTGCCGTTGTTGTCTTTTCTACACATATTTCAATCACAAAAAAACTGTCCTAAACATCCATACAATGAGAAACTAATTCTTCCTTGCTCATCTTCTATGCACCATCAGACCCCATAGATTTTCTATGGAGTTGAGGTTAGAAGACCGCGCTGGCAAAGGATGACATTTATTTCTGGAAGCGAAATAAATTATCCAGTTTTTTTATGCACGCCACCAGCTTGATATGCACGACGAACAGTAGATAGGCATCGAAACATCAAATAAATCAGCATAACGCCTGGTAGGTAAAATCATCGCCTTCATATTCTTCCAACATTATTGTTGCTGCTGCTCAGAGATAATAGCCGGTCTTCTACTTTTCGGCAAGGCTACCCTGCAGCAAGTCGCTACACCCAACGTGTTGTCCACTAAAAAAATATAATAATATATAATTAGGTATTTAGTTTATATTTAATTTCAAAACTATCACTTATGCAAAGCAAAATCACGAAGAAAAATATATCAATACAATACATTAATATTATGTTATCATTTTATGTTTGAATTAATCACAAAATATTACACATTTACACACACATATTTCAAATCACAACTATTTATTTGTTTAAAAATACTCACACTTAATCCAGTTTCTTTCATTAGAAATTGAGACTATTTTGCAACCACTATCATGCAAAGTAAATCCGAATAGTCTCCATAATACCTACTTATAATGGCCTATATTGGCAAGTGTTGGTAAAGTAATATTCCACAAATACTTAGATAACTATCACTAACAAATGCGTTCAACTAAAACGAGAACTCGGTTGAAGTGATAAATTTGCGTCTGTCTTTTTTTCATTCACCGTCAAATATTCATTTTCATAGCTGGTCCATACTGACCACCCATACGAAGTAACGATACCATAAAGTTAGAGCAAGGATTTTATAGACATACTATGAACGTTCCGTATCATTCATAGTATGTCTATGAAATCCATAAAAGTATGAAGCGCTCGCCGACTCGCCGCGCCAGCCTACCTACTTCTATGGAAACATCGTATTCGGTCGGTTGACATTGCACAGACACATAGGCGTTTTACAAATAACACACAATCATAAGGTCTTAAGTGCAAACACTTCTATAATCAATTAGTATGAGAAATTCTGACTCCACTTCTGGAGATGTCTTCTGTTTTCTTGAGAAATTGTGTTTTCAACCCTATCGTCATATTAATAGCGTCTCAAATAAAACAGCATACTATGATGACGAAGCCGTAAAAGATATTGTAAATTTTTATCTCACCAAAATACTGCTATTGTATATTCGTGGTGTGGACAATATGTGATTTACGTGATTGGTTTTGATATCTACTAATTTTATACGCGCTTATCTATACTAATTTTATACACCTCGTGTAGCTGGATTGACGATTTTCATACACTTCAAAACGTTAATTTAATTTAAACTTTACACACTTTATAATGACAAGTGTTTGACATAGTCGAAGTCAATTATGTATTTTTATGTGAAGTTGGGGCGAAAACACATTGTTTGTATGTATGTATGTATGTTTGTTCCGCGATAACTCTCGAACCGTTGAATTAATTTCGATGATATTAAGAATACGTGTAGCAACTATCCATAGATTTTTTAAGACTCAGAATATCGAGTTTTGCCTACCAAATTACTTTGCTTGTACTTATTGTACAGTTCTGAAATTTTTGCTAATAATAGATTAGAAAATTAGTAACACACTACAAGAACCGAAAACATGATTTGACTAAGTTTGCTCGATAAAAAATAATCCTAAACATTTTACCTAAATTACCAAACAACTCTGTAATACGATGATATTTTGAAAATTTTATTTCACATTAATTTAGTTCATATGATTATTGAATTTTTAATTAAAGAATTTCTTAAAACAAGTTATTTATTACTACACAATCTTAAATTATAACATTATTCACCTACGTCCATCGCAATTTTTAATGGAAACATCATACCTTCCTTGTCGTTCATATGGCAACTCGTCTTACCTCTCTGTCCTCAGACTGCCGGTGGCATTTAGACAAGGCAGACGCATGTCAAATTGCTCCGCAAATTTACTTACGTAAAATATATTAACATGGGGGTTGTTATACAAATCAAGAACTAGATGGCGCTCTCAAAAGTCGTCAAAACAGCACGATGCTGCTTTGCGACGTGAATCACGAAAAACAGACTTGCTTATTCTTGAATAAATGCATTTTTAATACACTCATTAATGGTCAACAATATTATTAATAAAAATAATTACCAAATAAAAAATTAAGTAAAAAAAATTGTATTGGGAATCGACACTGCGAATTTTTCTCTGAAGTTCTAATTATACTGCGATAAGAAAGCCGACAGACAAGAGGGCGCCTCTTTTTCTAATTTGTACCGTTTACGTATCGGATAATGTTTGTTCACTTTTTACCCACGACACGACTAAATTTATTTCTTGACAGACTGTGTTTATATTTTTTCTTCTTATATATCTCCCACGTGCCGACGTAGTATAGTATAGACGTATATAATTAAATGTTGTATGTAAAATAAAATATAAAATAATGTATTAGAATTTAAAAAAATAAAAAAAATATATCACAAAGGAGATTTGAACAGTCTTTCTCGTTTTGATCGGGCTGTCTGTACGTAGCCATTATTCTAATAACCTGTTCCTGTTCGAAATGCATGTGAAATTTCCCATGTTATATAATACTAGTTTTTGCCCGCGGCTTCGCCCGCGTGAATTTTCATCGGGAACAGTGCTTTTTCCCGAGATGAAAGGTATGTCCTTCTCCGTCCTTCTACCTAGGTATGTGTATTTGAAATTTCAGGAAGATTGGATCAGTAGGTACATAAAACGTGAAGAGGTAACAAAAAACAAACTCACTTTCACCATAAAATTATGTTTAAAAAAAAAACCGAATTCCCAAATAACAGCAAGGATTTGAACCTAGCACTCTCCGAATTTCACTTCATCAACTTACCGTTAGGCCAACCGCTAATGTGTCATCACTGTCGAAATGTTACATTACATATTTCAACGTACTATACATGTATTACTATGTAAGTGGCTTTACGAAAACACTGACTAAAACACATTTTTTGTTTACTTTTCCTTAATTTTGCATTCATTAATTTGAGTTTTCTTGATTTTCATTTTTAAATAAGTATTTCAAGAACAAATTTGTTGAACAAGGTTGAAATAAAAAAACAGTTTGTTAGATGGTTTAGAGATTATGAGATAGATGGAGCTAATTTTACTATTTAGTTCCTCTGAGGGCGCCCTTGTAGTTTACAAGTTTACTTGTAGTCGGGGGTGAAATCTAACTTTCTTATTCAAGCTTTCTGACCCAGAGAAATACATACGCATTTTTATGAAAATAAATATTGCTCTATAACTTTTGAACCGTTATTCAGATTTGGATGAAACTTCACAAATCACGAGATAGTATCACTATTTTTTTTCTTATGTATATTGTATATCAAAATTGTTTCACCAGTTTTAGAGATATTGAGTTAAAACATGAATCGTTCATTTTCGTATCAGCGACATCTAGTGACATTTTTGTACATGTATTTATGTTCTACGATAACTTATCAAAACGTTAAATTAATTTCGTGGAATGCGTGTAGCAGAGTATTTTGCCCGCGAAACTACCGCCGTGAATTTCCCACGGGAACAGTTCTTTTTCCCGAGATGAAAGGTAGCGTGAAGAGGTAACAAACACACTTTCGCATTTATAATATTCGTTAGGATACAGTATCACGACATTTTCCCTTACGGGGTAGATTCATCTAGCCGTTATACATTTTAGTGAAAATAAATATTTCTCTATAATTTTGTAACCGGTAATGAGATTTGGATGAAACTTAACATTTTATGAGATGAGTATTACTATATTTCTCATTTATATTGAACTAGCTTTCGCCCGCGGCTTTGCCCGCGTAAATTTTCGACGGGAACCATGCCATTTCCCGGGATGAAAGGTACCCATTGTCCTTCTCCGTACTTCTTTGTGTATGCGAAATTTCAGGAAGATTGGTTCAGTAGAATTATCTACTGAACCAATCTTCCTGAAATTTCGCACGCATTAGCGTGAAGAGGAAACAAACAAACTCACTTCCACATTTATAATATTAGGATTCATTAGGATAGGATTAGGATATCAAAATTGTTGAAACAGTTTCTGTGATATTGAGCTGAAACCTGAAACGTGACGAATAATTACTGTAATGTTTTCAAAAAAAGTTATATTCTCCTTAGATGAAGTTCGGGGATGTATAGTCGATTATAAATCACTTACTTTATTGCTTACTTTGAACATAGTAGTCGTGGACATTGGCGTAAAAGAGTTGGCAGCTGGATGTACATACGTAGCTCTTTCGAGATCAAAACATACATACATAGAATCACGTCTTTATCCCTTACGGGGTAGACAGAGACAAGAGTCGTGAGACTTGAAGGCCACGCTTAGCTGAATAGTGGGCTCCCTGATGGAATGGAGATTCAGGTATAGTGACAGGTTGCTAGCCCATCGCCTATGAGTGGAGGAATCCTCAGTTTAAAGCCCTCCCTCGATTGACTTTTACAATCTGCGCGGGAAGAGAAGCAACTGGCACATTCTATGTTTTTTCTTCAAAACGGTTTACAGATATTTGATCCAGGTTTTGATTATATCCGCTTAGAAATAAAGTTGAAAAATTAAGTTGTTGCAGCTCAGAATAGATGAGGAAAGAAGGTTGAAAAATCTGTTCTCCTCAACCGCGCAATAACTGAATAATGTAATGCGTTACATTTTTGTTTTATTTTACTAAAAAATCAAATTGGTTTAGTAAATTTACGTTCTCATATTTTTAAAATAATAATCGCGAGGTCTAAGTTCGCGGCGAACCACTAGTTTAAATAGGCTTAAAAATATAGCACTTTTAAATCGTCAAATTCTTGTTTTTTAGTTAGTTGTCGTCATAAAATTACTTAGAGCTAAGGTTACCACCGCCTCCAAAGCGCAAGTGGAGAAGAGGCGGCGCAACAAACTCCACTGCTGCATTTTCTCCAAAGACGTCACTTTACAACATATGTCTTACAATTAAATGTCTGTGTATGTGGACGAATATACTTACATACTACCACAGGGCGGGCGCTTCATAGAAACGGCGCGTCCAATATGCCTACTACTACTACAAATGAAACTGTATATCCGTGAACACGTCAGTAACACGTCAATGTGTGAGTTTTCATAGTCGAACGTCCCACAGTTACACAAGAACGGGGGAGAAGTGCGGAAGGAGCGGGGGGGTGCCATATTGCGGGAGGGGCAGGGAGTTTCCTTTCTGTACATAGTACTAATATTAATTCTGTGATACTACTATACATAAAAAACATTGTCTTGAAGCTAGGTGCAAATACACAAAACACACCCATCGCTAAACTTTCATTCGGTAGTACAGTTAACTGTACCACGGAAAAAAATATTTTTCCCACGTCCAGTTAACTGTACCACCGGAAAAAGAAGCTTTCCCTGTTAACTGTAACTGTACTACGGAATTAATACCTTTTCTTTGGTTAGTTGACTGGACCACTAAATAAAATCTTAAAAAGAAAAGTTGACTGGACCACTGAATAAAATCTTAAAAAGAAAAGAGCTTAAATATTAATACATTCTAAATCGAGAAATAAACATGAGAAAGATGTATTTTTGTGCTTTTTTTCTGTCGGCACTAATTATTAATAAAAAATCACTTCAGATAAATTAATCAATCTTTCTTCATCCTTTATGAAAAATCTTTTTCTTTTGTTACAGGAACAGCTCCTGTTGACCCTGCGGAAAAACCCCGATGATATAGTTCGAATGGAGGCCTGCAGCGTTCTCTGCGAAATGTACCAACACGTTAAAATGTCCGCGTGTGCCAAACGCCACCTCTACGAGCATATGGTCTCGACCGCCTTATGTGACTTCCACTGGGAGGTCCAAATCAGCGCTTTAAGGTTCTGGAGGATGGTCATAAAAACCCTTCTTATGGACCAAGGAATGTTAGACGGGACCTTCCCACCGGTCACCTTCTCCAAAGAATCCCGCAAAATTGTCAATTTGAACGCAACGGAAATCCAAAGAAGACTGATGAAGGTTTTAGATGAGCTATCTTCGATCGGTTGCTTGACTGTTCTTGTGAAATTGTTGAATGAAGACAGCGGGATTGATATATTGGAGTTGACTCTTAACATATCGTTAGAATTGCTAGAGATTTTAGATAATTATAAATTGACAGAATGCCTGAATTCAAGTAAAAGCGATCAGATGATAGAAGACTTGACATTCCAAATTATAGATGATGATGACGAAGAGATGGATATCACGCTCTCAACTTCGGAAAAAGCTGAAAACGTTATTGACAATTTACTATCAGATATATATCAATGCCATATGAACATAGATTCGACAGAGTCGCGAGTAAAACCAAAGATAAGATTGTTAAAGTTTGCGTCTCCGAATTTGTTTGTGGTTTATGTCAAAAGCAAAGATTTTAAAGCTATTTTGGAACATAAGAAGGAATGGAAAGAAGGCGTTCGCAGTTTATCAGCGCTTTTAGATGATATCCTCGGTTATGAGTGCAATGAAGAGGTGAATTCGTTAGATTGTTACTGATATACATGTAGTTGTAAGTAAATGCGGCAAATCTTTATATATTGTTCTACAATTTGTTATATTTTATACACTTGTTGTATCATAAAACTTTTGATTACAAAAATATATTTTATATTGAACTGTTTATTTATTGCAACTCTGGCAGTGATATGAAAACGATCATAAAACCTTAGAAGCTAGATACAATACAATGCATTTGAATAGCTTAAGAACTTTTCTTGGGCGATCATCAAAAGTACCGTAAAGTATTGTAATATTTTTATTGCTTAAAAAATACAATCCTAATCACGCAAAATCTTAACACTATTAACAAGTAGAAAAATAGTACTATTACTGATACAACACTTTGTTCAAGTTTTAAAGGTAACAACAGTGCGTTAATAAAAACATACCAAATTAAAGTTTCACATTTAGGAAACATTGGTTAAGCAACAATGTTGCCAATTCAATGAGACTTTATACACAACAAAACAAAACTGTTGTTCTAACCGGCGACGTCGTTCACGTGTTCGGGCACTTTGTTATCGATAGTAACAGATTTGGTGCAGTCTTCAGTCTTGTAGATTCCGACGAGGCGGTTGGATACCTCAAACATGTTGTACCGGAGGGAGATTATTATGAATTGCGCGTTTCTTGTTCGTTCCTGTTGAATAATATCATCATCAATCAATCTATACATATAATATTATCATCAATCAATCAATCTATATAAGAAAACTGTAACTGGGCTGTGTCTGTACATAAGAGAAAAGAGATAAAATGAAAATGCGTTTGAAAGTGTTTATTTCTTTCACGATAAAGTGTTCAAAGATACATTGTTAGGACTTTCTAGTAAGCAAAGTATGCCAAAGAGATATTTAAGAAAAAAATATATAGCGGTTTTTATAGGGCCAATAAAAGCCAAAAATATATATTTATTAATTTTTGTCCGTCTGTATGTTTGTACGCAAATTACGCAAAAACTGCTGGGCGGAATTTGATGCGGTTTTCACAGTTGTATAGTTAAAAGTCTATTTTCATCATAAAATTACATATTTTTAACAATTCTCATACCTTGTCCGGTCCAGTATTATTGCATATTGAATGAATACCTATACCTACATAAACTAGTAGATTGTTGCATCGAGCAGAAAGTGACTTTTAACTGCATCGAGTGTAAGTTTGAAGCCCGAGCGTAGCGAGGGCTTTAAAAACACGAGTGCAATTAAAAGTCACTTTAGCGAGATTCATAATCTGCTTTTCTTTCAACTACCGGTCCTAAGGTCCTTAATTCGCGTCAATTTTCTTTTTTTTTCGGCAATGGTCGCACATTTTTAATTTATATAATCAGCCTTTGTTCGCGGGAATAAAAATAAGTCTGATTGGCTGATACAAATCTAGTTGGTCATGCTTACAGCCTGTGATTGGCCTATTCTTATAGGAATAGCGCTGATTGGCTGAGATAAATCAAGTTGGTCATGACTGCAGAATTAAGGCCTGCGATTGGTCAGTCGCTTGGGATATGCGGCCTTAGGACAAAAACAATGCAGTAATGGATTTTCATACTACTTTTCTGCACTGTTTTTACTTGAAAACAGTGCAGAAAAGTAGTATGAAAATCCAATCCAAACAAAGTATTTTCATACATACTTTACTGCGCTGTTTTGCTATGGAGCAATAAATTGCTGTTTTGTGCATACTATTTAGGTTATTAATGGCAAAATTACTGCATAGTTGGAAGAAAACATATTAGTTAACCTTGATATGACAATTAGGCATCGTTTTCCCAGCCCACTAAGGACCGTGATGTCATTTGTTTGTGTATACTAACATTATTTCTAAATAACTCTAAAATTATTTTATCGATTAAGATAACGCTATTTGTAAGAGTTTTGTGATTTACCGAAAATGAATTAACTGTCGTAGCTTTTTTACACGACTGACCAAAAATGGATGTTTTCAGGGTTCATGTATGTATGTAAGTTTCTTTATTCCACCATAAGTCCTGGGGCCCTATTTTTTGAAAGTGTGACTCACTAAAAAAGCGTGAACCGAATGATTTTTCATTCGATATCAATTATTCCGTATTTTTGAATTGTCTATGTCGAATAATTCGCAACGAGTGGTCTAGACCACTTTCGTTCGTTTTCGTATGAATTGGTAGCCGAACGTTTTTTTACGTCAAAATCTTGAATAACATAGACAACCGGATACGGATATAGATGCGAGTCTATTAGAATTTTAATTTTTGCGTTCCGTTTAACGCTTTTACGTTCTCTTTGATTGAAAATTTACGAACATTTTTTTACGATTCGTTACCGATTCGGTTTTGGTTGCGTAGAATGGAGTAGAAATTGTTTCTCGCATTATTTTCATATCACTGGCAACATTGTTAGACGAGTGATTTAAAAAATACGACTTTTATGTTTTTAGTGACATAATAGGACGAGTGCGACATAATAGTCTATTTGTTTTTGGCGGTATGTCACACTTTCAAAAATAGGGTCCCTATAGTATGTATGTAAAAATTGTATGTCTAAACTGTATGTTTGTCAGTGAGATCGCAGCTCCCATACATACCTTGATATAATTAGCCACGATGGACACATTCTTGAAGTCTAAAGCCGCGTCGATCTCGTCCATGACGTATAGAGGAGTTGGCTTGTAGTAATGTAGAGCGAATACTAGAGCCAATGACGATAGAGTTTTCTCTCCACCAGACAGATTTGATATGTTCTTCCAAGATTTGTTTGGGGGACGGACACTGAAATGAATTTATTAATGCAAATAAATCTTGGCAGTAAAACTGACTTAAGTAAGATTTACTTATTTTCTATTTCCATTAGTGACTCTTACAGGATTTTACTAACTTTTGTGTCCACCAAATGGCAACAAAATACCTAATGTAGACTGAGGCCTAGCTACCTGTAGCACAGGTTCCCATAGGAACGTATTTCAGGAGCTAGTCTCTAACCAAGGTTGAACAAGACTGTATTAAATGATATGTAGGTACACCCTTGTAAGAGAGAAATAAACGATATTATTATTATTATATTGACTCGATTGCCGTGGCGGAAAATGGTGTGATCAGAGCAATCGATGCTCAGATATTAAGCTCTAGTCAAATTTCGCGTACGAAATTAGAGCGAGAGACTTGAGTTGCTCTAAGGAGTGAGCGAGACGCACATACATGGTTATTTTCAATTTACTAACAACCTTCCTAGGGGTGATAATACTCATAAATATGAACATCTTTTTATATGGGACCGACTGTGAAATCTCAAAAAAAAAATCTGCTGTTCCATACATTTTGCAATACCTACTCGCTCAAAATGTATGAAACAGCTGATTTTTTTTTTAAATAACTTTGTATACAAATTTCGCAAGCGGCGTGGCCAGAGATTTATACATCTGCCGGACATCGTATTAAAAAAAAATCATTTATTTCAACAAATAAAGTTTAAATAAAATAACTAATATTAGAAAGAAAAAGTGTTTGTGAGATTGTGAGTTTGTTAGTAGAGAGTAATCTTCGGAACTACTGAACCGATTTTAAAAATCCTTTTACCAATAAAAAGCTACATTATGCCTGAGTGACATAGGCTACAATTTATGTATGTACCTCCCGAGCGAAGCCGGGGCGAGGCGCTCATAAAATCATAATTATTCTTGATGTAAGGTTTACCTGAATATAATCCCCTCAGTGAAGGGATCCAGGGAGTCCACTAACTCCAACTCAGCATCCCCTCCGAGGGTGATCATCTGGTACATCTCCTTCAGTTTGCTCGTTATTGTGTTGAAACCTATACACACAATGTTACTTTAAACCTTTAAACACGATGCAAGATTCGATACAGTCGAACCGCCGCGCCGCCGCCATTATTAGGCGAATTAAAAACTATTTTTTTTAAATAATTAATTGGCTGAACCATAGGGCTGAACCAAAAAATCGTAAAAAAGAACCAGGCCCTTCTGGAATATTTCCAACTATCAGAAAAATATTCAAGCGTTTTAAAAAAATCATATATGCCTATCCTAACTAATTTACCGAGCGAGCGAAGCGAGCAGACTATAATTCAAGTTGGGGCGAAAACACATTGTTTGTATGTATGTATGTTTGTTCCGCAATAACTCTCAAACCGTTGAATTAATTTCGATGATATTAAGAATACGTGTAACAACTATCGGTTGATGTTTGATGCGCAACAAAATCGGTTCAGCCGTTTTTGAGATATACTCATACGCATTTTTATTTATTTAATCGTATGGCGTTTACCACATGCACTCACTATAATGTAACAATAAAAAATTTGGCTAAATAAATAAATAAATAAATAATAAAAAAAGAAAAAGTATTATAGATCCACATTCAGGGTCCCGAGCCACGAGATTATGTCGGGTGTTAATTTGCGCATTATTATGAAAATAAATAAATAATAATCGCGAGGTCTAAGTTCGCGGCGAACGACTAGTATTATAACTTCACGCTTTAGCTGCTGAACCAATCTTCCTGAAATTTCGCATACACATAGTTAGAAGTACTGAGAAGGACATAGGGTACCTCTCATCCAGGGAAAAAGCACTGTTCCCGTGGGAAATTCACGCGGGCGAAGCCGCGGGCAAAAGCTAGTTGTTCATATTTATACAAGTTTACACTATAAATTACTAGCTATTCTTATATAATACTAGCTTAAGCCCGCGGCTGCGCCGCGTAAATTTCCCACTATGTGTATGCAACATTTCAGGAAGGGTTCAATAGATAAAGTGTGAAGAGGTAACCAACAAACAAATTCACTTTCGCATTTATAATATTAGTTAGGATATAACATAATTAATTTAATTATAATAGTTAATTTAATTTAATTTATTAATTCATTTATTTAATTACTTAATCAATAATTCTATTTTATAAATATTCTTTTGAAATTTCTTTTTATATGGGTTCTTGTGCCTGAAATAAATGAATTTTATTTTTTATTTATTTATTTTATAATAGAAAATATAAATGAGAAAATATCAGTTACTCACCGCACAAGAAATCAGGTAGTTCTCTTCTTCCTCAGTTGATCGTAGAGCGCTCTCATTTCGTTCCTCTTTGTGGTAATTTCGTCCAATTCCGCCGCGCGCTTTATATACAACTCCTCTTTGGTCTTGTAGTCCTGGTACAGAGATGAGGGGAGAATCGGTAATTTGTTCCTTTTTGATGCCAAATAAGGCTTGTTACCGGTTTGTACCGGTACCAAATTCTCATATAAAGTACCGGTACTTTCCGGGAGATTATATGGAGGATTTGGTATCGGTATCAAGCCCTAGCCAAAACTAAACATTGGCAAAATTTGAACTGGTGAAAGTACTCGTGAATATAAGAGGAATATTTTGTATGGGACCAACTTAAAAAATATGTATACAATTTTTGGTCACCAATCCCAACATTGGGAATACTGGTACTTGAACATATAGTGGAACCTACAGTGCAAAGGGAGTCAAAATAACCTGTATATTAGGCTTAGCGTCCCCCAGCCTAGTCTTCTGAGCGGCCAGTCTATTCCTTAACTCTTCTACTGAAGATTCTTCTAAACTTCGTTTTTCCGATTTGTCCTATTATGTAAACAATCTTACCATGTCTTTTTATGATTTTACAACAATATAAATTAAAATAGACTTTTTAGGAAATTACTTTCGTGGTCAATAAATGTTTTACTTTAGAATGTTTAGGTTTGAACTAATATTTGATTTATTTTCAACAAAAAGTACTGTGAAGATTGTTTACATAATAGGACAAGTAAGGAAAAACGGAAGTTACATACAGTCAGAAGAGTCACTAACCTTTATAGCCTGAATATTAGGCTTAGCGTCCCCCAGCCTAGTCTTCTGAGCGGCCAGTCTATTCCTCAACTCTTCTAAAGCTTCCTCTACATACAGTCAGAAGAGTCACTGACCTGTATAGCCTGAATATTAGGCTTAGCACCCCCAGCCTAGTCTTCTGAGCGGCCAGTCTATTCCTCAACTCTTCTACTGAAGCTTCTATATACAGACAGAAGAGTCACTAACCTGTATAGCCTGAATATTAGGCTTAGCATCCCCCAGTCTAGTCTTCTGAGCGGCCAGTCTATTCCTCAACTCTTCTACTGAAGCTTCTATATACAGACAGAAGAGTCACTAACCTGTATAGCCTGAATATTAGGCTTAGCATCCCCCAGCCTAGTCTTCTGAGCGGCCAGTCTATTCCTCAACTCTTCTACTGAAGCTTCTATATACAGACAGAAGAGTCACTAACCTGTATAGCCTGAATATTAGGCTTAGCATCCCCCAGCCTAGTCTTCTGAGCGGCCAGTCTATTCCTCAACTCTTCTACTGAAGCTTCTATATACAGACAGAAGAGTCACTAACCTGTATAGCCTGAATATTAGGCTTAGCATCCCCCAGCCTAGTCTTCTGAGCGGCCAGTCTATTCCTCAACTCTTCTACTGAAGCTTCTATATACAGACAGAAGAGTCACTAACCTGTATAGCCTGAATATTAGGCTTAGCATCCCCAGTCTAGTCTTCTGAGCGGCCAGTCTATTCCTCAACTCTTCTACTGAAGCTTCTATATACAGACAGAAGAGTCACTAACCTGTATAGCCTGAATATTAGGCTTAGCATCCCCCAGTCTAGTCTTCTGAGCGGCCAGTCTATTCCTCAACTCTTCTACTGAAGCTTCTATATACAGACAGAAGAGTCACTAACCTGTATAGCCTGAATATTAGGCTTAGCATCCCCCAGTCTAGTCTTCTGAGCGGCCAGTCTATTCCTCAACTCTTCTAAAGCTTCTTCTACATACAGTCAGAAGAGTCACTGACCTGTATAGCCTGAATATTAGGCTTAGCACCCCCCAGCCTAGTCTTCTGAGCAGCCAGTCTATTCCTCAACTCTTCTACTGAAGCTTCTATATACAGACAGAAGAGTCACTAACCTGTATAGCCTGAATATTAGGCTTAGCATCCCCATCTAGTCTTCTGAGCGGCCAGTCTATTCCTCAACTCTTCTACTGAAGATTCTTCTACATACAGTCAGAAGAGTCACTAACCTGTATAGCCTGAATATTAGGCTTAGCACCCCCAGCCTAGTCTTCTGAGCGGCCAGTCTATTCCTCAACTCTTCTACTGAAGCTTCTATATACAGACAGAAGAGTCACTAACCTGTATAGCCTGAATATTAGGCTTAGCATCCCCCAGTCTAGTCTTCTGAGCGGCCAGTCTATTCCTCAACTCTTCTACTGAAGCTTCTATATACAGACAGAAGAGTCACTAACCTGTATAGCCTGAATATTAGGCTTAGCATCCCCCAGTCTAGTCTTCTGAGCGGCCAGTCTATTCCTCAACTCTTCTACTGAAGCTTCTATATACAGACAGAAGAGTCACTAACCTGTATAGCCTGAATATTAGGCTTAGCATCCCCCAGCCTAGTCTTCTGAGCGGCCAGTCTATTCCTCAACTCTTCTACTGAAGCTTCTATATACAGACAGAAGAGTCACTAACCTGTATAGCCTGAATATTAGGCTTAGCATCCCCCAGCCTAGTCTTCTGAGCGGCCAGTCTATTCCTCAACTCTTCTACTGAAGCTTCTATATACAGACAGAAGAGTCACTAACCTGTATAGCCTGAATATTAGGCTTAGCATCCCCCAGTCTAGTCTTCTGAGCGGCCAGTCTATTCCTCAACTCTTCTACTGAAGCTTCTATACAGACAGAAGAGTCACTAACCTGTATAGCCTGAATATTAGGCTTAGCGTCCCCCAGCCTAGTCTTCTGAGCGGCCAGTCTATTCCTCAACTCTTCTAAAGCTTCTATATACAGACAGAAGAGTCACTAACCTGTATAGCCTGAATATTAGGCTTAGCATTCCCTAGTCTAGTCGTCTGAGCGGCCAGTCTATTCCTCAACTCTTCTAAAGCTTCTTCTACATACAGTCAGAAGAGTCACTAACCTGTATAGCCTGAATATTAGGCTTAGCACCCCCAGCCTAGTCTTCTGAGCGGCCAGTCTATTCCTCAACTCTTCTACTGAAGCTTCTATATACAGACAGAAGAGTCACTAACCTGTATAGCCTGAATATTATTCTTAGCATTCCCTAGTCTAGTCGTCTGAGCGGCCAGTCTATTCCTCAACTCTTCTAAAGCTTCTTCTACATTCAGTCAGAAGAGTCACTAACCTGTATAGCCTGAATATTAGGCTTAGCGTCCCCCAGCCTAGTCTTCTGAGCGGCCAGTCTATTCCTCAACTCTTCTACTGAAGCTTCTTCTACATTCAGTCAGAAGAGTCACTAACCTGTATAGCCTGAATATTAGGCTTAGCATCCCCCAGTCTAGTCTTCTGAGCAGCCAGTCTATTCCTCAACTCTTCTACTGAAGCTTCTATATACAGACAGAAGAGTCACTAACCTGTATAGCCTGAATATTAGGCTTAGCATCCCCCAGTCTAGTCTTCTGAGCGGCCAGTCTATTCCTCAACTCTTCTACTGAAGCTTCTATATACAGACAGAAGAGTCACTAACCTGTATAGCCTGAATATTAGGCTTAGCATCCCCCAGTCTAGTCTTCTGAGCGGCCAGTCTATTCCTCAACTCTTCTACTGAAGCTTCTATATACAGACAGAAGAGTCACTAACCTGTATAGCCTGAATATTAGGCTTAGCATTCCCTAGTCTAGTCTTCTGAGCGGCCAGTCTATTCCTCAACTCTTCTAAAGCTTCTTCTACATACAGTCAGAAGAGTCACTAACCTGTATAGCCTGAATATTAGGCTTAGCGTCCCCCAGCCTAGTCTTCTGAGCGGCCAGTCTATTCCTCAACTCTTCTACTGAAGATTCTTCTACATACAGTCAGAAGAGTCACTAACCTGTATAGCCTGAATATTAGGCTTAGCGTCCCCCAGCCTAGTCTTCTGAGCGGCCAGTCTATTCCTCAACTCTTCTACTGAAGCTTCTATATACAGACAGAAGAGTCACTAACCTGTATAGCCTGAATATTAGGCTTAGCATCCCCCAGTCTAGTCTTCTGAGCGGCCAGTCTATTCCTCAACTCTTCTACTGAAGCTTCTATATACAGTCAGAAGAGTCACTAACCTGTATAACCTGTATATTAGGCTTAGCATCCCCCAGTCTAGTCTTCTGAGCGGCCAGTCTATTCCTCAACTCTTCTACTGAAGATTCTTCTACATACAGTCAGAAGAGTCACTAACCTGTATAGCCTGAATATTAGGCTTAGCGTCCCCCAGCCTAGTCTTCTGAGCGGCCAGTCTATTCCTCAACTCTTCTAAAGCTTCCTCTACATACATTTAGAAGAGTCACTAACCTGTATAGCCTGAATATTAGGCTTAGCGTCCCCCAGCCTAGTCTTCTGAGCGGCCAGTCTATTCCTCAACTCTTCTAAAGCTTCTTCTACATACAGTCAGAAGAGTCACTAACCTGTATAGCCTGAATATTAGGCTTAGCGTCCCCCAGCCTAGTCTTCTGAGCGGCCAGTCTATTCCTCAACTCTTCTACTGAAGCTTCTTCTAACTCTTCTGTAGTGTGTGTGTCGAGGGGGGCGGGTCTCTCCACCCCGGGGATACCGTCTAGACCCGGGTCTTCTAATTTTAGGGTTTTCAACTGAAAAGGGTAGATAATAACAAGCTAATTATTTAAAAATAAAAAACACGACTGACATCTTACATAGCCTATGTCATTCGGGCTAATGCAAGGAATCTAACAATACCTCTCACATCAAAATCTGTTAAGCCGTTCAGGACTTATGGTGGAATAAAGAAATTACATACATACATACATACATGAACCCTGAAAACATAACACTCCTTTTTTGGTCAGTCGTGTAACAAGTCAAAATCATGGAACTTTTCGTTACTGTTTCATGAGTTTTTTTCGGCATTTCTTCTCAGCAGTGGCCGTTCCGAAATGCTAGTAGTTTGTAGCTTTGAGACATAATGTTGTAACGCGGCTACGCGTTAATCCTCTTTGGATCTTATTATACGTGCGCTGGCACATACATACTTCTGTCATAAATTTTAAACTGTATTCATTCATATTCGATTCTGCATTTTGGTTGTCATTCTTGGCCTAGCATCTACCGATATCTATTATTACAAGTTACTTTTATTGTGAAGCTATAATAATACTATTTTAAAATATTATTAAACTATAGACCCTTATCGGGTCTTATGTTTACCAATAAATTATACTATACAACGACCCTGAGGTTCTATCATTTATTATTATTTAGAGCTCTCACGCTCTAATGTACTATGATAAATAATTATTTTCGACGTGAAAAAGAGCCTTATTTGAAGGCTAAGTTTCAATAAAAAAAAATAGACATTGACTTTGTTATTTTGTACTCTATTTTCTTTTAATTTGTTGTATGAAACTGTATGTGTGTTTTGTAGCTGCAAATAAGGATTTTCATCTAGCTATCTCATTATTAAGACTGATCTGGAATGTCATCTCTATAGAATAATAATCGTCATACCCAAACATCTCATCAGGCTGTTTCAGAAACTTTTATAGAGAATTAGCTTTCGCCCGCGGCTTCGCCTGCGTGAATTTCCCACGGGAACAGGCCCTTTCCCCAGGATGAAAGGTACCATATGTCCTTTTACATACTTCCAGCTATGTGTATGCGAAATTTCCGGAAGATTGGTTCAGTAGATGAAGCGTGAAGAGGTAACAAACAAACAAACAAATAAATAAACAAATAAACTCACTTTCACATTTATAACATTAGTTAGGATTTATGGGTGTAGATAAAATAATTTTATGGGACTTATTTGACAGTACTAAACGGTGACGTAACTTTTAAAGGAGTCAAAAGCGTTCCCAATTAAAGCATCTTGCTCCCACAATACCAATGACCAACATAGCACACTCGTATCATAATGTACCATTATATATCTCACCTCTCTTTCCCACATCGGCGTCTTGCTTCTACAGTCCTATATACTGTATGTAATGACTACTTTACTACACACTTGTATCATAACTAGCTGGCGCCCGCGGCTTCGCTCGCGTTAATCCTTTCTTAGCCTACGTCATAACATCTACATGCATGCCAAATTTCAGCCCGATCCGTCCAGTGGTTTGGGCTGTGCGTTGATAGATCACTATGTCAGTCAGTCAGTCACCTTTGAGTTATATATATATAGATGTACCATGACATATCTTACCTCTCTTTCCCACATGGGCGTCTTGCTCTTACAGTCCTGTATGGTCTTATTCATCTTCTCCACAGCGTTGTTAGCTTCAAGTCGCTCGCTCTTGACCTTATTTTCTTTGCTCTGGAGTTTCGCAATCTCCTGTTTGAGCTCTGAGAACTCGCCGGTGCCTTCGCTTATCTGTTCGTCTAGCTGTGAATGTTCATGAACAAATAAATGACTCATGCGCAGAATGTCTCTTTCGCAAAATGTCCCTTAGTCGTAAATTGTCTCTTTCTCGTAATGCCGCTTTCGCAGAATGCCTCTTTCGCAGAATGCCTCTTTCGCAGAATGTCTCTTTCGCAATATGTCGCGTCTGGGACTTAAATAATCATCGAATAATACATCGATTTCCAAAGCAAAATCATTACAGTCATGATTTTGCTATGAAAATCGAAATTTTATTTTAAGTCTCAGAAAAAATGTCATATTGCGAAAGAAAGATTGTGCGAAAGAGACATTCAACGAAAGAGGCATTCTGCGAAAGCGACATTACGAGAAAGATACATTTTACGACTAGGGAACATTTTGCGAAAGAGGCATTTTGCGCTTGAGCCAAATGAATATACATAAAATTCTTCAGTTACTGACTGAGTGACTGACAGACACCGCACAGCAATGCTGTGCTGATCTGATCAATTGGGTGTGTATAGCGATCTGAATGTCCTCCATTCTATCCCTGGATGGCTATCATCAGATCACAGCTCAGATCAATTCTGGCGTTGAACCAAGGCTTCGAAGTAACCTCGTTTGTATGAAAATCGACTGGTGTTTCTAATTATCTGACCACCACTGTATGTCAAATTTCATCGAAATGCGACCAGGTACATTTTGCGTGATTGAGTTACAATCACTCACGTTAAATCTTCAGCATTTTAATGTTAAAGTGATTGAAAATAAATCTAAATGCGAAAGTCTTCTTGTCTGTAACGTTTTCACTGCGAAACGTATTAGTCCGATTTTAATTTGGTATGGATACAGTTATAAACTCGAAAAGAAACATGGGAAACTTTTATTTTAAATTAAAAATTGAATACCCCTTTTTTCGAATTTTGATTAAAAATAACTAAACGACAATAGGTTCATTCGTTCGAGAAATCGTCTGTTGGTCCAATTACTTTTTACACGACTGACCAAAAAAGGAGTGTTAAATCCTGAACGGCTTAACAGATTTTGATGTGAGAGGTATTGTTAGATTCCTTGCATTCCTCCGAGTGACATGGGCTATGTAAGTTGTCAGTCGTGTTTTTTATTATTAAATAATTAGCTTGTTCAATACTAAAAATAAGTAATACAAGTCAGCAAAGCAGTACCTCTTCCAATTCTTTCTGCATTTGCGAACTGTCAAGCGTGAGTTGTTTCTTCTGATTGGCCAGATTTTCTAGATTCTTCTCTGTCTCTGTATAATCCGCCTCCATTTGAGTAATTTTGTCTTTGGATTTCTTCGCGTTTCTGAAATTATTAATCACATTATTAGAATCAGTAATCGCATCACATCACACTAAAGATAAGGTAAACTATATGGTGAAGATTTTCGATGTGCAGGATTGAAATGCGATAGCTCAGTTGGAAGAGCAAGGTCGTATAGAGACCTGGTCGCGGGTTCAAGACCTGCTCGCATGAAATTTTTTTCACCATATCTAATTTCTATATGAAAGTACCTTAGTACTAATTGCATCTGGGATGCTCAAAAAATACAAAAAAAGGTAAACTATAGTTTAAGGTAAAATTTTATTTTATTTCTTTTTTACTGCTTTTACCTGCTTCGCCCGCGTGAATTTCCTACGGAAATAGTGCTTTTTCCCGGGATGAAAGGTACCCTATGTCCTTCTCTGTACTGCTAACTATGTGAATGCAAAATTTCAGGAAGATTGGTTCAGTAGATAAAGCGTGAAGAGGTAACAAACAAATAAATAAACAATCAAACTCACTTTCGCATTTATAATATTAGTTAGGATTAATAGCGACGCGCAGTTTGGTGATCTCTTTAGAAAATTTCGATCTTCTTAGGACATCGGCGTTTTTCTACAAATCCTTCAATAATGCCATATAAATGTTAAAGAAAACTATACCTTATGCTAGTGTTAATAGCGACGCGCAGTTTGGTGATCTCTTTAGAAACTAACGATCTTCTTTAGACATCGACGTTTTTCTACAAATCCTTCAATAATGCCATATAAATGTTAAAGAAAACTATACCTTATGCTAGTGTTAATAGCAACGCGCAGTTTGGTGATCTCTTTAGAAACTAACGATCTTAGGTCATCGACGTTTTTTCACAAATCCTTCAATAATGCCATATAAATGTTAAAGCAAACTATACCTTATGCCAGTGTTAATAGCAACGCGAATTTTGGTGATCTCTTTAGAACCTTACGATCTTCTTTAGACATCGACGTTTTTCTACAAATCCTTCAAATTATTGAATTACTAGCTGTCGCCCGCGGCTTCGCCCGCGTGAGTTTCGCTTAGATGAAAAATCTCTCTTGGAGCTTTTCATCAGATGTTCCAGATCTTCAATTTTTATACGTCAGCAGAAAATGCTCATCAGGTTGAACGATTTTTGCTAAGGCGCCATTTCCATATATGTTATAGTGTAGCTGGTCTCTTGGAGCTTTTCATCAGATGTTCCAGATCTTCAATTTTTATACGTCGGCAGAAAATGCTCATCAGGTTGAATGATTTTTGTTAAGGCACCATTTCCATATTACTTATAGTTTAGCTGTTCCGTTATGGTTCTTCATCAGGTGTTCCAGTTTTCAAAATGAATTATAGCCTATATGTTGCCCAGGCTTAATAGCTATACAACAAAAAAAGTTTCATTCAAATCCGTCCAGTAGTTTTTGCGTGAAACGCGTACATACATACAGACAGACAGACAGACAGACAGACAGACAGACAGACAGACAGACAAGAAATTCCAAAAAAAATTTTTTGCTTTCTATTGTTCTTTTTAGGTCTCCCTCTATCCATTTCAGTCAAAAATATTAAATGTACAGACAAAATATTTTTACTGTTTTATTATATGTATAGATAATAATTTTAATATTAGTAGGATTACCTACTAATATTATAAATGCGAAAGTTTGGATGTGAGTTTGTAAATTTATGAGGATGTTTGCTACTCAATCACACAAAATCTACTACACGGATTTCGATGAAATTTGGTAAACGGGTAGAAAAATACCGGGAATAGCACATAGGGTACTTTTTATCCGGAAATTCCCACGCGAGCGAAGCTCCGGGGCGTAGCTAGTGCCATATAAATGTTAAGGCAAACTATACCTTATGCTAGTGTTAATAGCGACGCGCAGCTTGGTGATCTCCGTGGACACTTTATCGATCTTTTTGGTCAGTTCATCGACGTTTTTCTGTAGATCCTTCACTTTACCGCCGGCCACTGCAGTTATCTGAGCGTCTATGCCGTGCACTTCTTTTTCTACCTGCAATTTTATCACTACATATAATAAAACTGAAACTGGTCTGTGTCCATACATAGAAGATTTTTAAGAAAAATAACTATCAGGGGTCTTCATGGGGCCAATAGAAGCCAAAACCATTTTTCGTAGAATTTTTGTTGCCCGTCTTTCTGTCTGTATGTTTGTACGCGCATCACGCACAAACAACTTGATCAAATCTGATGCGGTTTTCACTGTAGTATTATAGAAGGTCTAACTTAAAATCTGGCGTAAGTTTTATCTTGATACGCCGCTTAGAACCTGAGATATTAACATTAGTAAATAAAATACGCGTGGACGAAGTCGCGGGCACAGGCTAGTATAGATAAATAAACACCCAGGCCAATCTGAAAAAGATCATTTTCCATCTTGACCCGACCGGGGATCGAACCCGCGACCTCCGTGGTGACCTTACGGCGTGACGACCGTTGAGCCACGGAGGTCGTCAAATTGATGATTGAATCACAATTTACACTAAGCACTTTGCAAATGCGCATTTCTCATAATAAGTACTTTGCGAATGTGCACTTCTCGTATTAAACACTTTGCAAATGTACACTTCTCTTAATAGGCACTTTGCCAATGTGCATTTCTCATAATAAGCACTTTGCAAATGTACACTTCTCTAAATAAGCACTTTGCAAATGTGCACTTCTCATAATAAGCATTTTGCCAATGTGAACTTCTCATAATAAGCACTTTGCAAATGTACACTTTTCTTAATAAGCACTTTGCAAATGTACACTTCTCTTAATAAGCACTTTGCCAATGTGAACTTCTCATAATAAGCACTTTGCAAATGTGCACTTCTCATAATAAGCACTTTGCGAATGTGCACTTCTCATAATAAGCACTTTGCAAATGTGCACTTCTCATAATAAGCACTTTGCAAATGTGCACTTCTCATAATAAGCATTTTGCGAATGAGCACTTCTCATAATAAGCACTTCGCAAATATGCACTTCTCATAATAATGATATGCACTTTTGAAAATGAGCACTTCGCAAAATGCAAACCGTGTGATTACCTCTCCAGCATCATGATTGGCTTTCTCGAGTTTTTCCTCGGCTTTTTTTAACGCGGCCTCTAACTTCTTCTTCTGTTTCTCGTCCACCTTGCTCGATTTCGCCTTGGCTTCTTGCTGTTTTATTTGGTTCTGTGAAATAATATGACGAATTTGATAAGTATTTACAATTAAAAAGTTGTAGTAAGACGCTTTTCTATAATTTGAGATTATCTCAGTCACAGTAAAGTCAAAGTCAATTGTTTTTTTATTTAAATTGGCTTAAAAATACATACATACATATAATCACGTCTTTATCTCTTACGGGGTAGACAGAGCCAAGAGTCGTGAGACTCGAAGGCCACGCTTAGCTGAATAGTGGGCTCTCTGATGGAATGGAGATTCAGGTATAGTGACAGGTTGCTAGCTCATCGCCTATGAGTGGAGGAATCCCCAGTTTAAAGCCCTTTCCCTCGATTGACTTTTACAATCTGCGCGGGAAGAGAAGCAGCTGGTACATTCTATGTTTTTTCTTTGTTCCCAGACCAGCATGGAAGTAAAAAAATTGCAAACTTTTAAATCGTCATATACTAATAAACTAGATTAGATAGTTGACTTCAGAAAATTACTTAAAGCTAAGGTTACTACCGCCTCGAAAGCGCAAGTGGAGAAGAGGCGGCGCAACAAACTCCACTGCTGCATTTTCTCCAAAGGCGGTCACTTTACAAAATGTGTCATTTAAATAAATAGCTAATAAATAGCTTCCTCAAAGGTGGTAAACTTAGCTTTAAGTAATTTTATGACGTCAACTAACTAAAAAACAAGAAAGTGACGATTTATAAGTGCTATTTTTAAGCCAATATGAATAAAAAATTTTTGACTTTGACTTTGACTTTGACCTCACAGAATTTCAACATAGGACAGTTGGAATCTACATCCTCCTGAACGTACCTTCTTCCTAGCTTTCATTTTTCACTCAATGATTTTTTTTTATATTTAAAGATCATCAAAATATACAAAATTCTTCCGTTACTGACTGAGTGACTACCAAACAACGCACAGCCAAAATTACTGGGCGTATGTAGTTGAAATTTTGCATGTAGGTTCCTTAGGGAGTGTAGGGGAGCACTAAGAGGATTTCTCTAAACTAGCTGGCGCCCGCGGCTTCGCTCGCGTTAATCCTATCTTAGCGGATGCCTACGTCATAACATCTACCTGCATACCAAATTTCAGCCCGATCCGTCCAGTGGTTTGGGCTGTGCGTTGATAGATCACTATGTCAGTCAGTCAGTCAGTCAGTCACCTTTGAGTTATATTTCTCTAAATTCCCACGGGAACAAAGTCGCGGACTCACGCTAGTAATAGTAGATTTTACAACAAGTGCACAAAACGAATCATTTTTATCCAAGATTGATAGTAATGTCGAGGATAAAAATCGTTTTGTGGACAAGTTATAAACTCTGCTTTTCACTTCGATTGCGAGGTAATAAATCAATAATAAACGCACGAAAAATCAAGAGCCGTTTCCCGCCGCTTTATTTTTTTTTAATCTTACGACATTGATAGGCTTGGGCTGCAGACCTATACAGCCTACTATTAAATTAATTTTGTAATAATATTCTTAAATTAATTCAATAACATACCGTACTTGAATTTAAATTTCAATATATTTTATGTCTTAAAAAACACATAAGGCTAATAAATTAAAAGTAAATATTATAATAGTACATTACGAAACAAGTGTGCAAAGTTGGTCATTACGCACAAGAGGCGATTTTGGCGCGCGAGCCGAAGGCGAGCGCGCTAATAAAGCCGAGTGTGCGTATGACCAAATGCACACGTGTATCGTACGACGTTTTTCAACACACTTGTGAGTAAAAAAAATAATGTGGTCCTAACATCTAATTATCGGAAAACGATTGCGCCCTTTTTGTCATTCCTCCACTTTATAAAACATTCGTATGCCGCCAAATACATAAACTATTACTTGCATTATGCGCCTCGATAATGATTTCAGGTGAAGTTACATTTACATATTCTTCCATACTAGTCGACATTTTATTAAATATTTAATATGCTAACACGGCGAAAATCGAAAAATGTACATGGGTCAATCAACTTTTTCTTGCCCTTGGACAACTGCCCTACGCCCCAGATGATTTATAAAATTTATAAAATTACTAATAAGCAAATTAGTATTATTTTCATTTATCTACGAAATATCCATATAAATCAACATATTAGCTAAAAGGATTTAATCATTTTTTTTTTAACCTTTTTACAATGGTGGTCCGAGTGACAAATCGATAATTTCTATGTGTCCCTGGACAACTTTTATCCATTAAACTCTTTACCACCAAAAAAAAGTCCTCTAAGACAATTAATATAATGTCGTTAAACACACAATTAATGTATGAACTTTAAGACAATTAGAATCATTTATTTTTAAAATATTGAATTCTACCTTTTTTGCATGTTGCTTTTGTCCCACGAAAACGTTATCGCATAGTGCGTCCATTGGACAACCACTCGTTAACTCCAAAATAGCGAAAATAGCGAAATTAGAAATAGCGAATACAACAAGCAAGTCATGGTGTAAACAATGGTAGAAGTAGCCATTTTGTATTTTCCCTGCTCTCCGCGTTAGTCGGCTAAACTTCAGCGAAGGAAGAGGGTGGAACACACCCTCTTCCTTCGCTGAAGTTTAGCCGACTCAACGAAAATGCAAAATGGCTACTTCTACCATTGTTTACACCATGACTTGCTTGTTGTATTGAGGACTTTTTTTTGGTGGTAACGAGTTTAATGGATAAAAGTTGTTCAGGGACACATAGAAATTATCGATTTGTCACCCGGACCACCAATGTAAAAAGGTTAAAAAAATTAATTGATTAAATCCTTTTAAGCTAATATGTTGATTTATATGGATATTTCATAGATAAATGAAAATAATAATCATTTGCTTATTAGTAATTTTATAAATTTTATAAATCATCTGGGACATTGGGCGGTTGTCCAAGGGCAAGAAAAAGTTGATTGACCCACCTAACATAAAATAATAATAATAATAATAAGCCTGTTTATTCTGAGCTATACAGTTGAGTTTTTAAACAGAGTTGTGTCTTAAAGGATGTCTCGAAGCTCAGTGTGCCTCTTGGCATAGGCCTCCTCCAACATCTTCCATTGGTTTCTCGTGTTTAGAGTTGCAACATTTAGTATTTTACTTCTTCTTGATGTTAGAGGGTGGTGGTCGGTGACTCCGCGGGGACCAGCCGAACTGGGAGACTTTTTGTTTTGTTGTTTGTCTTGTTAGTTGTTATTTCTGTTTGTTTCCGAGTTTCGGAGGCAGTTCTAAGATTTTTGAAGCCTTTTGTTGGTGGTCCGAGCTGTCTGAGCTGGCTCGATTGACATAGTTAAGTATATTTGGCCTGATGATCTCTTTCGTGCCAGTTTTGGATGTAGATTGTGGTGGGTTGATTGAGTCATTGTTGGTGTTTACTTTCTTTTGTGCGGAGGTCTTAGGAGAATCTGAAGTTTCTCTTTTTCTCTTTTTCTCTTTTCTCTGTTATTGTCCTTTGGTTTAATTACTATTAATTTATCGTGCTTTAAGTACGCAATGTTTCCCTTGTTTTTCTCTTCTTCTAATTGGGATTGTAGCTGTTTACGTTTTTCCAAGATTTCTTTACTGTAGTCTTCTTTGACGTATATGCCAGTCGGGAAGTTTCTTTTGTTTTTTAAAATAAGATGTTTTTTCCAAAGTGTCGTGATAGAGGCTACAACAGGACGATTCTTCTTTTCACTTTGTTTCCCTATTCTATATACGTTACTTATTTCTTGACTGTCGAGGTGAATTCCCATGTCAATTACGAGGTCTTTGATGTAGTCCACCAGTTCTCCTTCAGACTTTCCTTTCTCTTCTAATCCAAAAAATACCAGGTTATTTTTTCGTTTTTCTCTATCTGCTGCTTTGAGTTTTTGTTCAAGTTCTTGTACTTTGTTTTTAAGGATGTTGTTTTCTTCAATAATCGGTTTCATCTTGTCTTCCAGCGCTTCCATGACATTTTTAGTTACCGAGAGTGTTATTATTTGAGCTTGTTTCTCTAATTTTTCTTCTAGTTTCAGCAAAAATAGGTCCATGTTAGTATCCATTGGCATTATAATTTTCTACTAAATTTTGATATAATTTACTTCTGGCAACACTGTGACTGTCAAACACGATGTAGGCAAATGTCACTGTCACTGATTAGCATAAATGTCACTGTCACTGAATAGCATAAATGTCACTAGGTAGATATGCCGATGGGTATGATTTTTAGGTTATGTTGCCGACACAGTTGTTTGTGAATTTTAAGCGAATCTGTTTCGCTGGCGCTGTGATTATTCTTCCAACGTGATTGTTGCTGTTTGCTTTCGCGGTATTTAGTTTCACTGCACTAATTTGAGAGCGGATAACACTGTTTTCGATTTATTTCGCTGGAGCCAAGTGACGTACGTGTTTACTGTCAAACCTCCGGAACCGGATGTCGGAACCTAACATACACAACATAATAAATATAGTCTTGTTTTTTATTCTTGTGCCGCCGCCCGCCGCCCCGCGCCGTGCGCAGGGAGCGCGCGGCGCACGCTGCGGATGGTATATCGCCATACAGCCAGTGCTTGGCTGTATAAAAATCATTATCTTTGCTTATTTAAAAACTGTTGTTATTTTCCCTATTTAATCTTATATGTATTATGCGTCTAAATTAAAAATGCTTTGTGGAATTCATAACACGCATTAGTTTTCTATCTTTTGTATGGCGCAGTATGGTAATTTTTATTTCCAAACACCTCCGTAATATATTCGTAATACCTTCGTAATATATAGCATTATGGGCCTAAATTCGATGTAATAAGACCCACTTTACGAGCAAGTGTGTTGAAAAATAACAAATTCTATATTTAAACTTTTTATCGTGTTTGGCTGTATGGCTCATTTTCTTTGCCTTAATATAGATACATTTATGAGTAGATACGTTAATGCCCTTGTGCACAAAATTCGATTTTGTGCAGCCTATATCCTGCACAAATAAGCACTTTCAGAGCATGAGAAGTGAAAAGTATATTTTACATTGAGTCATTATTTTTTATGACATTTTATAATTAAATATGAAAAGATTTACTTTGATTTTTGAAGCGGTGGTGGCCAAGTGGTAATGACGCCTGAGGTCGGATAAGTCCCGGGTTTAAATCCTACCTGTGTCACATGAGTTTGTAGATCAATCTGACTTATGTATGGTAGTTTTCTCATAGACCACCACCTGCTTCCGGTGAAGGAAAACATCGTGAGGAAACCTGCACATTGGCTGACAGTTTAGTTTACTAGTGTGTATGGCTACTGCCACTAGATGGCGGTAGTCGTAAAAGTCATGTCAGATGCCTTTAGGCGACTTGAATAAAATCTGACACTAGTGTTAGTAATAACACACTCGATTAGAAAGAAAGAACTTTGATTTAGTAAAAAATGAATTACCTTCATAACTGGCACTTGTTCGGTCAAGCTGTTGAGCTCTATGTTAAGTTTATGTAAGGTTGTTTTTCCTTCGCGCGTACTTCTCTGCAGAGATACTACTGAGTCTTCCAAGCTTACTTGTTCGCTGCGAAGCTCCGATAACCTGAAAATATACATAATATAGTACAGACAGATAATAAAGAGAAATATCCATACCGTAATATAGTCTAGAGAATAATCTGAAAAGCCGTCTCCTTTTGAAGTTGAACGGCATGGAATGTTACAGTTTGACACCGGATGTTTTTGGACTAATTCGACCCTGCTGAGCGTTTTTGACCGCTGTCAGACCAATTTCCCCCCCTTCCCCCCCTTTTCTTTGAAAATATGTCCGTCGCCACGGTTTTCTCCGTTTTGTACAAAAACTGTTAAATCTAGAAGAAAACTGTCGATGACAAAATTAATCTACATTAAATTACCTACCACATGATATGAATTTTATTTTTGTAAGTCTTATAGTTTTTGAGTAACATCTACCCAAGTTTCAAAGTTGACGTGATACCTTCTCTCCAATCCTTCAAGTTTCCTCTCATTGGCCAGCACCGCCCGCGGATCCTGTCCGCTGGTGTCGTGCTGCACTGAGCTGGACATGCGCCCGCGCATCGTGCTGCGCCCGCCGCCGGACATCGTCCCTGGAATTGTACACACATTATTATCTTCATCAACAGCTATAATAATATATTATGATTAAATAGGTAACTCAAATTAATGTCTCAAAGCTACAAACTACTAGCATTTCGGAACGACCACTACTGAGAAGAAATGCCGAAAGAAACTCATGAAACAGTCTTGGTCGCCTGACATGCCAGAGGGGCTATTTATTAACTTTATACATACACTAGTTTTGCGTGGCTGCGCGAGGTGCAAGCACCTCGCGTGCTGTGCAGGGCAGTTTTATATTTGCAGTTTCGATTGCACGAAAAATTTTAGGGAAATTATGAAAAAGTCATCTACAAAGAAAAGTTGTCGGTTGGGATTAGGTGAAGAGCCGAAAGGCTGCTCTGGCTTTTGCTCTTTGTTGTTAAAACGCAGCTCGGCCTACGGCCTCGCTGGCGGCGCAAGCTCGGCCTTCGGCCTCGCTTGCCCCGGCTGGAGGAGGGGCTCGGCCTCCGGCCTCGCCTCGCCTCTCAGATTCATATACGCAGCTCGGCCTCGGCTCCCCGGCTGGTGACTTGAGGTATGCGTTGTCATCATCACGTCATCCATGAATGGCTCGGCCTTCGGCCTCGCCCAATTCTTTTCGCACGAGACGGAGCTCGGCCTTCGGCCTCGCCTGGACGCAGCTCGGCCTGCGGCCTCGCTTGCGCGGCTGGGGGGGAGGGCTGCCCCCCCAGCCCTCGATTTAAACGCAGCTCGGCCTTCGGCCTCGCTTGCCGCGGAGCCTCGGCCTTCGGCCTCGGCTCCCCAGCTGGTGACTTGAGGTATGAGTAGTCATCATGAAACCATACATACCATTTTATAACGAGTTATATTGAATGCTGTCTGCTATAACGAACACCTCTAATTATAATAATAATGCATAACTTACCGGCAATCTCGATGACATCTCCCTTCAACGTGACCACTCTATACCTCGTCGCTCCGTAAGCGATCCTCGACGCTTGTTCCAAGTCAGTAGCAACTAATGTGTCGCGCAGTGCGAAGTAGAATGCTGGTTGGACTCTGTTGTCTTTTACTTTGATTAAGTCGAAGAGGCGAGGGGCGTTTTCTGGGCTGAGAATTATAAATTAAATTGTTAATGACGATTTGTTAAATGGTTAAACTAAATGAAAATACTAAAGACGGTATATTAGTTATTAGTTCAGACATAAACATTCTAAAGTAAAACATATATTAACCACAAAAGTAATTTCCTAAAAAGTCTATTTTAATTTATATTGTTGTAAAATCATAAAAAAGACATAGTAAGATTGTTTATATAACAGGACAATTAGGAAAAAACGTAGTTTAGATATATAAAGATATACTCACTATGTTTGCCGTCTCTCGTAATACTGCTTCAAATGCTGCTGTTTATCCAATGCTATGAAGGTGGCCCGCCCTATATCAAATCTCTTGTACAGCACACTATATCTATACACTATGTCATATATAGATATACTCACTATGTTTGCCGTCTTTCGTAATATTGCTTCAGATGTTGCTGTTTATCCAATGCTATGAAGGTGGCCCGTCCTATATAAAATCTCTGGTACAACACACTATATCTATACACTATGTCATATAGAGATATACTCACTATGTTTGCCGTCTCTCGTAATACTGCTTCAGATGTTGCTGTTTATCCAATGCTATGAAGGTGGCCCGCCCTATATCATGTTTCTTGAGATGTTCCACGCAGGCCTGAGCAGTTTCCACGGTATCGCATACTATGTTGTCCAAAGCTCCACAACATGTAGATATGGCGACGTCGTATTTTGCGTCTATGCCGCCGAGGTCGCCCTGGGAATTTATTTTTTGTTTAATTTTTTTTTTTCAATCTTAAATCAGTGAGTGAAATAAAAAAATAAGCAGATTTAGGGCCAATTTCATCGATGAAACTAATCGGGTTTAGTTGAAGCTAATATACGTTTAGCCGAAAAAACGAGTTTAGAGCGCCAGAGTGCACACCAACGTCAACTAAACGAAGTTAAAGCTAATCTCGATTTAGAATAGAATAGAAAATGTTTATTTCAAACCTAACCGCCCGATTTCCGCCGTTTAGCTCTTTAAACGAGTTTAAACAATAGAAAACAACAACCGACACAGGTTGAGGTTATAATAATGCGTCAGCCGTCACGTCTTCGTGACAGTTTGGGCAGATGCGTTTCGTTACTGAAAAAAATTTTCTAAAAGCATTGCCGGTATTGTAAATGTCACGAAATATATTTTTTATGTATAAATAAATATTATATTTAACTAGCTGTCGCCCGCGGCTTCGCCCGCGTAAGTTTCACTTAGATGAAAAATCTCTCTTGGAGCTTTTCATCAGATGTTCCAGATCTTCAATTTTTATACGTCAGCAGAAAATGCTCATCAGGTTGAACGATTTTTGCTAAGGCGCCATTTCCATATATGTTATAGTGTAGTTGGTCTCTTGGAGCTTTTCATCAGATGTTCCAGATCTTCAATTTTTATACGTCGGCAGAAAATGCTCATCAGGTTGAACGATTTTTGTTAAGGCACCATTTCCATATTACTTATAGTTTAGCTGTTCCGTTATGGTTCTTCATCAGGTGTTCCAGTTTTCAAAATGAATTATAGCCTATATGTTGCCCAGGCTTAATAGCTATACAACAAAAAAGTTTCATTCAAATCCGTCCAGTAGTTTTTGCGTGAAACGCGTACATACATACAGACAGACAGACAGACAGACAGACAGACAGACAGACAGACAGACAGACAAGAAATTCCAAAAAAATTTTTTTGCTTTCTATTGTTCTTTTTAGGTCTCCCTCTATCCATTTCAGTCAAAAATATTAAATGTACAGACAAAATATTTTTACTGTTTTATTATATGTATAGATTTTAGTTGTAATTTCTATTAAATTGTAGCATGGAAATAAATAAATATAAAAAAAAATATAAAACAACACGCACTACAATTTTTTTGTCTATTCTTCATACTTACGTTTCCGTAAACTGCGTTTTCGTAAACGCTATCAAAATAAGCTGGAGAAATTAATTAGCATGTAATCGAGATTAAAGAAAACCTTTAATCTCGTTTAGATGAAACTTGGTTTTCATAAACTCGGATTTCGATAAGATCGATAAAATCAGCCCTTAATCAAAAATACAGTACTCGCATCGCTACCGATTGAGTTAAAATTCGAAAAAGAGCTTTCAGTCAGTAGTTTGCACACATAAACCTAAACTTCATTTCATCCTAATTCTAACTAATATTATAATTAATTTATTATTTATTATTTATTATTTCGCATACACATAGTGGGAAATTAACGCGGGCGAAGCCGCGGGTAAAAGCTAGTATTTTGTAAGATATAATAAGTCAATAAGACACTCACCAATCTGCCAAAAATCCCGGGCAAATTCCCCCGTTGCTTTTCCTTCATGAGCGCGTCTAACACGCGGCCGCGGGACTTGTTGGCGCTTAAAGCTTGGCGCGATTCTTCTAATTGAGCTCTACAACATACAATGAATACTCTGAAATCTCCAAAAAGTACAATATTTACTGTCCGACCTCCGTGGCCCAACGGTCATTACGCCGGACTGACACATCGGATGTCCCGGGTTCGATCAGTCATTTAATTGTAAGACATATGTTGTAAAGTGACGTCTTTGGAGAAAATGCAGCAGTGGAGTTTGTTGCGCCGCCTCTTCTCCACTTGCGCTTTGGAGGCGGTGGTAAACTTAGCTTTAAGTAATTTTATGACGTCAACTAACTAAAAAACAAGAATGTGACGATTTATAAGTGCTATTTTTAAGCTAATATGAATAAAAATAATTGACTTTGACTTTGATCCTCGGTCAAGTCAAGGACTGGGTCCCTACCCGGGTCAAGATGATGAATGATCTTTTTCAGATTGGCCTGGGTCTTGGATGTCTATCTGTATATGTATTTGTAATAAAATATAGTATCGTTGAGTTAGTATCCCATAACACAAGTCTCGAACTTACTTTGTAGCTAACTCAATCTGTGTGATTTGTCCGTATATATTTATTTATTTACTCGCCCAAAATGTATGGAACAGGCCCTTTTTTGAGATATCAGATTTGGTCTTTTACCAAAAGTTGCTCATATATGACTTGTAAATAGTGTCTTGTAGTGGATACAATGAAATCTGAATTAAATACTCAAACTTTGATATAAACTTGAATTTAATGAATTTTGAAAAAGGAGCACAGTACAATACATGGCTTTGCTAGTGAATGTCAAAAAAAGAAGAAAAATATTATAAAATTTGTAAGTAGTGACATTATTAAATATGTTGAACTTGTCGCTTTTTCAAATAGTTAGATGTTGTCCTAAACATTAGTTATTTAAATTTAAAATTATTTAAAAACTAGCCTTTGCCCGCGGCTTAGCCCGCGTGAAACGAAAGCGAGTTTGTTTGTTTATTTGTTTGTTACCTCTTCACGCTTTATCCACTGAACCAATCTTCCTGAAATTTCGCATACACATAGTTCGAAGCAGCCTGGCGCAACTCCAAAGAAAAAAAACGATCGTATGAAAACGGGAGCGAATTTTTAATACGTCTATGTTCGAAAGATTATTCATACCTACAAAGCAGTGAACAATTGACGGCATTCAATTTTTATCGCATTATACTTCACCGCCATCTTAGACCGCCATGCTATAACATTGACGTTTCTCTATTGTTGTTTGTGTGGTTTTCTGAAAAGATCGCTGAATATTAATTATTATTCTGTGCTCTTTTTTAAAGCAATCTGCCTAATTTTCTTAAAATTTTATAGCGTCTAGGGGTAGAAATACAAATATAAAGCAAATATGAGCGGATTGAACAGGAAAAAGTGCGTGTAAAATAAAAACGTATCGAATGGACGGTCAAAAAGAATTTTCATGGCAAAATTTCCGTTAGAAGAAGATCGGTAAGTACAAAATCTATATTATTATCGTGGATATAACTACGTTGGTCATAAATTTCATTGTAAATTAGATAAACGGGTAAATTAAAAGGTATAACCTTAGTTGCATGTAAACAATAGTGCTGATAAGTATAGTGTTTGTAAATTTTATCGATAATTTTCGTTTCAAATTAAAATATAAAAAAATTCTTAAGAATGGTTTATAATTTAATCTATTGAAGGAAAAGCTTATTAGGTATATTGATATATGTATACGGTGTATTAGAAGGATAAATGTTTTTGGCTTAGCAAATCCTCTTAATAATCGTGACTACTTTTAAGGTACCCCTAAGTTTATGTTCAGATCATAACTAATTAATATGTACAATACAGAACATGCATACAAATTTTAATCTAGTCTTATTTTCAGCTGTAGGCAATGGGTAGCAGCTACCGGAAACAAAAATTTGATTAATGTGCCAATTGAAAAATTGAACCAATTAAAATATGTATGTGGCAAGCATTTTCTTACAAAAGATTTCAAGAATAAGAAAATGCAGTTTAAGAAAAATGCTGTTCCATGTATTGATGACCTGTTCCTCAGCTTTCCATTACATATCTAACATATGAAAAGGAAAAATGTTTTGGATGATCATAATTACTACAGCCACACTGTTAGGGGTTAGTAAATTATATTTGTTTTATTATTTTATTTTATTGGATGTCACTCTGCAAATTCATTTTCTTATGTGTTGCAGAATCTTCAACTTCAGAATTTTCAATTGAGTGTGACTCTAAAAGAAAAAGGACACGTAGTCCACGTAAGCATTTTTTACATATTAAAGTACGGGTATATTGTACCTTTGCCCAGCAGTGGAATACAAAAGGTTGGGAAAAAGTATATTGTAATAATTACGTATGTACAATGTTAACTTTGCAGAACTTGCCAAATTTACTAAACAAATTGATTGTGTTGCAGAGACTTCAACTTCTTGACTCCATAAGTAAAAAATCACATAGTCCAAGTAAGTATTTTCATATATTAAAGTATATTGTATTAATAACATGTTCTGCAATATTAACTTCGCATAATCAGCCACTTACCTACTCTGTAATATTATTCTATTTCAGAACCTTTAACTTCTATAGAAAATTTTACTGTGAGTGACACTAAAAGAAAAAGATCACATAGTCCAAGTAAGCATTTTTATATATTGAAGTATTAGGTATTAGTCGTATTTCCTCATGACTGAGGGTCGTGGTCATTATATGGAATGAAACACACACAACGACTTTCTTGGCAATTTTAATGGAGTGGTTTGCCATTGCCTTCTCCATTTCACACACTAGTTGATAATCATCAACACAGAGTGCAGGTTTCCTCACGATGTTTTCCTTCACCGGAAGCAAGTGGTGGTCGATGAAAACTACCATACATGAGTCAGATTGGTGTACAAACTAATGTAGCCCGGGCAGGATTCGAACCTGGGATTTTGCATCCACAGGCGGGCGCTCTACCACTCGCCACTACCATATTGAAGTACATTGTCATAATTACATTTATTGTAATACTAGCTTTTGCCCGCGGCTTCGACCGAAAAAAGTACAAGAAAAATAACCAGTACTCATGACGGAAAAGGTTTTTAACTATTTAATAGTTATGTTTTTTTTTTGTGTTGCAGAACTTCTAACCTGGAGCACAGCCTGGAGTTAAGGAATTGTCATTTTTCGTCTATAAAAACATGTAAAAGAAATATACTTTGAAAGACATAAAACTGGTGTTCATTAATTCCTCCCAAAATAAAACTGTGGGCGTGGGTCACTATTAGATCACCTACCTACTACCTACGGTCGGCAAATGCTGATATCGACCTACCTACCTACCTACGATAAACGGTCGATAAATACTAATACCGATAAGTCGATAATAAGTGTGATGTACCACATCCCTATTTTTTTTTCTTGATGTTGGCACAATGTTAAGCATTTGTGGCCTTCATATTGGCGGCCCTGTTTCGCTCCCGTTTCATAGTCCATTTTTTTGTATGGGAGTCCCGACTCTTAAAACGTAGTGATTATATACTCTTTGGTTCGAAGTACTGAGAAGGACATAGATTACCTTTCATCACGGGAAAAGCACTGTTCCTGTGGGAACTTCACGCGGGCGAAGCCGCGGGCAAAAGCTAGTGAGAAATAAAAAGAAACATACCTCAACGCCCTGGCTTCGCTCGCGACAGTGGCCTCCTCTTTCTTGAGCGTTTGCAATTTGTTCTGCGTTTCTTGCAACTGTCTCTCGTGTGTAGGCACCGACGATGTTAGCTCTTGCTCTAAGCTGAAAACATAAGAAAAAATATACTATCAATACTAGCCGCGCCCCGGGGCTTCGCTCCCGTGGGAATTTCGGGATAAAAAGTACCCTATGTGCTATTCCCAGTATTATTCTACCCGTATACAAAATTTCATCGAAATCCGTCCAGTAGATTTTGCGTGATTGAGTAACAAACATCCTCACAAACTCACAAACTTAGGATTAGTAGGATTAGTAGGATTTGAGTAATTTTAATTCTACTCGTTAGCTAAATCGAATTCTAAAGCTAGTAGTTTGTAGCTTTGAAAGGGCATGTTGCATAGCTCATATATCATGAGCAGTTCCCCAAAAATCGGAAATAATATCAAAAACCGATTAAGACCATCATATATTTATTTTTTCGTGATCTTGTTATGGTACAAAAATACATTTCATGTCGCTTAATATCGTATAATCGCGATACTGACATGGCGCCCGTACGTATGTTCAGAAATTATGATACAGAAAATCAGATACAATGCTCGATATTTTCATTATATTTTAGAAAATTAATTAAAGTAAATGTTCTAAACACATGTTACATGCAATATCACAAAAACATATGTGTATTTCACATAAATAGATGAATAATAAATAAAATAAATATTTTTTTCCTGTGGGCACGTTGGTAATAAAAGTAAATTTTTGAACGTACCGGAAATCGGAACTGTCAAATGAAGCGCATCAACGTCAAATCATAATGGGTGTGGCCATTTTGGCGGAACTCGCCTAACCTTCATTACGATTTTGTTGACTAAATGTACCATAGAAAGGCTACGAATTTATCGGATTTACTTATAAGGCATTGATACTGACCCAAAAATGAAAAGTTCAGATTGGTGCTAATGATATAGCCGGCTCTCCATACATTTGTGCAACAACCCCTTTATATCATACTTCATAGTAACATAATAAAGAGAAGGTGTTTGTAAGTTTGTTTGTAGGGTAATCTTCGGAACTACTGAACCGATATCAAAAATTCTTTCACCAATGGAAAGCTACATTATACCTGACTGACATAGGCTGCAATTTTATTTATGTATGTACCTCCCGAGCGAAGCCGGAATTCCCTTCTGCTCCGTGTTCAAGTATATTTTTAGTTCGGACTCAGCCAACTATACTGTTTTAAGAGATACTAGCATCAAATTAAATTGAATTCTACTCACTTTTTCTGCTCTTCCAAGTCGCTCAAAGGTTTCTCATACGCCTCCTTTATTTTCTCAAGTTTCTCGCTCTCCTTCTGCTCTGTGCTCAAGTATATTTTGAGTTTGGACTCAGCCAACTTGTACTGGTTGTTAGAAATACCTAATAACATGAAATTAAATAAAATTCTACTCACTTTTTCTTCTCTTCCAAGTCGCTTAAAGCTTTCTCATACGCCTCCTTTATCTTCTCAAGTTTCTCGCTCTCCTTCTGCTCTGTGCTCAAGTATATTTTGAGTTCGGACTCGGCCAACTTGTACTGTTTGTTAGAGATACCTAATAGCATGAAATTGAATAAAATCTACTTACTTTTTCTTCTCTTCAAAGTCGCTCAAAGCTTTCTCATACGCCTCCCTTATCTTCTCAACATTCTCGCTCTCCTTCTGCTCTGTGCTCAAGTATATTTTGAGTTCGGACTCGGCCAATTTGTACTGTTTGTTAGAGATACCTAATAGCATGAAATTGAATAAAATCTACTTACTTTTTCTTCTCTTCAAAGTCGCTCAAAGCTTTCTCATACGCCTCCCTTATCTTCTCAAGTTTCTCGCTCTACTTCTGCTCTGTGCTCAAGTATATTTTGAGTTCGAACTCGGCCAACTTGTACTGTTTGTTAGAGATACCTAATAGCATGAAATTGAAAAAATCTACTCACTTTTTCTTCTCTTCTAAGTCGCTCAAAGCTTTCTCATACGCCTCCCTTAACTTCTCAAGTTTCTCGCTCTCCTTCTGCTCTGTGCTCAAGTATATTTTGAGTTCAGACTCGGCCAACTTGTACTGTTTGTTCGCCTCGTCCACTATCTTCTTGAGGTCCATTAGTTTCGCTTGCAGTTTGTCTTTCGTTTCTTGCAGGCCTTGCGTTTTGGATCTAGAATAATTTATAAAAATCACTATTTTTTATTTTTTTTACGAAAATTTTAGGTAAACATTAGTATTGTAACTTTTAGTGGGATAACAGCATGTCCTCTATAGGTAAAACATGTAGCATTAAGTTTATTTTATAATCACAATACTTGTGAACTCATCTTTAAACAAAAAAAATGGCGTGTTAGGCGACCAAGACTGTTTAATGAGTTTATTTCGGCATTTCTTCTCAGCAGTGGTCGTTCCGAAATGCTAGTAGTTTGTAGCTTTGAGATTTATAATACAATACAGTAATTTTTGACGTGAAGAAGTGCTTGTAAAGACCAAGTTTCAATAATGTATTTTTAATTTTTATCTTTTATCAGAACCTTGTCAAGCAAGACACGTAAAACGAACGCAAACAAGTGGAAATAGTTGCAAGGGCTGGAGTGACATAGGTTACTTTTTTGCCGCAGAAGTAGCCGCGGACAGCTAGTCCTAACTAATCCTAATCCTAACTAATATATACAGCCTACCTATATGGCCTACCCGTATCTCTTATTAAACAGTGCTAATATTAAAAATGCGAAAGTGAGTTTGTTTGTTACCTCTTCACGCTTTATATACTGAACCAACCTTCCTGAAAATTCGCATGCACATAGTCAGAAGTACTGAGAAGGACATAGGGTACCATTTATCCCGGGAAAAAGCACTGTTCCCGTGGAAAATCACGCAGGCGTAGCCGCGGGCAAAAGCTAGTGTTGTATACATATACATACCGCACGCCCGCCATAACAGTCTGCAGTTCCCCCTCCACCTGAGTCTTGTTTTCTTTGTGTTTCACCAACAGTTTCTCGCACTCTTCGATTTCCCGCTTATTTTTCTCGGGAACCTGATATTTGGAAAAAGGTCACAATCTAATTAGTAATCTTAACCGCGATATAGAAGATTTAGATATATTCTGCAATAAATTGAATGTCTTTAATATCAACCAATACATATTGTTACGAAAATACACCGGCGCTGTCTAGAAAAGTACGACAGTACTGGAATATTCCAGACTTATGCTTCGTGAACCCTCTTTGGTTTTAGAAATGATCAGCGGTGCAAGCAATGATGAGCCTTATGTACCGTACGGTTAAGGTTCATAGTTGCTTGCAACCTAAAGGAAAAGGACAGCCATGTGTAAGAGCGGGATAGCGATATACTCGATCGTTCGACAGAGTTAGGCCGGGAATATTCGAGAAGTAGCTCGAGGGATTTGGCTGGCCTATAAAAGCGTGATTGCTCGGCGCCAAGTTGAGTTCATCTTTAGACGAGCTAAGAGAAAGATCGACGAGATACAAGTGCGAAATAATAAGCGACGACTCTGGCGATTAATTACTGGACTCTGATCATTGTGTTTGGACAATTTGGACATCGTTGTGTGGAAACTCTTGTGGTGAACTGAATAAAGTCTCATCAGTGTCATCAGGTGTTTTTATCCAAATCCACGGACCAGTAGCCCGTAACAATATAATAAAACTGTAACTGGGCGGTGTCTGTAGATAGCAGATTTTTAAGAAAAAAAAACTATAAGGGGGTCTTCATAGGGTCAATAGAAGCCAAACCCTTTCAAAGACAGACAAAAATTCTACAAAAAAATTTTTTTGTATAATTTTTTTCTTTCTGTCTGTATGTTTGTACGCGCATCACGCAAAAACTACTGGACCAAATTTGATGCGGTTTTCACTGTTGTATTATAGAACTACTTATGGAATTTAAAATCTGGCGTAGGTTTCATCTTGATACGCCGCTTAGAACCTGAGATACGCGCGGACGAAGTCGCGGGCACAAGCTAGTAAAACATAAACATAATCATACCAGTTCCAAGTCGATGAGTTTGCCTTTCTCCTGTTCAAGCAGTTGGTCAAGATTTTTCTTCTTTTTATTGGCCTGCGTTGTGTCGGCCACCACGGACACCATTTTCTTTTTGCACGCCTGCAATTTCTCGGATATCTCCTCTTTTTGCTTTTGAAGTTTGTCGTATTTCCTGAAAAAAGGTGAATAATAATTTTAGAAGTTTAGATTTTTTTTGCCACTGCTGGGAAAAAGCCTCCCCTTTTATCCTAATCCTAACTAATATCATAAGCGAGTTTGTTTGTTTATTTGTTTCCTCTTCACGCTTTATCTACTGCGACAATCTTCCTGAAGTGCCTCCTTCCTTTTGCATACAAATAGCTAGAAGTACTGAGGACATAGGGTAGGACTTTCATCCCGGGAAAAAGCACTGTTCCCGTGGGAAATTCACGCGGGCGAAGCCAAAAGCTAGTCTGCCATATTTATTTATAAATAGATACTCGTATGAGACGAAAATAGTGCAACACTATCGCTCAACGGCTTAGCAAATCTTTCTAATAGTTCTCGTATAAGTGCGAAAGTGTGGATATGTTTGTGTATTTCTGGTCCTCAATCATGCCAAATCTACTGGACGGATTTCATTGAAAATTGGTATGTGGGTAGAATAAAACCTAAAAAAACAAATAGGGGACCTTTTTTCCCGAAATTCCCATGGAAGCGGAGCCTTGAAGCGCCCCTAGTACACTGTAAAAATACTATAGGTTTATCATAATTGCGAACTTACTGAGTGCCATTTTTGAGTACAGCCGTCTTCTCCTGCAACTCTTCTTTGATTTTGTTCAACTTTTCATCAATCGCGTTCAAAGTCTGTTTCAATTCGTCCATTTCCTTTTCTTTGGTCTCGATAATTTTGTTCGTTTCGTGTCTGAAATATGGATACACTTCAATGTACAAAAATGCATTTATTAGGGTTCCGTACCTCAAAAGGCAAAAACGGAATCTTTATCACTTTGTTGTACGTCTGTCTGTCAAACACTTTTTTCTCAGGAATCGCTTATAGGTATCAAGTTGAAATTAATATCGAATACTCGGATCCACGGTATTTTTCAGCAAAAAAATAATCAAAATTATACGTCAACACGATCAAGAGATATTACCGTAAATGTTGCGATTTTTTGCATATTTTGCGATTTCAGGCAGCAATCAAAACCTATGGGGTACTTCCCGTTGACCTAAAATTATGTTTGGCAGAAAGCAAGGTCTAACAGTACTTATACAGGAATAAATCTGAAAATTGTAAATATGTTGTTGGAAGTCTGAAAAAAAAGTGTTACAAACTAATTTTTACACTGGATTCAGTATGAATCTTAGGGGTCGAACTGCAAAGTTAAGTTTGTTTTTGAAACTAATTGGTCTTTAAGTTAGAGCTATAATGTGAGATGCTTTGCGTGTACGGAACCCTCGGTGCGCGAGTTTGACTCGCACTTGGCCGGTTTTTTATAACATAGGGAAACAAACGAGCAAGCGGGTCACCTGATGGTAAGCGATCACCGCTGCCCATGGACAACTTCAACGCCAAATTAAGCTCTAGGCAATTAAATAAATCTAAGCAAGTAGGGACAAAAAAAGTAATGTAACATACTATACGGATTATGGAGTTCGTAATGCTTACATATATTCTAGTTCACCTATGGTACTGTATATAACAGTACAGTACCATACCAGTACATACCGTGTGTACAATAAAGTTTAAATCCAACTAATATTATAAATGCGAAAGTGAATTTGTAGGATTGTTTGTTACCTCTTCACGCTTTATCTACTGAGCCAATCTTCCTGAAATTTCGCATACATATAGTTAAAAGTACTGAGAAGGACATAGGGTACCTTTCATCCCGGGAAAAAGCACTGTTCCCTTAGGAATTCACGCGGGCGAAGCCGCAGGCAAAAGCTAGTAAATGAATAACACGCTAATTTATTTAAAAATAAAAAAAACACAACACAACTTACATAGCTTATGTCACTCGAAGAAATGCAAGGAATCTAACAATACCTCTCACATCAAAATCTGTTAAGCCGTTCAGGACTTATGGTGGAATAAAGAAACTTACATACATACACAAACCCTGAAAACATAACACTCCTTTTTTGGTCAGTCGTGTAAAAATAAAGTACTTACATATACTTCTGAAGCAGCATATTCCTAGTTCTTAGTGACGTATTGGTGAGGCTCATCAGTTCCACCGCCTCCCTCATCGGCTGCTCCAGTTTCTGTTTCTCTTGCTCCACCAGTCTTACTCTGTTTAACTTCTCCTTTCGCATCTCCGTATACTCTTCTACTTTGATCGATAGCTTTTCTATTGGTTCCTGGAAATTCATAATTTCAGGACGACACGCACACATAGAACTAATATCAATCATCAATCAATATATATAAAACTATTCTGTTACTGACTGACAGACAACGCACAGCCAATATTACTGGGCGTAGGAAATTGAAATTTAGCATGTAGGTTTCTCAGGGAGTGTAGGGAAGCACAAAGAGAGGATTTCCCGATATTTCCACGGGAACGAAGTCCCGGGCCCATGGTAGTTAATTTATAATAAAAAACTCTTCTGTTACTGAGTGACTGATAGACAATGCACAGCCAAAACTACTGGGCGTAAATTAGCAAATAAAGCAAATTAAATTAAAAAGCTGAAATTAAGCATGTAGGTTCCTTGGGGCATATAGGGGAGCACAAAGAAAGGATCCCCTAATTTTCACGGGAACGAAGTCGCGGGCCTGTGCTAGTAATAATATAAATTACAATACAAAAGCCCTAGAAATCACGTTGAAAAATACTGATTACGCCTAAACCGATTTCCACAAATTATGGATAAGCACACCCCCGATTAAGTCAACTTTCAAACGAAAACCTAGATCAAAATCGGTTCATCCATTTGGGATGCCACGATGCCATATGCAGACAAACAGGGTGTCTAAAAAGGCCACTCTCTCTCTGTCAGTCAAAAGATGTCCACTGCTGGACAAAGGCTTTCCACGTTGCCCGGTCCTGCGCTGCCCGCATCCATGCGCATCCCGCGACCTTCACCTGGTCGTCGCTCCACCGAGTGGGAGGCCTGCCAACACTACGTTTTCCGGTTCGTGGTCGCCACTTAAATCAAAATATGATCCACTAGCTTGTGCCCGCGAACTTTGTCCGCGCGTAATTTACTATTGGCCTGTGGTGTGGCCCTAGAATAGCACCAACCCATCTCTTCCCGTGGGTGTCGTAAGAGGCGACTAAGGGATTAAAAACACCGGAGGATGGGCAGCAGCATCTTTCCGCGTACTATGCCATCACACTGCGATCGCCAACCCGCCTGCCAAGCGTGGCGATTACGGCAAAACCCCCCACGGATAAAATTCTTGGGGGAGGCCTTTGTCCAGCAGTGGACGTCTTTAGGCTGAGAGAGAATTTACTATTGTGACCTAATATCTCAGGTTCTAGGTGACGAATCAAGATGAAACCCACAACAGATTTTAAGTCAGACCTTCTAGGGTTACTGGTAATACGAATACGAATCTCTCAGGGGGTTGTAGGTAGTGTTATTTGAATTGATTTAAACCTATAATGGGTTATCCAAAAGTTTACCGTTATCGAGATATTTGATATTTTAATGTTTTTTTCCAATTAAGTTTCTTTCTTTTTTTAAGAAAAAAGTATTCGTCAGAATCAGTTTATTTTCACAGTTAATGAAGGGTGATAATGGAGCACTTATTATCAATCATAACATCACAGAAATTCTTAACCAGTTCGGAACAGGAGTACAAAACATAACGAAAATGTGTGTTTTTTGGTACAAATGCCTTTTTAAAAGCAAATTTTCTCAAAATAATCACTGGAACTAATTGAAAACGGTAAACTTTTGGATAACCCATTATAGGTTTAAATCAATCCAAATAACACTACCTACAACCCCCTAAGATATTCGCATCTAATTACCAGTAACCCTGTATGATACAACAGTGAAAACCACATCAAATTTACGTACAAACATACAGATAGACAAAAATTAAAAAAAAAATGGTTTTGGTTTCTATTAATTGGCCCTATAAAGACCCCTCATAGTTTTTTTTTTAATAACTCCTATGTACAGACAAAGACCAGTTACAGTTTTATTGTATGTACTGATTGCCTATATATATATTTATTGGCCTTTTTAGACACTCAGATACAGCCTCAGATTTAAAAAAAAGTCTATATAACATATCCAACCTTATATCTGGACGTGCCAATGATATCCTCCAAATACTCGAGCATGCCCGACTCGTGTTCAGTCTGGGCTTTAGGCTTCATCATCGCTATTTGTTCCACCTCGCCCTGGAACAATCACAAACAAATCGACTCGGAAGTTCCATATGGATGGCATAATTGTATTGCACCATGTGACTGGTTGGTTAAAAAAAAAAAGATAAAAGAAAAAGAATACTCTGTGGTTTAAAAAAAAGATTTATAGGTATAACTAGCTTTTGCCCGCGGCTTCACCCGCGTGAATTTGCCACGGGAACAGTGCTTTTTTCTCAGAATGAAAGGTATCCTATGTCCTTCTCAGCACTTCTAACTATGTGTATGCGAAATTTCAGGAAGATTGGTTCAGTAGATAAAGCTTGAAAAGGTAACAAACAAATAAATAAACAAACTCACTTTCGCATTTATAAATAACTAGTTTTCGCCCGCGGCTTCGCCCGCGTGAATTTCCCACGGGAACAGTGGTTTTTCCCGGGATGAAAGGTACACTATGTCCTTCGCCGTACTTCCAGCTATGTGTATGCGAAATTTCAGGAAGATTGGTTCAGTAGATAAAGCGTGAAGAGGTAACAAACAAACAAACTCACTTTCGCATTTATAATATTATAGTTGGGATTAGGATATAATATATATAATTAGGATTACTTGTTTCAATGTGAAATTTATTTTAATTTAATATTGTATGAAATAAATAAATAATAACCATTTTTAATAAATAAATTTAAAAATACCTGCAAAATGAGGAACCGGTTGTGATCCAAATCGATGCCATGTGACCTTAGCATCTTGGCAACCTCCTTGAATTGCACTTTCCTGTTGTTAAGAGTGTAGTAGGACGAGTTGTCTTTGAACGCGGTACGGGTCACCACTATCTCACTGTTGGGGACCACTGTGAATTCTTCGCCTTCCTGAAAAAAAGTAACATTTTTACATGAGTGCCCAAACAGGAATGTTATGTTTACATCTGCCCAAAACGAGCGTTGTGTTCCTTCCTTTAGTCGTATTCCTATATGGAATGAAACACACACAACGAAAACGGGTGGTTTGCCATTGCCTTCTCCATTTCACACACTGTGAGTGCAGGTTTCCTCACGATGTTTTCCTTCACCGGAAAATGTTTACAAATGCCCAAAAAGAATGTTGTTTAAAAGTACCCTGCCCTAAAAGTGTATTATGTTTACAACTGTCCAAAAGGTGTGTTATGTTTACAGCCGCCCAAAAAGAGTATTATGTTTACAACTGCCCAAAACGAGTGTTATGTTTACAACTATCCAGAAGAAAGCGTTATGTTTTCATGGTCCACTTATTTATGCCTTGCCAGATATCGATGTGTGAGGTATCCTTAGTCCAAGCGCACATGAGGCGCGGCGAAGATACTGAGTAGTTGTAAATTAAGTTAAACCCTAATTCCTATATGATAAGATTAGAAGTGTCATTGCAAAAAAGTGCGGCGCGTCGCGCGGTGTGGCCACGAGAAGTGGCGCGGGACTCCGTAACTTATGATATCCAGATCTTCAATTTTTATACGTCAGCAGAAAATGCTCATCAGGTTGAACGACTTTTGTTAAGGCACCATTTCCATATATCTTATAGTTTAACTGTTCTGTTTTGGTTCTTAACCAAGTGCTCCAGTTTTCAAAATCAATTATAGCCTAAATGTTGCCGAGGCTTGATAGCTATACAACAAAAAAAGTTTCATTCAAATCGGTTTAGTACTTTCGGAGATTAGCGTGATCATACATACAGACAGAAAGACAAAAAATTCAAAAAAAAATTTTTGCTTTCTATTATTCTTTTTATGTGTCCCTCTATCCATTTCAGTCAAAAATACTAAATGTACAGACAAAATATTTTTACTGTTTTATTATATGTATAGATATGGGGACGCCAGCGCGAGCATGAGACGGGTGATCAGTCCACTTATGCTGGGACTATTTCACCCAATTCCCCGAGACCCCTATAGGATTTTGAGTTAGCTGGTAACTCACGTTGGTGGCGACCCAATGAATCGCAGCATTCTGCGAGGAGAGAAGTAATGGGCTTAGACGCTCTATCTGAAAATGATCTGAGCGACATTATAATAGGGCAGTTATTAAAATTTTGCAAAGTAACAGGTAGATTCATTGGGTCGGCAGTAATGCGGGACACTCTGCTACTAGATGAAAGATAGTTTCCTCTAGATGAGCCATAGATTCCATAAGTTATCACGGGTAATGTAAGCTATGTGACGTCTATGACTGCAGTCGTCTTTTTAAATTTTGATTATTTATTGATTTTTGTTGTCACCAAAATTAATATAACCATTGTAGGCATGTACATTTAATAGGATTTTTGTACATTATCGATAGAACAATACTTATCGAGAAATTAGTACTGCAAAATATGTGTAGTGTAAATTGAATGTGAAGGTCATGACGAATTTATGTGATTAAAGAAAAAAAAGAAATAATATTTCAACCATCCACCATGAAGATAGTAGCCTTAATGCTGATGTGTAAGTTTAAAATTAAGTGTATATACACATAGTATAAATATGAAACAGAGCCTAGTTTTCTCTTTTACAATGTTTAAAATGAAAATCCTACTTCTTACCTACTTATATTATAAATGCGAAAGTTTGGATGTGAGTTTGTGAGGATGTTTTCACTCAATCACACAAAATCTACTGGATGGATTTTGATGAATTTTGGTATACGGGTAGAAAAATACCAGGAATAGCTCATACCCTATGATGATAAAATGTATTTTATCCCGAAATTCCCACGCAAGCGAAGCTCCAGGGCGCGGCTAGTACTTGTGGTTGCAGCCTGGAATTTGGAATCTAGATCCTGAATATCATGTCATTTTAAATGTCTTTGCTTTTTGCAGTAACTGTCTCCAGAGGACTGTCCCAAGATTACATATACAACGGGAACAATAGCCCAGAATTAAATAGCAAAGAGAGCGCATTTGATTTATACTATGAAAACTCCCTTCCACAACGTCCATATTTGTTCACAAATTTCTGCCATTGCTCAGATGATGTAAGCGGTCCCATTTGTGCCAGCAATTGGAGAACATACAAAAGCAAATGTGAAATGGGGTGTGATGTTGTGTATCCGGATTTGGAAGTGATGTTTTACGGCAGCTGTGACAATGTAAGACATAGTCGGAGTCAAAGTGGTGTATTGCAACTGGTTGCTTAAATTTCAGGATCGTAAAAATTTCTTGTATTTTATTGTTGGCTTAAACATCTTTCACCATTGTTCACCATTATAATTTCTTTAGTAAATAAAATATTATTCTTTTTTTTAAATTACAGACACTCCATTTTATTTATTTGTATTGATAATATTGATCAATAATAATAGCCTTTCTGCCAGTATATCAGTAACATTTTGCCAGCACTTCAATGAATATCAATTTTTACTCCTTTCAGAAATTCCTTACTTTATAAAGAATCTGAATTCTTTCTGATGATTTATAAGTAGGATGCATAGAAATATAATTAAAAATCTCACCCCATCTATAATCTGACAGAAGTGTACTGCAACACTGGCACTATTGATGTGCGGGAACTTGCTGGAAGAGTGAATCAATACGGAAATCTTCTTGGACCGGATCTTGGTCGCCCGGTAACCAAACACGAACAGCATGGAGTCAATGACATTACTCTTGCCACTGCCATTGGGCCCAATTATGGCTGTAAAACTCTGTAAAGTCCAAAAGTATAAATAAAATCATAACATTGGTATTCTAAAAGTAACTAGTATTAATTCCAATCTAATTACATACCTTGTGAAAAGGACCCAAAGTCTGCACACCGGCGTAACTTTTAAAGTTCTCGTTAACAATGTGAGTAATAAGAAGCCTGGGACCAGTAGCGTCGAATGTTAGCGCTGGTTTTGGCGCCGGCGGGATATAAATATCTCCAATACGTACTCCACCTTCCTCGTCATCAGAAATATGATCAATGTCACCATTTATTGGGTTGTTTTCATCTGAATTTTGGTGTTCGCCGTTTTGTGTTGTCGCCGGACCTTCGTCCACTTCCATCGGCTCTTCATCTCCTCTCTTCTTTCTTGTTTTCTGCATTTTTGCGTTCCTTAAACGTGTAACTTCAAATGATGCTCGTTGTTTAGAATAGTTTTACTTATTTAATCTCGAAAATAATGGAAAAATGAATAAATTTAAAACAAATTATCCGTTTCTAAATCAAAACCGCGCTTTGTTGTTGCTCATTTTTGAATGATGACATGCATGACTAACTGACAGTCATTTGGACAGTGACAGTAACGTTGACGCAGTCAGTTTGTGGGACATTTCTTTTTCTTATTTGAGATTAGAGGTGACCGTTTAAACAATAAGCTGCTTATTAAGCGTGCTTTTTATAAAAAGCGAAAAAGCGCGCGATTTGATTTAAGCAGATGCTTTTTTCAGAACTGCTTATTTCCGCCACTTCCTATCCTAGTCCCGAGTTCCCGACTCCCGCCATCTATAGTGTTTATGTAAAACTAACAGGTATTTGGTGGTATTTTACGTAATGTAAAATACCACAGTTTTTTTTATGATGCTTTTCTTTTGTTTAAGTCTCCGTCTAGTAAGCTGTTTACCGCAACGCAACGTTGCAATAAACTTATTACTTAAACGGTTTAAAAACGCGGAAAACGAAAAAAGCGTTTAAGCAGATAAGCAGCTTTGTAAGCACGCTTATTTAAAAAAGCGCAACGTTTAAACGTAAAAAAAATTTAAGCCGTTTTTTCCACCTCTATTTGAGATGCGAAATCAAGGATGGAAGTGCATGGAAGTAAATAATCTGAGAAGTACTAAATAGATCTTCGGCTCAGAAATATTTTTTTTTGTCTTCATATTGCGATGGAGCAACAAGTAAAATAAATGAGGCGGACGCGCGGACGGAGCAGAGTTTAGCGGAGGGACTCTTGAGTAGGCAGTTAGAATAGCTACAATATATATACTTTTAGCAATCAGAGTGGAATTAATTTAAAAAAAAAAAGTTATCACAAAACCAAAGATCGTTATATTTCCAAAACAAAAATTACTAACAAAATAATTACACAACAAATTATTAGTGACTTGCAAAAATAAAGAAAATCGATATCACCAAGCTCGGAGACGCTTATCGCAGGACCGTCGGGCAGCAAATGGGGCTGTTGACGGTTGCGACGCGGTATTTATAACATTGTGTTTAAAAAAAAACTTGAGACAGCTTATACGGCCTCTCCTGACCGAATGTCGCCCTCGACATCCAGGTTTCCATTGGTTCCAATGGAGGGAACCGTATTCAGGACCGACGTGTCATCCTCCAAGTCTACGTCCAGTGATGGCATCGAGGGTCCAGCTATGGATGCCGGTGCTGCAGGAGAAGTTTGGTCATTATTGTCTCCTTCGTCTGAAAATACACATTTTATTACAAATAGTTCAAACTATTAGTAAAAGCATTCATCCTTACACATGATTCATCACTCTCCACTCATATACATTCAGTCAGTTTATACTTCGTCTTACAAGTCCATATCACACAAAGTACATTAGCAACATAAATTTAACCTCGTATACATCATCACATTAAATAGAACAGGAGACGTCTCATAAGTATACAAACCAGTGTTGGCCATTTAAATAACTTTTAGAAAGTTATTTTTCATCTGTTATCATCCAGCGCTATTAACATATCTTCGACTCGAGTTAATGCTACACACTCATTGCGACACACTCTTTGCGACACACGCATTGCGACACACGCATTCTGCCTGCCTGACGACACACGTTACAGGCCATAGGTATTTCATTCAGAACTACCTATGTGGCAACACAAGCTTGGGGCGACGAACGCAGGGTGCAGCGACACACGCCAAGGGCGACGAACGCCAGAGTGACTAGGGATACTAGCACCCGCACCCTTACCTTAAAGACGACGAACGTCAATAGGTACCCAGCCAACTTACTATCAAAAAATGCGGCACATGTCTCAGGGCACCACTCGCCTCGCCACGGCACCATGTATTGCGCCGCAGCCTGCGTAGTCTTGCCAAAGCCACCGCTCAGCAAGCGGAGCTCGTACCGCCCACTCGGCAGCGCCTTGACCACTTTATATGGCCCGCGCATACCGGAATCAATTTTCCTGTCGACTGAGAAAATTTTATTACGAACACATGATCATCCACATTGAAGGACCGAGGTTCACGGCGGTGTTTATTGACATAAGCGTCCTGCTTGGCCTGGTTGTCCTTTAACAGCTGGCGTGCTCGGCCTCTGGTGATTTCACGCAGAGCCTCTCCGATTAGGCGAGGAACCTTCTACTGCGACGTCACGTACCAACGCGCGAATAATAGGAGTAGTAGCCTCTGCCCCTACGAGCAGAGCCAGCGGTGACACCTGTGTAGTTTTCTGCTTTGTGATGTTCAACACCAGTTGCAACTTCCACAATGTGCTTGGCCAAGATGCACCCTTATGGTTCACCTGTATGCGTAACATATTAAGAACCGTTCTCACGTACCGCTCAACTTGTCCATTAGCGTGGTGCATCTCCGGAGTTATGTAATGCAGCTCGCAGCCCAAGTCATTAATCCAGTTTACAAAATATCTGGATTCAAACATACGCCCTTTGTCAGTAACCACAAGCTTGGGTACGCCAAATAGTGAGACCGCTCCCGTAACCACGCGTTTTAGTTCCACAGCATCTTGTCTGGCCATCGGGTAAAGTAGGCAAAATTTAGAAAAGGCGTCTACGATCAAAAGTACAAACTTGTATCCCTCCGATGCTGGAAGAGGACCCAGAGCATCCATATGCACGGTGTTGAATGGAACATCTGGTTTTATTCCACGAAGTGATGTTCTGAAGTGGGGCCCGTGGGACTCGTTTATAAGAAATGCATACTAAACAGTGAGCCACATATTTACTTACAAATTGTTTGAGCCCGGGAAACCAAAAGTGCTTCAATATCAAGTCCAGTGTCTTCTCAGAGCCAATGTGTTCGTGCTCATCATGAAAGATCCTTAAGAGACTAAGGCGATGACCCTTTGGAACATAGCACAATAGCCTTGACTGCTCACCCACCGGCGTGTACTTATAATACAGGACGTCAGCTTGAACTACATATTGAGTTGGGTCGAGTCTACCATCTTGGAGCTTCTGGACTAAATCTTGGGTTTCGTTGTCAGCTGCTTGCGCAATTTTGGGCCCAGTTACGAGGTCTACTTATCTGATTGACGTTGGGGACTGGATTGCGGCTCAAATAGTCGGCATGTGGCATCAGAACTCCCTTTCTGTATTCGATGGTGAACTCGAAGTCTTGTAGGTAGATCCACCACCGTGCAACTCGAGGTAGTAAGTCTTTTTCGCTCCGTTGACTTAACCCCTCCAGCCATGAGCTTAATTTGTCAAAAACAACTGACTGAGGGAAATGGCGCGAAAAATGACGTCATCACTTTCGCTTTCACAAAATAATGTATTATTCAGTAATTAAACCATATTTTATCATTCTGTAAAAGGCAATTTATTGTTAAATATATTTTCCTTCCCTCATGGATCAAAACAAATGTTATTATTGAAATAATACACTCGTAATAAAAGGTCAAACTTTGAAAACTGTGCTATTGAGTAGGTAGCAAAAAATAAACCATTCATCATTTCAAAGAACAAAGTCAAGTGTATACAGTAGCTAAATGAGTAATCATTTCAAAGAAAGACCCAAACATGTTATAAAAACAGCACTTGAAATACGACCCCGCTAACGTAAACAAACGAGGCAAAAAGTGCCCTAATGTCAAACCGTAGTCCACACGAATAAAGCTCAAGATGGCGCCGAAAATCCGCCATGTTTACACAATTTTTGTTGTGACTACGATACGAAAATTAGAAGTAATTATATATCAATTACATTATAAAAGCCGATTGTAATGCAATTTTAGTTATTTCTATTAGTAGTTTTGCTGTATTCACCAACAAATATCGCGCTAAATTTCTCAGAAATGTCGCCTAAATACGTAGTCAGTTTTGACCTCAAAATATCTAATAAACAGTATATTTCTTACAACCTATTATCTAAAATGATTTAGTATAATCAAATAAAGCTATTGAAATAGTTAAAAGTACATAAATACCTTCGAAATCACTGCAATCCAAAATAAAAACACAACTGTAACACGACACTGACATGTTTACAAACCGACTGGCAACGACATTTGAATATTTTTTTTTAAATCCGCATAGACTACAACACTGAAACAACATTCAAAAGATTCGTCAGTCCCTACAGATTAAATATGATCAAACTTGCTCATACAAACGGCGCCTCTATACGTCGGGAAACAGGGTCAAAGTCAAGTGGGGAAGCACGACCGCGCGCGGTCTCTCGGGACGATGGACGGAACGGCAAGAGCCGTTATGACGCGACCGCCGGCGGTCTCTCGGGATCTGAGGGGTTAAGAGCGTTGCAGTCCGTAACAATAAGAAACTTTATACCCACCAAGTAATGTCGAAAGTTCTGAAGCGCTTTCACCACTGCGAGTGTCTCGAGCTCGTATGAGTGATATTTACACTCAGCACCTTGAGTTACTCGACTGAAATACGCCACGACGTGTTTCTTTCCATCGGGAGTGCACTTGCAGCAGGATTCCACCATAGCCTGTGCTACTTGCATCTGTGTGGACCTAGGTTGGAAGCCGAGGGTCGAAGATAGCGAGGATTGGCTCGTTCGTCAGTTGTTTAATTAGATCTTGACGAATAGCCTCGCATTCTTCCGACCAATAGAAGCTGACATTTTGCGAGTTAAATGTGCAATAGGAGCAGTTTTTCTAGCGTAATCTCTAATATACCGTCTGAAGTAGCCAGCCAAGCCGAGAAATTGGCGGACTTGCTTCACGTTTTCAGGTGGTGAAGTAAGAGCCAAGGCTTCCACCTTCCGAGGACTCGGCCTGACCTGACCTCTACTTACCAACCTGCCCAAATACTCAACTTCGGTAACAAGAAACGAGCATTTCCGGAGGTTTATAGAGAAACCGGCTTGGGTTAGAGTAGCCAGCACTCTGCGCAATAACACAATCCCGTCACTAACTGAATTACTAAGAATCAACACGTCATCAACGTACACCAGTACATTTCCTTCATTGATGTGATCACGCAAAGTGTCATTGATTATACGCTGGTAGACAATCGGCGAATTGGCCAGACCATAGGGCATTTTTACGTACTCAAAATGATCTTCGGGTGTTACAACGAACCCAGTAAGATGAATACTACTCTCTTTAAGGGGAATCTGGTGAAAACCAGTCGTCATGTCAAGGCTTGAGAAGTACTTATAACAGCCTAGTCTATCTATTTGGTCGTCGATAAGTGGGAGAGGGTATCGATCCTTAACAGTCCAACCGATTTAAACCACGAAAGTCAACACAAAGTCTATCGGACCCATCGCGTTTCTTAACAAGTATTATAGGTGGTAACCTATCACAAACTAGATTTGTTTTTCTTCGATTTTTATTTGTTCGAAAACGGTACAACGAAGTTTTAAATGCCAAATGGGTTCTTTACCATATTTTCTGCTTATATAAATTCAGTAAATATATTTTTCGTCTTCTATAAAAACTATCGATCGAAAATCAAAATATGTAATTTTTATTTGAAAATTTATTTGGTAACAAGAATTTTATTTTCTAGAAGTATTAATGATAGAAATAACTTCTTCCAAATTATTATTTACACAGATTTTCAATAACTTTTATTTTATTAACAGTAATTTTGTACATGCAGGATTAATATATTATAATAAATAATACTTATTTAAGTAACAATAATATAAGTAACAATAATTTTATTTTCTAGAAGTGTTAACAATAGAGGTAACTTCTTCTAAATTATTATTTATACAGATTTTAAATAACTTCAATTTTATTAACAATATTCAAATTAATTTTGAAATTTCTTTCAAGTATTTTATTTCACTAAGATTTTTTTTAATTTCTATTAATTTTTTCAATTTTTCATCTTTAATGATATACTTTCTTCTTTTTACTATTTACTTTAGAAGATTAACACTATGTATTTAAACATTACGTTTTTGGATAATTCTATACCTATCACATTTGACTCTTGTGACAGAGCGCTATAGGTAGGTTCAGGTTGCGGCGGGGTGGCCCTTGGTACCCTGCATTACACAACATGAATACACACAAACACAAATGTGTTTAAACCAACTTATTAAAACAAAAACCTTGTGACAGAGCGCTATAGGTAGGTTTAGGTTGCGGCAGGGTGGCCCTTGGGCCTGCAAACCACACAACATGAATACACACAAACACAAATGTGTTTAAACCTACTTATTAAAACAAAAACCTTGTGACAGAGCGCTATAGGTAGGTTCAGGTTGCGGCGGGGTGGCCTTGAGCCACCCCAAGCCGCACAACATGACAAACACACAAATAGAACATAACTACAAAGTATATACTCTGTATATATAAACATTTTGGATTTCAAAATTATGATTTAAATTATTTGGTATTTGTCATGTTGTATTTTAATAATAGGGAAAATAATTTTTAGGTTAAATAATTATTTTCTTTATGAAACATATAGAAATAGTATCATCGGTTTAACGTTAGGTTGCAATACAAAGCATATACCTTTCAAAAATATAACAATCGAAAATCGGAATTTCAACCAGATGGAATAAGAGATTTCGGTCAAATGAAAATATTGAAAATAAAAAAAATTACGAAACGTTTTTGGTATTTTCAAATTCGTAACTAAAGAATTCTAGTTTGTGATAGGTAACCATTATAGGACTGGCATATTCAGACTTAGACCGCCTAATAACCCCTTTCTCTAAAAGATCATTAGTAATTTCTCTGACTTTAAGCTTTTCTTGATAAGAGAGCTTGTACGGACGATAAACGACCGGGGTATCACTGGTTAGTTTTATTTCCATCTCACCAGTTTTAACGGTAGTTGCAGCTGTACCCGCAATCAAAAAAATCCGCAAACTCTCGTATCACAGACATAAGCGCTTCTAACTCATCTCCCATAAGCGGTGTGTTGACCTCCAGGTCATCATCGGACCATACAGAATTAACTTGGACTAAGACTTTTGAGGAATGAGTAAGATACTGCCTATCTTTCGTTCGCACGTAAGTTATCCCATCACGATTTAGTACATCTGTGCCTATTACAATTGGCCAATTCATAAACTTAGTTGGGACCACTACCAAGTCAGCCTCGATTGATATTCCGCAAAATTCTATCGTAAGAGTAACGTACGAGGTGGCAACTATTTCCTTATCGCTAATGCCCTTCAACACACAACGTCTCAGCTTAGGTTGGCATGAAATATGCTTAAGTACATCGGACGAAATGAGAGACACACCGAGGGCACCGCTATCAATCAAAACATCAACCGGTATACCATTTACAACTGCCGTAACAATGTCCTTGTTTACTGCAACATCTGAAGGATGGGAGCAGAAGTTAACGTTCCGAGGGTTACGATTCTCAGAACGTGCCTTCGCGAAGCACTTTTCCTCGGTATGTCCCGCCTTTTTGCAAAATGTACAAGTGATTGTACTGCTGTTTGTACCGCTAGTAGATGGTTGTGTGTTGGAGGTAGATTTAGTTTTAAGGAAATTTACACTCACGACTAAGGTGCCCACGTCGGCCGCAATTAAAACATTTCGTGTCAAATCGTGACTTATTCGACAGCTGTTTATTATTGGTACTAGAAGCAGTGCTCGCATGTTTTCCACTGCTAGGCTGCGTATATATGGATAAGAACGACACAAGATTATCAGGAGTCAGATCTGCATTAGCGGCAGCTGCCCGTACCTGGGCGTTATCTATACCGCGAATAACTATAAGCGTTCGCAACTCATCACTAATACCTTGGACTACTCTGAGACGTAATAAAGTTCGGCGAGCATATTCCGCGAATGTTGAGTACTTGTTCGAAGTAGCGTTCATGGCGTCAAACAAAATATTTGCGTAGTCCAATTTATTAGGACAGAGTGATTTGAACTCCTTTTTAAAGTTCGACCACGTTCTATCATTCGTCACCCATTCACTCAGCCAAATCTTTGCGTCTCCCTTGAGACACGAGGCAACGCGTGACAAACATTCTTGGTCATTCCAACCATTTAAGTCTCTGGCGCGATCCACTTCCTCGCACCATGCTTCGATGTTGTGCAACGACGGATCAAAATTAGACACGTAATAATGTTGCGATTTTATAGGCTGCACACTCTTAATAGCCTCCATCAAAGCATGCGCGAGAGTAGATACCTCAGAAACCGGAGCCGCTAACTCACTAGACTGCGCGCGAGCAGGTACAAAATATGAGGACAACGGCGGGGTATACGATCTATCCGCGGGTAGTTGTTCTCGTAGCGTATTTCCCGATTTTCAAACCGCGGCAGGCGAACGAGATCGCGACCTACCTTCATCACGTTTATGTTGCGATCTCACACGTGAAACACTACGTGATACGCGGCTTTTCCTATTACGCGATCGATAACGCTGCCTATCGCGTCGGCTAACTCGAGTTTCATCACGCGAGGCGCTTCTATAACGTTCCCGACTAGAAACACGCGAAATACTCCGCCTATCACGATCTCGATAATACAGATCACGTTCACTCGAATGACGCGAAATACTGCGCGAATTTCGACGACGACGTCGACTACGCCTATCATATCGAGATGAATCGCTGCTATCCGCGAATCCTGCGAGAAACGTCTTTTATAACCCCGTTTTGCGGGTACGCGATTTTGTTCGCACCATTTTAAACACACAAAACAAAGTAACCAAAAAAAAACAAAACACCGTCAAAATTTTCAAGATGAAAAATAAAAAAAAATATGCAAGCCAGAAATAACAAGTTAGTGGGCAAATGCGTTCTTTATCCCACTTCTGATTTTAGCAATCAGAGTGGAATTAATTTAAAAAAAAAACGTTATCACAAAACCAAAGATCGTTATATTTCCAAAACAAAAATTACTAACAAAATAATTACACAACAAATTATTAGTGACTTGCAAAAATAAAGAAAATCGATATCACCAAGCTCGGAGACGCTTATCGCAGGACAAATCGGGCAGCAAATGGGGCTGTTGACGGTTGCGACGCGGTATTTATAACATTGTGTTTAAAAAAAAACTTGAGACAGCTTATAATACACACAAATAATATTTCTTTTCATCTATTGAAAACTCAGATTGAAAAATGTTGAAAAGATAAAGAAAGAAAGATCTAAGATTTGTTTGCCTTAAATCTCCTTGAATCCTTTCTGTCAAGTCAAAATCAATCAATCAATTCTCAAATCAAATCTCAAATGTCTACAACAAAAATGGCGAACCGCACGGTGAAAGACGCGAAATCGATTCGCGGTACAAATCCACAATATTTAATTGAAAAAATCATTAGATCGAGGATTTACGATTCTAAATACTGGAAGGAAGAATGCTTTGCATTAACAGCGGAATTACTTGTAGACAAAGCTATGGAATTGCGCTACATTGGGGCGTGCACGGTGGCTTCATCTATCCGACACCCTTCTTGTGTTTGGTATTGAAAATGTTACAAATTCAACCAGAAAAAGATATTGTGGTAGAGTTTATAAAGAATGAAGAGTTCAAATATGTTCGTGCGTTGGGGGCTTTTTACATGAGACTCACAGGTTCTTCAGTAGACTGTTACAAATATCTGGAACCATTGTACAATGATAACCGGAAACTTCGGAAGCAAAATCGTGAGGGCCAGTATGAAATAGTGCACATGGATGAGTTTATTGATGAATTACTACGAGAGGAAAGATTATGCGATGTGATTCTACCAAGGGTCCAAAAACGCTATGTATTGGAAGAAAATAATGAACTAGAGCCAAAAGTGTCTGCTTTGGATGATGATTTAGATGAAGATATGCCATCAGATGAAGATAATGCTGACCCAGATGCTAAAGAAAACAGGAAAGACAAGGAAAAACGCGACAGAGATAGAAGGAGAGACCGGTATTTATTTCTTGAACTTAATCAGTTGGCCAGGCTGGTTTAGTTTGTTACTTTATTAGTAAATTTGGTATGGGTAAAAAGCCCTTCAAGCATATAATTTACTAGAAACTGTATGAAACCCAGTAGAGCTATCTCTATTTTATATATCAGTCTAAAAATAATTTTGAGGAATATTAAAATTTACAGGTCAAGAGACAGAGACCGTCGTGATAAGGACCGCAAGCGAGAAAGATCAAGGAGCAGAGATAGGGAGCGTAGGCGGGAACGTGAAAGGGAGAGGGAGAAAGAAAGAGAACGGGGGAAAGAGAGAGACAGAGTCCGGGAGCAGAGAGAGCGAGAACGGGAGAAAGAGAGAAGAGGCAGGGAGAGACGGGAACCAGAAGTTGACAGAAGAAGGGAAAGAGGTGGAAGATATTAGTGTAGGTAATAAATGCATTAGATTTAATGAACAGTTTGTTTAAATCCTTTTTCCCTACAAAAAGCCTATTGGCCTCCCATGTCATAATACTAACTTAACTGACACGTCAGTTTTTTATAGCTTAATCATGATACAAAACTTGACGTGAATATTGTGTATCATGTGTCAGAGGATGTAAATAAAAATTCTGGGATTCTTCAAAAATGTGTAATGTGTGGTGTCAGATTTTCCAAAGGCATCTGACATGTCAACAAAACAATTAGCTAGTGTGAAGGTTATTTTATTTATTATGAACACACTCGTGTATATCTTGAAGTTTATAGATTTTGTCTAATCTGTTCTTAAAACTCTTAACAGAAGGTGCAGTAACAACATTTTTGTTTTGTTCCAGTCTCTCCACACGGTTTGATAGAAAAATTTTCTTCAGTTTTGTCTTTGCCGGTGTTCAATACAGGTTACCTGACAATGTTTTCCTTCACCAGAAGCAAGTGGTGGTCTAGAAAACTGTGTACCATACATGAGTCAGATTGGTTTGCAAACTCATGTGACACATGTAGGATTTGAACCTAGGTCCTTTTGACAGCAGGGCAGCAGTGGGTTTCTTAACCACTTGACCACCAATGCTTCAAAGGATGTAAAGTATTCTGTGTATTTATACAAACCATGCAGTCGGGGTTCCTATTACAAAGCTTCTTACCTCAATCTCTCAGACAAAATAAAAAGAAGATAATTTGGAAATATTTTTTTATTATTGTTATCAGAACAACAGTTAATAAAAATATAATAATCACATTCTCTTTACATGGAATATTTCATTTTTAAATTACTATTAAAAACAATATCTTCTTCTTCTTCTCTCAGCCGAAAGACGTCCACTGCTGAACAAAGGCCTCCCCAAGGATTTCCACAACGACCGGTCCTGCGCTGCCCGCATCCATGCGCAACCCGCGACCTTCACCAGGTCGTCGGTCCACCGAGTGGGAGGCCTGCCAACACTACGTTTTCCGGTTCGTGGTCGCCACTCGAGAACCTTTCTGCCCCAACGGCTATCTGTTCTGCGAGCTATGTGCCCCGCCCACTGCCACTTAAGTTTGGCGATTCTGCGGGCTATGTCGGTTACTTTAGTTCTCCTACGGATCTCCTCATTTCTGATTCGATCACGCAGGGAAACTCCGAGCATAGCGCGCTCCATCGCCCTTTGGGTGACCTTGAGCCTTCTTATGAGGCCCATAGTAAGCGACCACGTCTCTGTTCCGTATGTCATTACTGGCAACACACACTGGTCTTGAGTCTTGAGACACTGCGGTATTTTGGACGAGAAGATATCGCGAAGCTTCCCGAACGCTGCCCAGCCGAGTTGGATTCGACGGTTGACCTCTTTCTCGAAGTTGGACTTACCTAACTGAACTGTTTGTCCCAGGTATACATAATTGTCAACAACTTCGAGTGTAGAGTCTCCAACCTTTAGAGGAGTGGGTGCGACACGGATATTAGACATGATTTTCGTCTTATCCATGTTCATTTTTAGACCCACTTGTTGAGAGGCTCTACAGAGGCCATCGAGCATTATGCCTAGGTCTTCCAAGGTCTCAGCCATGACTACGATATCGTCAGCGAATCGAAGGTGAGTGAGGTACTCGCCGTTGATATTGATACCGAGTCCGCTCCAGTCCAGAAGCTTGAAGACATCTTCCAGGGCGGCGGTGAACAGTTTCGGAGATATAACGTCTCCCTGTCTCACCCCTCGCTTCAACTGGATAGGTTTCGAGCCTTGATCCTGGAGACGGACCGACATGGTGGCGTTTTCGTACAAACACTTCAGCGCTTCGATATATCGATAGTCAATTTGGCACCGTTGGAGAGACTGTAGCACAGCCCAGGTCTCGATCGAATCGAAGGCTTTCTCGTAGTCCACAAACGCCAAGCATAAGGGCTGATTATACTCCTCAGTCTTCTGTATAATCTGCCGCAGCGTATGTAAGTGGTCAACGGTACTAAAACCTTTTCGGAAACCGGCTTGTTCGGGAGGCTGGAAGTCGTCGAACCTGCGAGCGAGACGATTCGTAATGACTCTCGAAAACAGTTTGTAGACATGGCTCAGAAGTGAGATAGGCCTATAATTCTTCAATAAGGTTTTGTCGCCTTTTTTGAAGAAAAGTACCACCACACTTCTGTGCCATGCCGTAGGCGTTTGTCCCTCGAGTATGACGGAATCGAATAGCTTCTGAAGAGCTTTTAATACCGGTGTTCCACCTGCTTTCAGAAGCTCAGCCGTGATTCCATCATCACCCGGTGCCTTATTGTTTTTTAACTGTTTGAGAGCCATTCTAATCTCGTATAGGCTGACGTCCGGGATATCTTCGGTGTAGTGTCGGGTCAATCTGGCTCTTGGATCTTTGGCCAGATTACTGACAGGTGCGCGTACGCTGGTGTATAATTGTCCGTAGAACTTCTCAACCTCTTCCAACAGCTCCGGCTTCGACGAAATGATTCTGCCATCCTCAGTCTTCAGCTTGGTCAGTTGGCTTTGACCAACAGACAGATCCCTTGCAAACACTTTTGAGCCTTATTTTCGCTTAATCGCCTCTTCAATACGGTCAGTATTGAATTGGCGCAAATCGCGAGTTAGGGACTTGGAGATCTGTCTGTTTAGACGTCGATACTGAGCAGCCTCGTCAGAGGACTGCAGAACCAAGTTTCGTCTTTTCTTCCATGAGTTTGTTGGTGAGGTCCGAGATCTTTTGGTTCCTTTTGAACGGCGGGTTTTGAAGGCCTTAGACCCAGCTGTTTGGACAATTTGCACAAACCTGTCATTATAATCGTCCAGATTTTCGCAGTCTCCTAGGCATTCGAAGCGATTCTGCAACTCGAGCTGAAAGCTCTCGGGGTTTTGGAGCTGGATAGGCGCTGGTCGGAGCGTAGACTTCCATCAGTCGACACCTTTCGAGTTTTATTCTAAGATTCAATATACCTCTTACCAATCGGTGATCGCTTCCTGTTTTTACGGCATTGATCACAGAGACATCATTGAATATGTGCCTCTTCGTCGACAAGATGAAGTCAATCTCATTTTTTGTAACGCCATTAGGATGCAACCATGTCCACTTTCGCTGTTTTGGCTTTTTGAAGAAGGAGTTCATCATAAAGAGGCCCTCCTTCTCCATAAAGCCGGCCAGCAGATGACCACGTGCATTCCTCGTTCCATATCCAAAATTCCCCACTCTCAGCTCATCATCGCTTCGTTTGCCCAGTTTCGCGTTAAAGTCCCCCATCACAACGGTAAAGTGGGTTTGGGAGCTATGTATGGCTCTAGAAATATCCTCATACATAGTCTCTACCTCGTCGTCGGAGCGATATGAGGGCGGTGCGTATACTTGTATTACCTTCAACGAATACCGTTTGGTAATTCTGAGTACAAGGTACGCTACCCTCGCCGAAACACTCTCGACCTGGACCACGTTGTTGACGAGGGACCTGTGGACAATAAACCCGACACCACCCTGGGACAGTTGGTCGCCCTCCCGGAAATAGAGCAGGTTTCCGGATTTGAGGATCATGGTGTCCTCCCCTCTCTTCGGACTTCACATAATCCTACAATATCCCATCGTAACCTGCTCAATTCTTCCTCCAGTTCAGCGAGCTTCTCGTCGGTCCGCAGTGTGCACGTGTTGTAAGTTGCCAGGGCCAAGGGTCGTCGGGGTTGGTAGCCTGGCATCTGCCGGGGATTCTTAGCACCCCCTGCCCCGCCGTTACCGTGACCGCTACCAGAGTCCGGGATAGCGGGGCCGCCGGGGACTAGGGGCCGTGTTGTTGGGTGTATCAACCATAGGGGGTTTTGCCGTAATCGCCACAACAAAAAAAAACAATATAATTACAATTTATTTACAACAAATACTGAACTCCCTGAGCATACAACTAGATGAGACTCTGTCTACGCCATAAGAGGATAAAACGTGATAATATTATATGACTCGTGAGATATGCTAAAATAGCCTACGATTTTATAGAATCTGTAAAAATAGTAAATCTTGTCACTGGGATAGATATCGGGAGTCTATGGTGTGGGATAAAAAGAAAAATGTACAAATACCAAGTATAAATCATGCGTATATATATGCCTTTGTTCCCATTTAGTTAGGTACACAGTTACCTATTGGGAGAAAATGTCCCGATAAGTAACACTAACCTAATAGTATGTAAAGGCACACATATTGTGTCAATCCACGGGAAAAGGTACATTATGGTGATTGGGGCTTAGTCGTTCAGAAAAACCAATCATACGTGATTCCTTAGCTAATAATAAGCACAATGTCGTAAGTGTCTACGACCATAAGGTACCTATTTTCCCTTGGATTGACACATAATACCCTAGTAGTAAGGGTACTTAGGTCGATTACTACTTATAGGTCAGGTATATTACTTATCGGAAAAAATTGCTTCAAAGAAGAGTTAGTGTTCAATCAAAATTGGTTTAGATTCTTCAGTAAAAATACAATATTGCACTTACACCTCACTTTAACTGGGCTCACATTTAGTTTAAATATTAATAGTTCAAATTTTATATTTTAACTACACAATTTACACCACACGCGCATAGGAACTGTCACACTTGCCATAAATATTGGCACACACTTTCCTTTACTAACAAATAATTTAATCAGGTACAAACGATTTTGACCTTTAAAATTTTATATTCTACATGTTTTAAAACGCCTAAATTGTATGACGTGAATAATTTGAAATTATTGTCATAAAACTAATGGCCCAATACAGTTTATGCAATGATTCCTTTAACTAACTCTCATATCAATATGCGTATTTACTTAGACAACAAAAGCAAAGTAAATACATTATATTTTAAACAAACAATACTAACATGAAATATAAATTGAGTATTTGGCCTTTTCAGTTGCTGAAAAACCTTATAAACAAATATAATCATGATTATGGTGACGTTCATTATTTTTTTAATGAGTAATTTCACTATAATTTGCCAGAAAACCGCGCCTGCAGTTTAAAGTTCACTAAAATCTTTATACAACTTTGTCAACTATAAAGTCAGGGGATCCTGCTTTGATCCTGACTCGAATTTTATTTTATTTTTTGTTCTTAACCAATTCATAGAATACGTTTATTTGAATTGCCACAGACACAAAAACATTTTAAAAACATAGGCTTAAACTATGTAATTACAAAGTTTGTAGCTTTGAGACATAATATATTATGATTAAATAATTAGTTATCGACGTGAAAAAGAGCCTTCTTTGAAGGCCAAGTTTCAATAAAAAAATTTGACTTTGACTAAAAAAAAATAGGTACAATTTCGCTTTATATTAATCGCATTGTCTTATTTTGAATGCAATTAACTTACAGAAAGATTTAAATATATTCTTATGGCGTTATTGATTGAAGTTCGAGCATTTACTTTTCAACAGAGATTTCATTTTTATTTCTATACATATAATTTAATTTTTCCAGCGTTTTTAAAAGAACAAGGGAACTAGACTAGCAATGAACTTTGATTTGACCGATCAGAGTTTTGCCTGTCATTTTTTAAATGGAACTGTTTGTCTATTTGTTTATGATACGTCAATGGTTTTTGTTTTTACGCTTAGATCTTTTAAACTAAGCTAATTTTGGCGCAATTTACCACCAGTTTACACTAACATTTAGATAATTTCTTCCTTTTTTGGATTTTTGTGCATCTCAGATGCAGTTTGCACTAAAGTACTCTCATATAGAAATTAGATATGGTGAAAACATATAATGGTGAGTGTGAATGTGTTAGGTGACGCATGCCTTAATGCGTTTCAATAGAAATTGGATATGGTGAAGATTTTTGATGTACAGGAATGAAATGCCTATCGCATTTCAATCGTACATCGAAAATCTCAGTTTGAAGAACAAGGTCGTATGAAGACCTGCTCGCATGGAATTTTTTCACCATATCTAATTTCTATATGAAAGTATTCTTTAATTTCTTCCTGATGGTTATAGGTACACTCGTCCGAAGCAGGGTCGAAACACTAGTCACGTAACAAAAACATACCAAAAGTTCGTATTCAAAGTAGGTCGTCCCTCATTATAGACGCCTTGATAGCCCCGTGTAGCACGGAGAACCTTTGCTAGAAAGTTGGTGCGTTCATGATGAAGATTCGATGTTCTTCCTTGCGGATCCATTGGAGAAGTTTATCCACTGCGCGGATAGCGTGGTCCTTCTCCATTAGAGGGTCGAAGGTCACGTAGAGTTCGAAGCCGTTAGTCACCTGAAATAGGGGATTTTTTTTTATTTACATATTTTATTTTGAACTAATAGCAGCTTAATAAGCTGATGAGTGCGTGTGTATCTTGAAGTTTGGAGATTTTGTCTAATCTGTTCTTAAAGCATTTGAGAAATAACAAAATATATTGTCACACTCATTTATATTTTACTAGTTGCGCCCAGGGGCTTCGCTCCCGTCGGAATTTCGGGATAAAATGCACTCTAAGATATTTCCGGTATTTCCTTATCCGTGTGTGTACTAAATTTCATCAAAATCCGTCAAGGATTTTCCGTGATTGAGTAACAAACATACTTAGAAACTTAAATCCAAACTTACTATAAACAATCCCAACAAATATTGTAAATGCGAAAGTCTGCCGGTCTTTCTGTCTCACGGATAAACTGCTAGACCGATTTTGATGAAATTTGGTACAGATATAGTCGAAGACCTGGGGTCAAACAAAGGCTACTTTTTTTCAAAAATAACTCCCAATAGGTTCGTACGTCATAACACATAAGATAAACAACAGCTAGTAAAAAAAAAATAGGTAGTTAAAAAACTCACCCACGCCAAAACGGTTTCATGCGAATTGGACCTAAAAATCAATTTCGCGGGCGCCGACGTGCAATGCATTTGGTTACAAAAGCTCCTATAATTTCGCACATAGTCTATATCAGACATTTTCTCCGGCTTTTTGACCACTATATCTCCATAATCTTTATGCTTGACCCTGTAGTCTTGCAACCGGTCTAAACTAATAGGGTCTGAGGTGAAAAGCTGCGCTGTGGTCTTCGATTTGTACATAAAATGCCTTATTTCCGGTATTCCTATATGTTTCAACGGGTTTGTTGTGGGCAGTTCGGTGTTCCGGTTTAAAGCGTCATTGATTGCGGTCAAACAGTTGTTTCTTCGTAACTTTTCGGCGATGGTGTGTTTCGCTTGGGAGAGGGGGAAAAATGCGTCTCTTTGTACTGTTAGGAGCAGGAGACAGGCCTGGCAGTCTTCTGAGATGTAAGACACGTGGCCGTGGAGAAAACCCCTGGAAAATATTTTATTTATTATTAAGAAAATCAACAGCATAACTACACTTCAGCAATATCTATATAAATATAACTCAAAGGTGACTGACTGGCTGGCATAGTGATCTATCAACGCACAGCCCAAACCACCGGACGGATCGGGCTGAAATTTGGCATGCTGGTAGATGTCATGACATCCGCTAAGACAGGATTAACGCGAGCGAAGCCGCGGGCGCCAGCTAGTAGCCAATAATAGGCTTTCCTTGCCTTTACAGTATTTTAGTGGCCACCCACCAACACAAATGGGACTGATGCCAGTGTTCCTAAAATGTCTATTATTTCATTAAAATACTTTTTTTTTCATAATTCAGTGGGGTTAATTAAAAAAAAAAGATTTGTAAAAATAATTGGGCTCCATATAAAAATGTATGGGATCTACCAACACAAATGACACTGATGCCAAAGAGTTCCTAAAGTAAGTATCTACTATTTCATTAATGAAATAGTAGATACCTCCTGGATCAGTGGGGTTAATTAAAAAAACAACATTTTGTAAAAATATTTGGGCTCCATATAAAAATGTATGGGATAAATATTTGTAAAACGTTCGATATCATGAAAACCCCATGCATTTGGGCAACGACCCCATAGTAAAAAAATATCAGCTTGCCAAGATATGTCGATTCACCTATGTTTCATTTCTGTTGGGGTGTGGGGACGATTCCGCCCATAGTCCTTTACATGAATAACTACCTACTTACTATGTTCTAAAGTAGTTGGATTGCATCATCCTTCTTTGTTACTAACAAACACAGAAAAAAATACAGACTATCGACCCACCAGTGGGTCATACTGGTAGGACAGGTAAGTTGCGGACTAGAAAACCCCTCCTTTTTTAAATTCTATTAAAAGTAATAATAATTCTTTGTTATCACCATAGACCATTACAATCCATAAATGTGTTAGCACAAAATTCATAGCCTAATGTTATAAAGAAGAAGTTTTTGTATGTTTGTTTGTATACAGTAATCTTCGGAACTTCTGAACCGATTTCGAAAATAATTTCACATACAGACATTATACCTGAGTCACGAATTAATATTAGTACTACGTACAGAAAAGAAACTCCCTGCCCCTCCCGCAATATGGCACCCCCCGCTCCTTCCGCACTTCTCCCCCGTTCTTGTGTAACTGTGGGACGTTCGACTATGAAAACGCACACATTGACGTGTTACTGACGTGTTCACGGATATACAGTTTCATTTGTAGTAGTAGTAGGCATATTTGACGCGCTGTTTCTATGAAGCGCCCGCCCTGTGCCTGAGTGACATAGCCTACAATTTATGTATGTACATACATAAATTGATACATTGATACATACTGACGAGCGAAGTTGAGACCAATCCTAATATTATAAATGCGAAAGTGAGTTTGTTACCTCTTCACATATTATCTACTGAACCAATCTTCCTGAAATTTAGCATACACATAGTTCGAAGTACTGAGAAGGACATATGGTACCTTTCATACCGGAAAAAAGCACTGTTCCCGTGGGAATCTTCGCGGGCGAAGCCGCGGGCAAAAGCTAGTAACTAATAAAAGCACAGATATAAATACTCACGTGGCATCAAACTTGGGCAAACAAATAGGCGTCCAGCTCTCAGCAGTTTTAAAGCTCTCCGTACACCGCACCAGATTGAACAACAAATGAATATCAGATGGATGTAACATATACTTCTTCATCCGTACCAAAGTTATCAGCTGATTACCCGCAATCATTATAGCGAATACAAGATCTCTGATTTTGTTGCATGTGGATATTATTGCGTTCGTTATGTTCTCTCTTGCCTTCTCTGGGAGAGGCAGGCATCTGACGGCACCTGTAAGGGTTACCATTTTTACACGACTGACCAAAAAAGGAGTGTTATGTTTTCAGGGTTCATGTAGTCAGCTTATTAAGGTGCTAGTGTGCTCAAAATAAATAAATGTACGTTTGGATGTATGTAAGTTTCCTTATTCCACATTAAGTCCTGAACGGCTTAAAAGCAAAAACGAAAGAGTGTTACTCGTATGTTTTTAGGTTTCATGTATGCTTGTAAGTTTTTTATTCCACCATAAGTCCTGAACGGCTTTACAGATCTTGATGTGAGACGTATTTTTACATTCCTTCTGAGTGACATAGGCTATATTAGTTGTCAGTCGTTATTTATTTTTTAATAATTAGCTTGTTACGCACTATGTATGTGGGGCTACTGGCGAGTAAGGTCCTGTCGATGGTACAATAATGTCATTTGGATTGACAGAAATGTATCATCTGATGTCTGCACCTCACACATACCTATGTGCTGATCTCTGGTGGAATATTTCAATGCGATAACGGGGAAAATAGTGACAACTTGTCATGTAAATCTCGTCATTTATTAGTTTATTTTTAACTAGCTTTAGCCCGCAGCTTCAACCGCGTTATTTATACACCAAAAATCGTCCTCATGGCGCACTCTGTCCGTTGGTGAAAATCGCATGAGAATCCGTTAAGTTTTTGAGTTTATCGCGAACAGACAGACGCGGCGGGGGACTTTACTTTATAATTATGTGGATTAGTTTTAAGCGGTAATTAAAATTGATTTATATTAAAAAAAGTGGCCAAAAATCAGAAATACTTTATTGAAACTTTGCCTACAAAGAAGGCTCTTTTTCACGTCGAAAGCTAATTAATTATATAATCATAGTATATCATGTGTTAAAGCTACAAACTACTAGCATTTCGGAATGACTACTGCCGAGAAGAAATGCCGAAAGAAACTTATGAAATAGTATTGGTCGCCTTACATGCCAGTTCATAAGGGTTCAGTTTTTGCCTTTTGAGGTACCTTGAGGAACCCTAAAAACACTACACCATGTACCTACCTAGCAGGAAAGCAGGGTCTTTTTCCATGAAGATCAGCAAATGGTCAATGAGTCTCTCAGCTCCTGACAGCAATCTTCTGAGGTCGTAGTTCCTTCTCTGTTCGAATATTCTGTTCAGTTGCGTCAGAGTCAGCACTGACACTATTTGGTTGAAAGCGTAGCTGGAAAAAAAAAGATTTTTGATGATAGCTTTTGTTGATTTTTTAAAGACTGGAATCAAGTTTAGTAACAACAAACGATATAAGTAAGGCTTATACAGAAATTAAAATAAAATTAGTTTAAGAAATTAAATTAGTTTTATAGTGCCAACCACCCCACATACCAAACAGTAAGGTTTACACCTTACCTATCTTCTCACTAAAGAAATTCACGGAATAGATAGTCTTTGTAGTGTATAATGTATGCGTACTTGCTAGATTAGTTAGAAGATTGTCTTGATATACGGCTGTGAAGACACAAAAATTTTTTTTCTCTGTGGTTTGTGCTTGCGTAACGCTTTGAGCAGACGCTCAAAATCTATAATGTATGCCCTTTCGTTTATCTCTCTCTCAGCCGAAAGACGTCCACTGCTGGACAAAGGCCTCTCCCAAGGATTTTATCCGTGGGGGGTTTTGCCGTAATCGCCACGCTTGGCAGGCGGGTTGGCGATCGCAGTGTGATGGCATAGTACGCAGAAAGATGCTGCTGCCCATCCTCCGGTGTTTTTAATCCCTTAGTCGCCTCTTACGACACCCACGGGAAGAGATGGGTTGGTGCTATTCTAGGGCCACACCACAGGCCTTACACTTTCGTTTATATGCAGCAAATACCCATTTCCATAAAAATTAGAACTTCTTGGAGTGTAATTGAATAGAAATGTGTAATTGCAGTAATATTCATAATAAATGTTACTCACGTCAATTGCAGTACCAGCTGCGTCTCACTCTCATTTGACTTAGATACTGCGACAAGAATCAAAGGGCCTTTGACCAGAAACACCGCTTTACAGTCCTTTGTTGTGAGGGACCTTAGGATATCCTGGTTCTGTTCTTCCACCACACTAACTAGCGCTTGGATGACTCCACAGAGCCCAGCTAATTTGTCCTCATTGCCGTATCTGGAAATTTCAGTAGGAATTATGAGATACTAGTAGCGCACTGGGGCTTTTCTCCCATGTGAATTTCGGGTGTGCTGTTCCTGCTATTTTTTCTATCCATGTATTTCATTGAAATCCATTCAGTAGATTTTGCGTGATTGAGTAGCAAATATACATTACAACTTCACATTAGTGTGAATAGCCATAAGTATTATTTACTATATGGGTCGCCAGCGCAAGCACCAGATGGGTGATCAGTCCATTTAACCCAATTCCCCGAGACGCGTATAGGGTTTGAGTTACCTTGTAACTCACGTTGGTGGCGACCCACTGAATCTACCTGTTATTTTGCAGAATTTTAACAACTATTGTAATGTCGCTCAGATCATCCTCAGATCGGGCGTGAATAGCCATAAAAAATCACCCAATTTGATCAAGTTACTGTGATTAAATGACATTATAATTATGTCACAGATAACATGACACAGTTAACTTATCAGTTACCTTGAATAAATAGGTTTCCCGGCTGAACTAAGTATAAACACGTGTTTCTCTTTGTTCACCAACTCCGGTGATTGTAAGTACTCATCACGGTCATCATCAGATTCGTTTCCATTCTGTTCTTCCAAGTTTGAAGTGCTAGCTGATGCCAAGATGGACTCCTGGAAGAAATTTATTAGACTTAATGCAGAGACAAGGTTGCTAATTTCCATGCATCCTTGCTAATTTTTATCAAAAATCTGACATATAATGTCTTTTCTGATTTTCAGTTGATAGGAAGATGGGATATCTTCCAGGGATAAGTCTGCCATGATTTATTTTGTAACTGTGCACAATAAAGCAATAACCTTTGAGTCTAAATACTATTCAAACAGACTAGGTCCTTAACTGTCTTACTTATACTTTATGTCTAGTTCTGAATCTGATGAATTGTCTGAATCTGATTTAGATAATTCTCATTGACTACCTGCTTTTAACAAAGGAAAACATTGGAAGGAATCTTTATTTGCCTTGCCTTGCTGACTGTTTACTAGAGCATATTATGGCTGCTGTCAATACATTTATGATGAATTTAAGCAATATGAAAAAACCTGACGCTAGTGTTACATTCGTGATTAGAGAGACGCTTAAAAATTTAATCTCTAAGATTTAGGAAACCATATAACTCCTTAAAACATCTATATTCATAAAAGAAAAACAAACAATATCTACACTTACATTTTTGCTCTGCAAATCATCAGTTGGCTTTGCATTTTTAATTTCACTTTCTTTAGAATTTTCACAAATCTCACTTTGAATTTCACATATAGTACTGCTTTTAGCGGTTAAAGAATTGTTCCTTTCTAGAAGACTTGCACTCATCTCTGTTGCAAACTCCTCAAAAGAGTCTGTGGGATTCAAAACGCTTTCAGGGCACGCCCCCGGCCCTAGGTCGTCTGGAGTGTTGGGCTTTATATTGTTTGATTCTGGTATTTCATCTTTAGAAGTAGAAGCCATTATCGATGGATTATGTATAAATAAAATAAATAATTTTCAGAAAAACTGACTTCTCATTCCTAAAAATCTAGACCTTCTACTTAACTGAACTGACATCACATCGATATCCATCAATGTCAATTTGACACTGTTGTTTAACGCTTCATTTCTTAGGTTGGCATCACGGTTCGAATGTTGCTATTCATAAAAAATATGTACCAGGGTCAATCAAGTGACAACAGTCATACGAAGTTCTTTTAGCATAACTTTTAAACGAATCACTCTAAATAAGTTGCCACTACTGTATATTATTTATTAAATGTTCTCTTAAAGGTTAACAAAGTTTTTAGTTTATTTGATTTACCACCATTTTGTTTAAAACCAAAAATATACATAAAAAGATCATTCCCTGCTATGTCCTTTTAATGCATTGTAAACTTTGGCCTTCGATAATACATTTTTCACGTTAAGAAATCGATTTTATTCTCTAGCAAGATTTTAGTTATATCTATGCATAGCTATAAATAATATATAGTTACGGAATAAATATTATAATAAATTGTTATGTTATTAAATTAAGTTTGTCACAGATTTTCAGTATTTCTCGCCATCGTAATCAAATAACGTTTTAAAATTGGTTTACTAAGCCCCTGCCACTAACAAAACCGCCCACGCACCCCTCTCAGTGTGCAGCAACCGACGATAGTGAGTAGACGTATGGCGCACGTCCAGACGAAAATATTTTCATGAAAAGAGCCTTTGGTATAGATTTTGTCACGAAGTTTTATCATTACCTGACACCTAATGAGGTAAGTCTTTCTATATGCTACAGTTATAAAAATATTTATTTTAAATGACTTTTACAAGTATTAATAACCAAAACTACTGCGCTCTGTACACGTGTTATTCATTCTAGAACTATCGACTGAAATATCCTGAATTGTCATTCCCCGTACTGTCAATCCCTAAAAATTTCTGTAACGGGAGATGACATACGGTGTAGGGAATGACTTTTTTATTGTATAGCTAAACTAAATGTTACATAAACAGTAATTAAATTATTAATATTTCATGTATATCTACTAATTCCAAATATTAGTAGCATACATATATGTATGTAATGCTCGATAATAGATTATATGATATATGTTTTATAATAATAATATATATTATTATTATAAAACATTTCCATTACCGAGTGATTGACAGACAACGCACAGACGAAACTACTGGGCGTGGGAAGCTGAAATTTGGTATGTTGGTTCCTTGGAAAGTATATAATATAATATAATCGTATATAATAAGTGCTCCCCGCACTAAGAAAGGATTTACCGAAATTCATATAAAATAATATGATCTTGTAAAACAAGGTATCTAAAATAAATTTATGTTAAAAAAAGCTTTTAGGGGCAAATAAAACTGACCCCCCTGAATCTCAGGGGGGTCAGGTTTATCTGCCCCCGACCGTACATTAAGATTTATTTGTTTCAATTTATTTAATAATTGTTTATTTGTTTTTAGTGGAAGTTATTCTGAGAACGAAGGTACTCCTATGCTATCTACTTTTTGTTATATTTATAGTCATCATATAGTTAACTTTTCATTTTATTTTTTAGATATTATCGATAGAGATGGAAATATTTTTAAGATTAAAACTAATTATTATAGAAACATACCTACACCAGAACCGTCGACATCAGAAGAAGAGAAAAGGATATACATAATAAAAAAAATATCGGATAACTTAGTAGAAAGTACTCAAAGTAAGAATTTATGTCTCTCACTAAAGAATTAATCATCTATATCCGAGTATTTTTTTTTTAAATTATTTCAGAATCAATTGAAATAGATGGAGTTTTATATAAGATTAAAAAACACTGTCTTAAAAACGTTCCTACTCCCGAACCTTCTTCATCAGAAGATGATTAATTAGAGGGTTATTATTAATAATAACCCTCTAAGTAATTAACAATAATTAACTAATTAGAATTAATTAATTATTATTAATAATAATTACTTTATTTTTATTATTATTTCATTATTATTAATAATTAATTATTAATTTTACTAATTTGGTTTATGCCTTTTTATACGCTATAATCCGTCAAAGCAAAATAATCTGTGTTGTGGATTTTAATTAAGTGCTTTTAAGGATTTGTTTATGATGTGCTTATTTTTTAATTTTAATGAATATTTTGTCATCGTTTTGTAAGAAACCGAAGAGCTTAAAAGCTAATATTATAATAATTATAAATCACTGATAGACTGACTTAAATGAGAAATATACAGAATTGAAAGACAATTTGTCATGTCATTATTTGTTAACGTTGAAATTGTTTTATAAGATTGAATAAAAAAGGTATGATTGTTTTTAATTACAAAACTGATTATATTAAGAAATATATATTTTTGACTAACCTATATATTAATTTATTTTTGTGCGATCATTTCTTGGGCAAGATAATCATTACCCGTTCCTGAAATATCATTCCCAAGCACTAGCTGTCATTCCCTGAAGGGTGCTTTTCCTCAATTAATTAATAAATCGTTTTTGCTTAACAATAAATGGGTGCCTTCATACTGAAAGCTAATTATGAAGTCTAAAGTATCATATCGAGTATTAAAAGATTAATAAAATTGACTTTTTAAAGATTTTTTTAAGTTCTATGGAGATTATTTTAGTTCTGTTGATTGACCCACCAACAAAAGTCTACCATTCACGGCACGAGCCGTTAGGCCGGATCATAATGCTACTGCTAAAATAAATATTGAAAATAACATTAAAAAAATAGCATACATGAAAAACACAGAAATTAAATGAAAAGCATGTGAAAAGCTAAAGCATCTGATTTTAATTTTAGAACCAAAAGTTTCTGCTGGCGGCGGCGCTGGATGATACTGGCCACTAGTGATGTGCTGTTCTCGAAATTTTCAAAGAACAAACGGAAACTTATTCTCGAGGGTACCTGAGAATTTTCGGAAATTTTCAAAGGAAGAAATTTTCGGGAACAGGGAATTTCTAAGCGGCACATCGCTACTAGCCACTCAGACTGCTTTTTTGTGTACCTACTGTGGAGGGAGATTCCATAACAGTGCATATCAAATAAAGAAATAACAGATTTTTCTGCTCTTTTTCTGCCCTTCTGGTTTATTTCTTGATTTTTTGCAAATCTGGTCCTTCTGCAGTGGCGTAGAGTGAGAGCAAGTCTTTAGGATTCGTTTCAACAGCATCAGGATGGACGTCGATTTGTTGTACCCCGCCACGGACCTTGTGCCCCCCGAAAAAAAATCCTGGATCCGCCGTTGTAAGGCAATGTGTGATTTTTCGCCTTTAACCGTTACGTTTTATTAAACCTATTATTTACCGCTAGGTAAAGTATTGACGACATTATATTCATTTTGTGCACTGCTATCTATATTATACCAGTAACAGGATAGTTCTTTGAATATCAGGACTACTGACAAAAGCAATTATTCCGCTATCCTAATAAATATTAAAAATGCGAAAGTGAGTTGTCTTCACGCTTTATCTACTGAACCAATCTTCCTAAAATTTCGTATACACATAGTTAGAAGTACTGAAAAGAAAATAGGGTACTTTTCATTCCGGGAAAAAGTACTGTTCCCGTGGGAAATTCGCGAGGGCGAAGCCGCGGGCAAAAGCTAGTGGGAAATACAAACGGCCGAGTCTAATATCCTACCCTACGGGTAAGTTAATGAATATGAAAAAAAATAAAACGTAAAATATATTTATTTCACAAAAATAATAAGGTCTGGAAACACATATTCAAAGTATAACAACTTACTCGTGAAACTAAACTTTAGTAAACCCTCAAATGGCACCCAAGTGGCCATTTCTATAGATATACAATACACTAACATTACAAACTAAACTACATTACATTTTAAATGCAACTTTGTTAATTCGTAAATTTAGTGAAATATTACACATGTTTAGTAATGATTCTGCATTATTATAATTCAGAAATACATTTATATTTATTCTTAACTGACTTAAAGTAGACATATATTTTACCATAGACATAGACACATATTTTGAAGGTTAAGTACCTACCCATCATTTCACCAATTTCTTGTGTCAAAAGACGGTGCATTGCACCTAACTTAAACAATGCTTAGTTATTTTAAATAAATTAGCATCTAAAATCAATACAATTTTGTAATTTTTTATAAGAAACAAAAGAAAACAACAATAATAAAATTCGTTAACAACTGGGACTACATTTTTATGCATATTTTTTTAAAACCTATGACTTTTTATAATTTCTCTCAAATTCCATAACTTTATATACCTACCTATACCATTGTTCATCTACTCAATATTAGTATTAAATTATCCAAAATGAACTTAATTCATTATTTTGCAATAATTATTGAAGTCTTTAAAGACGTTTCACGTCAAAACTGGCAAAAGTTACCCTGTATGTACATAATTTCGAAAAAATTGTCAATTTTTTTCTTTCTATGTCAGACACGTCCTTTCTTCTACTACCTACTTATAATTACTTGGGAACCCTAATAAGAACGGGATTTCCATAGAAAACAATAATACTTATATTTGCACCTATGGTCCATTTACTCATAATTGTCCTATTATGTAAACAATCTTCACAGTACTTTTTGTTTAATTTTGTCGAAAATAAATCAAATATTAGTTCGAACCTAAACATTCTGAAGTAAAACATTTATGAACCATGAAAGTAATTTCCAAAAAAGTCTATTTTAATTTATATTGTTGTAAAATCATAAAAAGACATGGTAAGATTGTTTACATAATAGGACAATTGTGAATAAATGGACTTTACTTAGTATTTTCTGCATGACCCTAAGGTAACTTTTGCATTAAGTCCGCCCATCGTATTTTTTGCAATGAAGTTTAAATAAATAAATAATAAAGAGACGCAAAATCCCTATTTTAAAACACGTAATTATTCCTAAACGTCAGGAAGTGGGCGAAATTAAAGTATTTAGGCATCGCTTCGACTATAGCGGAGTAGTGGGGGGTGAATGCCTCCGGATGGTGGATGAGGTGGGCGTGGTGGGACACCTCCACTACTGGCGATGATTGCATTGACAGCGGGACCTAAGGGGAAAAAAATATTTTAATGAAAAAATCATTTTCGCCACCACTACTGACGATGATTTGCATTGACAACGGGACCTAACCACTACTGGCGATGATTGCATTGACAGCGGGACCTAAGGGGGGAAAAAAAATTAATAAAAAATACATTTTCACCACCACTACTGGCGATGATTGCATTGACAGCAGGACCTAAAAGGAACAAAAAATTTTTTTATAAAAGACATTTTCGCCACCACTACTGGCGATGATTGCATTGACAGCGGGACCTAGGGGGAACAAAAAACTTTTTTAATAAATAAAACTTTTTCGTCACCACTACTGGCGATGATTGCATTGACAGCCTAAAGAAAACAAAAAAAAAATCATTTTCGCCACCGGGCGTACCGCATAAATCGCCAGTAGTGACCGCAGGCAAAAGCTAGTTAAAAAAAAACTCACAATAAAGTCAGCAGTGATCACAATCGGCAGCACAGTGTCACTGTGCGTGGCCACAGAGTGCACGATGACGTAGACAGGCCGCCCGAGCTGCGTGAAGGAGGGCCGCGGCGCGGGCGGCAGCGACCAGGACGTTAGGTTGGTGCCCGCCCGCGGCCACAATGTTACCATGTTGTGGGGCGCCGCTGAAGTACACAAATAGCAGATTAACCTATTCAATGTAGCTAATGACGTCCACTGCTGCACAAACTATGGCTATTGCTACTAGTTAAATATTATTATTTATTTTTTTGAATTTATTTATTACACAAAAAAATTTTACATATACTTTTTACATATTCTGCCAAACTGTGAAACAGTTTGTCGGCAGATGATTTATTTATTTATTTAACCTTTATTGTACAAACACAATGTATGGCACAATAGGTGGACTTAATGCAGAAGCATTATCTAACAGCTTTATTATTACGTAAAGCGACTCTGGACACAGTATACTGTGTAGTTCAGAGTGTGTGTGTGTGTGTAAGAGAGAGTGTGAGTGTTTAGTCGACTAAATAAATAAAATACACAAATAGAGATAAGGCCTATTGAATATGTGTTAAAGGGGTTGTTGCACATATGTATGGGGAGCCGGCTAGGTCATGAACACCTTGAAATTTTCATTTTTGGATCAGTATCAATGCCTTGATAAGTAAATCCGATAAATTCGTAGCCTTTCTTTTGATTTTTTGATCTAAATGTATGTACCATCATTTACATCAAAAAATCGTAATGAAGGTTAGGCCATGGTTAGGCGAGTTCCGCAAAAATGGCCGACACCCATTATGATTTGACGTTGACGCGCTTCATTTGACAACGAAGAAGTATTCTTTTATATTACCTAATAAATAAAGTAGAAATTAAGGAACACATTATAATACTCGACTCAATGTTTAAGGGCTCGCTAGGCTGAAAACGTCCAGAGTTAAGTAAATAATACATTATTTGTAAGTGTTTACGCAAAAAGGGACCTAAAAAAGGGGAATAGGAAACGGTTATTTTTTATGAATTTTGATTCTGTGGTCTTACAACATACTTATTTACTTGAAATCAATTATTATCCCTTGAGGTCTTGAGGAATAATACTTACGTGTAATTGTAAAGGTGTATGTGCACAGTTCCCCCTGGCAGGTGCGGGTGGAGGTGAGGTCGGCGGGGGGAGAGAACTCCGCGGGACCGGATGTGTACACGAATTGCGCGTCTTTCCTGTATTACAATATAGTTATTTATTTATTTTATACTTACTAATCCAGTAAAGACTTTGACAGACTTAATCTCGGAAATTATTGGGAGACAGTTCTAGTATCATATTGTAGCAAATCTAGTCTACTGTAACGTCCTAAGAAAGTTTTTTCAGAGAGATGAAAAAAACAATAAAGAAAGTTTTTTCAAAAACTAGTCCTTTAGTTCCTTTTATTATAGGGCCGATAGAAGTCAAAACGTTTTTTTTACTGTTTGTCTGTGTGTCTGTCAGTGTGTTACACGCGAATTACATAAAAACTATAATAATAGTATTACCAGTATTACTGTAGGTCTAACTTAAAAACCAGCTGTAGATATCGTCTAAAAACGTCGCTTAGAGCCCTGAGATATTGACAATAGTGAATAGTTGACATCAGCGAGATATTATCTTAGTTGAATTTCGATGGTCAAATCAAATCATTTATTATAATATATAGTTTGAAGTGCTGGAGTCCTGTGCTAAGTAATAAAAACTATGGTGACGTGGTGATGGTTGACATTAATTTTATATTAAATCTTGACATGTATAATATTATTAAATTTCATAATTGTTATTTTAAATTTGCATGCTACCTAAAGTTAAATAAGTATAAGGACACTTTATCTGTAATAGCTTTTGTAACCCTATTTACTGCAAATTTTTATCTGCGTGGTGACAAAAATCTATACAATGCGAAATGTAAAAATATACTCACAAATATCTCCCAAATGACGTCCTATACAGAGGCAGGTTACAATACACATACTTCTCACAATCTTCACTGAAATCCGATCTAGCGTTGAAATTGTACCCTCTATCTCTCAAGTTGGGTAAAACCCGCTCAGTCGAGTAAGGGTCATGTTTGGTCACTAGTATCCCAGTGGTACGTTCGGTAACTTGTCTGTTGATGTCGTAGGTTTTGATCTCTGTGTGGAACCAGTAATGGCGTTGGGTTGACGGACCTTCGTCGTTGTATGGGCTGGAATTGAAAGGTTTTATTAAAGTTATTAGGAAGGGTGAAGTGAAGCCCCCACAACCATTTTTTACTTAATCTTATCTTACTTCTTACTAATTGACCGGAGGAGCGAAGCGAGCGAGGGCTATAATTCAAGTTGGGGCAAAAACAACATTATTTGTATGTATGTAAGTATGTATGTATGTATGTATGTTTGTTCCGCAATAACTCTCGAACCGTTGAATTAATTTCGATGATATTAAGAATACGTGTAGCAACTATCCATAGAATTTTTAAGTTCGTTGCGCAACAAAATCGGTTCAGCCGTTTTTGAGATATTTTAAAATAATAATCGCGAGGTCTTAGTTCGCGGCGAACTACTAGTATTATAAATGCGAAAGTTTGGATGTGAGTTTGTGAGGATGTTTATTACTCAATCACGCAAAATCTACTGGACGGATGTCGATGAAATTTGGTACACGGGTAGATAACTACCAGGAATAACACATAGGGTACTTTTTATCCCGAAATTTCCACGGGAGCGAAGCCCCAGGGCGTGGCTAGTATGTACTAAATGTTATGGTAAATGCTTAAAAGGAGGTTTCGGAAACTACTTCATTGTATGCTTCCATGCTGGTCTGGGAGCGAAGAAAAAACATAGAATGTGCCAGCTGCTTCTCTTCCCGCGCAGATTGTAAAAGTCAATCGAGGGAAAGGGCTCTAAACTGGGGATTCCTCCACACATAGGCGATGGGCTAGCAACCTGTCACTATACCTGAATCTCCATTCCATCAGAGAGCCCACTATTCAGCTAAGCGTGGCCTTCGAGCCTCACGACTCTTGGCTCTGACTACCCCGTAAGGGATAAAGACGTGATTCTATGTATGTATGTACTTCATTGTAAACTTACCTGAACGGAATGAACATTAATACGAAGCAGGTAACGGACACCAATCCGATCGGGATCCACATACGTGTACGAGAGAACAGCAGTTCTATGCCAGACTGAAACAAAAAGTTCGGTCAAAATATTTACAACTAGCCCGCCCCGGCTTCGCTCGGGAGGTACATACATAAATTGTAGCCTATGTCACACAGGTACAATGTAGCTTTCTATTGGTGAAAGAATTTTTGAAATCGGTTCAGTAGTTCCGATGACTACCCCCTACACACAAACACTTGCTCTTAGTACAGTAAATAAATTAATATGTATCATTTATACAGACACTGAAATACTTAAATAATAATAAGTACCTTATGTACAATAAAAAGCAAGCGTATAGAAAGTGTTACTTAAATAAGAATAAGTATCCTAATCCTAACTAATATTATAAATGCGAAAGTGAGTTTGTTTGTTTGTTTGTTACCTCTTCACGCTTTATCTACTGAACTAATCTTCCTGAAATTTTTAATACACATAGCTGGAAGTACGGAGAAACCTTTCATCCCGGGAAAAAGCACTGTTCCCGTGGGAAATTCACGCGGGCGAAGCCGCGGGCGAAAGCTAGTTTATAATAATCCTAACTAATATTATAAATGCGAAAGTGAGTTTATTTGTTTGTTTGTTACCTTTTCACACTTTATCTACTGACCCAATCTTGCTTGCATACAAATAGTTAAAAGTACTGAGAAGGACATATGGTACTTTTCATCCCGGGAAAAAACATTGTTCCCGTGGGAAAATCACGCGGGCGAAGCCGCGGGCAAAAGCTAGTGTACAATAAAAACCATTAGTACGTATACAAAGTGCTACTTAAAAGTTTGTTTTTTGATAAATTACTCCAGACTTTTAGGGCACTTCCACGTACAATGGCAACATTATCCAATCAATAACCCACCGACATTTCTCTACGACCTTGACATTTCCAGACTTTCAGCCGTCACAAGCTATCGACACATCAATTACGTCAGTTTCATTTTCAAATTACAAGATGGCGCTGTACTAAGTTAGATCTCGCTATGGTTTTGACGGATTAGTCGGTGATCTATATGTGATAGTGTGATGCTCATTCATATGGGTACCCATGCAAGGTAATCACCTTGCATGGGTATCCATATGAATTTTTGTAGGCTTGGTTATAGGTTCATATATAGCCACAGCCAAATATGCAGTCAGACTCAGAATTTCTTATTTATTTATTTAACTTCTTTACAAAAAACATAAATGGCGGACTTAAAGCCGGAGGCTTTTTCTACCAGTCAACCAAGAGGTGATGCAGAGAGAAAAGATATCATTTTGGGGTGAGTGCAAATGAGCAAGGGGCCTAAAAACACTTAAAAAGAAAAGTCAAGAACTTAGATATACTAATTGATTAAATAAGTTGTAAGTTTATCATTATGTGTTGTTTGTATGCCTATGTGTGTAATGTCAATCGACTACGACGTTTTCGTAACGTTAGTTCGTATGGAGCAGCTATAAAAATTAATATTTGACGGTAAATGAAAAAAAGACAGATATTTATCACTTTAACCGAGTTAACGAGATATTTGAGAAGCATTCCTAGTCCGATGTTTATACACGCAGAATTTTTATTGGTTTAAGAAAAAATGTTGTATAATAAATAAATTCCCTATCCAAATATGTGTACGACGTAAAACAAAAGTTACAAAAGTGATTTTCGTTCGAGATCACGTTACGTCCAACTTAAAATAGTGCCGCGTGAACTCGATGAACTCGAATACAAGTAGGTATGCGGTACTAATTTTTCTCACGTTGTTGAGCGCGAGAGACAGAGTTACTCTAAGGAGTAAGCCAAGAATATAATTTAGGGGTTTTCAAGGCAAGAGTGAATAGGCATACTTTGCAGTGGCGTAGGGTGAATAAAAATAAATGTAAAGCCGGGTCATATATATCTTAATTTGAAACGTGTAAAAAAACATGCAATAAATTACATGCCTACCATAAATTAAGTGTGTAGGTAGACTACAACCTATTTGTAATAATGCCGCAATTTCTCACCTAACAGCCTACGTGACGACAAGAATCAAACAAACACTAAACAATATAGGTAATATACCACAATCAAGCTAATCACTTATCACAATTATAAATTAGGATACGAATGCGCGCGAAACGATAGCAAGGTAGGGTGACTGACCTGACAGAGGCAATCGGCAGCGCGAATAAATTGCTCTGATTGGACGAAAACTTTGGTAAGCTATCTGAGATCGGCTTAAAATCGCTGACATATCGACGTGTGGTTGTATGTAGTAGTAATGTGTATGTGTGCGTGAATTGCATACATTTTTAAAATTCGAATTCCCAATATTATGAGCGGGTTCCCTTCCCCAGCGATACCGCGGCATGCGTCCTACGATAGTGAAATCGTGTATGTGTGCGTTTGCGCGGTTTCAAATACATTGCGTATTTTGTGTCCAGCATATTGAAGAATATATTTTCAAAGCGCGCAATGTAATTATGTGCGCTTAATTAATCACGCTCTCATATAAAATTACCTTAATGTGTAATGCCGGCGATCCTCGGCTTATAGTAAGACAGTGTCATATAGGTAGGTATATGGGTATAGATTTTTGTGCAAGAGTAAAAATAATATTTGTACATATATTTGAATCTGCTAAGGGAAGCCGGTAGGAATCGTGTTCTAAGAAGGCTTCGCCACTGATACTTTGAGTTTGCGTGTACCACCCTAGACCTCATCTATGCTTCCCATCAGGCAAGATTGAGGTCAAACGCACTCAAATCTCTAATAAAAAAAAAATAAAAAAAAGTATTCAGGCTGTACTTTACTTACTTCGACGAAACCCCTCTTACCTTTGGTGTACCGCAAGGCAGCACAGTCTCCCCCACCTTTCTTATCTACATCGACAGCCTTTGTCGGCTTCAACTGCAGGATGGGAAAATTATCACTTTCGCCGATGACACTATGCTCTATTCTTTAAGGGTGACACCTGGGAGGACACTTTCCTCAAAGCTCAAGAGGGATTTAACAAGGTTGAAAAATGGCTAACGGACAACCTTCTTACCCTAAATGTCAACAAGACCAAATACATTCCCTTTGCCCTAAAATCAAATTTACTACCACCTGACAACCTAAATATATTTTCTCACTCATGTTCCCAAAGCCACTCAAATTGCTCCTGCCCTCCTCTCCAAAGAACAAAAAGCCTTAAATACCTAGGGGTTATAATAGACCACACACTAACATTTGCCCTACACGCAGAATCACTAGCATCAAGGCTGAGAAAGCTTATATACATATTCAAAACTCTAAGATATGCCGCTGGACGACAAGTAATCAAGATGGTATTAATGCTTTATGTCAGTCGCTTGTAATATATTGCATCACATCGTGGGGAGGCACTGCTAAAACCAATCTCATTGAAGTAGAAAGAGCTCAACGAGCAATACTAAAAGTTGCCGCAGGCCTACCTTTTGACCATCCAACGACAGAACTTTACAAGCTCTGGGACGTACTTACTGTTAGGCAATCTTTCGTGCTTTACACTATCCTAAAGCAACACTCCCAGCTACAAATTGATCCAAAGCTTGTAACTGGCGCGCGTAGAAGAAAACCTGTCTGCCCCTCTCGTGTGATGAGAACAGCAACCTCCCACCACTTCTACTGTTACCTCGGGCCGTACCTCTACCTACAACCAATTACACAGAAAACTTAATATCTACCATCTCCACAAATATTCATGCAAAACCACAGTCGTCCAATATCTTAAAACCCTGGACTACACTACTACAGAAGACCTACTTAGACCTGACATATAAAATAAAATAATGACACACACAGACCCCCATGGAATTTCCCTCTACTATTCGTCACCGAATAAGACCCCTGAGCCGCCTCTATCCCCTGACAAGCCTAACTCTCCTACTCGTCTTCCATACATACACACACACACACACACACACACACACACACACACACACACACACCTTATTACACATAACCTTCTCACACACTCCTCACACTCTCCTGCCACGCGTACTCCCACTCATTAAAGCTTACCAATATCATAATTTATATGCTTTCCTACTCGTTCTTACCCATACTTAGGAATAACATTTTATAAGGATTTTTATTATTACTAATTTTTATCTTCATTAATGTCTTACAGGATTTTACCAACTTTTGTGTCCATTAAATGGCATCAAAATACCAAATGTAAACCAAGGGAGGGGCCTAGCTACCTGTAGCACAGGTTCCCATAGGAACCTATTTCAGGAGCTAGTCTCTAACCAAGGGTGAACAAGACTGTAATTAGTGAATGTACGCCCTTGTAAGAGAGAAATAAACGATATTATTATTATTATTACTTTTATCTCGGTTAATAATATTTATTTATTTTTGTTCTTAATCATTTCATTGTAGTTACAATACTTGATCACAAACATAACATGTCCTATATTATAATTTATTTTTGACTGTACATAATCTATGTAGGTATGTACTTATGGTTAGTAAAAAATATATCATACTAGCTTTTGCCCGCGGCTTCGCCCGCGTGAATTTCCCACGGGAACAGTGCTTTTTCCCGGGATGAAAGGTACCCTATGTCCTTCTCCGTACTTCCAGCTATGTGTATGCAAAATTTCAGGAAGATTGGTTCAGTGGATAAAGCGTGAAGAGGTAACAAACAAACTCACTTTCGCATTTATAATATTAGTTAGGATAATTGAGAATATAGAAAAAGCCCCTCTGGCATGTCAGGCGACCAAGACTGTTTCATGAGTTTCTTTCGGCATTTCTTCTCAGCAGTGGTCGTTCCGAAATGCTAGGAGTTTTTAGCTTTGAGACTTACTTTGTGGCATTATGGGTTCTTGATTGGATACGACGATTATATAATCAGTTATCGGCTTGAAAGTGCCTTCTTTGAAGACCATGTTTCAATAAAGAATTTTTGATTTTGATTTTGAGCGAGACGCACAGATTCGAATTTTATACACGGCGCGGAAACCGCGTCGCTGTGTCCCATCGAGATTTAGTACTCGTACTAATTCGCAAAGCTAGTCTGCGGCCGATTCGCCATTATAGGAGATGGCTGTCGATGGTAGATGAGTTGTCAATGAGCGTCGTTTGAGAGTTTATTTTTAGAAATCCTCTATATTGTGGTGTTTTTGTAATAATCTGCATTGTAAAAACAGCCACATATCTATACATATAACAAGAGAGTAAAAATATTTTGTCTGTACATTTAGTATTTTTGACTGAAATGGATAGAGGGACACCTAAAAAGAATAATAGAAAGCAAAAAAATTTTTTGGAATTTTTTGTTTGTCTGTCTGTATGTATGATCACGCTAATCTCCGAAAGTACTGAACCGATTTGAATGAAACTTTTTTTGTTGTATAACTATTAAGCCTGGGCAACGTTTACGCTATAATTTATATTGAAAACTGGAACACCTGATGAAGAACCAAAACAGAACAGTTATACTATAAGAAATTTTCTGCTGACGTATAAAATTTGAAGATTATGGAACATCTGATGAAGAACTCCAAGAGACTAGCTACACTATTACAAATATGGAAATGGCGCCTTAGTAAAAGTCGATCAACCTGATGAGCAGTTGCTACTGACGTATAAATAAACAGGACACGGGATAGGACAAAGAGGGACTCGGGGTGGGAGTGGTGGTACACGGGAAATTGTAGATAACGAGCAGACGAAGATCGATTATTGAATGAAATATCACTTTTGATTCATTTTAACACTGCGACTATACTACGAGTACCTAATATATTCTCGCGGGACACGGGGTAACCAAATGGCTGAAATTTTGAGTACTGGAGTTCAGGTTACTACAGTTTGGAACACAAACAGATTTTTCATCTAAGCGAAACTCACGCGGGCGGAGCCGCGGGCAACAGCTAGTAAAAAATAAGTAATAATCTGCATTATACAATCCGCCATTACAAAAAACTATCGAGTGAAAATTGGCACTTTTTTTAAGTAGGTATTTCATATCTATAGGTATATCTATAGTGTGTCCAGAGCGTAGAGTATGAATGATTTTGACAGTTTACTTTACTCACCACAGTACTACATAGCAGTATGGCAAACATCAAATTGACTTTAGCCACGATATAGTCAGGGTTGTCTATGGCTGATCGACCCATTACTGGCAACATTACAGCATCCAAGCGAAGTGCTGTGGTCAGTACGAACATCACTGCTGGCAGGGATAGGACGATTTCTAAGAGGAGGTGTTGCCAGGCTGCAATAAAAAGTTTAGTAGTAGTTTTTGAAATTAGAACATGAATATCACTGCTGAGAGGTATAGGATGATTTCTAGGAGGTGTTGCCAAGTTGCAATAAAAAGTTTAGTAGTAGTTTTTGAAATTAGACAAACATTTGTTTTTTTTTCAATTGGTTAAAACAGCAACAGCACTTTTATGGACGGCTATAGCAAGTATAACAATAAAGTTTCTTTTGTGTCTCGTCTAATGTCCATCAAAGTGAGCAGTGGTCGGTCCGAAATGCTAGTAGTTTGTAGCTTTGAGATTTAAAATATACTTAATACAATTCTGTAATTAATTTTGACGTAAAAAAGTGCAATAAAGGTTACTTTCAATATAGGTACAAATTTTGATTTTGATAAAAAAACAGTTTCAAGAACAACTGTCAAACTGTCAAAAATGCACGCAGTGAAATTCGTCAAGTCGAGTAAATACGTGCTGACTCTTGTTGCAAACTTAAATTAATGAAATTAAAAACAAAACTTACCAGCCAGTTGCAAAATTATAACTAGGTACTTGATTCAAAAAAAATATCTATAAAAAAATCTTACCAGCCAGTCCGAAAATTCAAACTATAGTACGACATAAAAGAGTAGAACATAAATGGGGACGCTGTGTTCACTTAGCTGGCAACACTGGGTATTTATCAACTACCTAATCACATAGATCCTGCAAATATTTATAACCAATCACGATCATCCGATTTGGTATTACAATGCTAAAAAAATGTGGTTTATTATAAGCCCGCTTTTACTCTTTTATGTTGCATTCTTCTTTCAACCGAATAGGCGATTTTCTGACTGCTAAATTAAGAAAAAAAATCAGTGAAAAAAAAGTCTCAAAAGATGGCGTTTTATGAAAGCAGCGGCGTAATAATGGCTGAACCTATGTTGTACGCTTTTTCTTGTCAATCAGAGGCAGAAAAAAAATATCACCTAACAGTTTGACAGTTGCACAAATCACAATATTGATACTTTTTAGATGTTTTTTTTTTATTGGATTTTATTTCGGATAAATGCCAATCCCGTGCCTTTTTGCTTTTTGTATATATTCGCCTTTTATTAAGCGCCATCTATGAAGTCATCTGGACCTATTTGTTTTTTATTTGGGTCTCGGAAAATTCTCCATTAAAAAAAAAACTTTCTTTTTCCCTTCGTCTGAGTTGTAAGGTGCGGAGTCAACGATTCAGGCCGGTCAGAAAATCGCCTATTAAAAAAAAAAATTATAAAATTCTTACCAGCCAGCCTCCAATACCGGACGACTGTCAAAGTGACACAAGCTGTCAAACTCATAATAAACAGTGGTACAGTAACTGCGTACCGCACCGGGGTCAGTGCGGGCACACAGCACAGTACTAACAGACAGACGGACAGAAGGAACCGGGTGGCCGACATAGCTTGTAGGGTGCGCAGGCAACGATTCAGGCCGGTCTGAAAAAAAGTTAGCCGTTATAGGTCATTCCGCATTCCTGAACGGATCCTAACGATACTTTTGCTTACGTTTTTTGTTGGAAGCTTTTTTATATTGGGGGAAAAAGGGGGGATGTTTGCTATAGCGTTAATTATGAACGGAATTGATTTTTTACGTATAAAGTATTGCTAAAATATACTTTAGTGTCTGCTTCAAGCAAGCCACTGAAATAAGGTCCAGTCATATTTAAAGTTAATTGGCGGTTTTCTGACAGGTCAAATTAAGAAAAAAAAAAGAAGTAATAAAACCTCAATAGATGGCGTTTTATGAAAGCAGAGTCGTAATAATGGCTGTACCTATATTGTGCGCTTTTTCTTGTCAACCAAAGGCAGAAAAAAAAATCACCTAACCGTTTAACAGTTGCACAAATCACAATTATTACTTTTTAGATGTTTTTTTGTATTAGGTTTTATTTCAAAGAAATGTCAATTTCCTGCGTTTTTGCTTTCTGTATGGACTAGCCCCTTTTACTAAGCGCCATCTATGAAGTCACCTGGAACTATTTGTTTTTTTTTTAATTTGGGTCTCGGAAAATCGCGCATTAATGTAATATTTAGTTACCCGTTTAGCACGCCATCTATCGTAGAGATGCGAAACACTGACGACTGTAAGGACGTAAGGCATCCAGAACACAGGCACCACCAACCACGGTTGGGTTAGATATCTGAAATGTAGCGAATAGCTGGCTTTATTATTGTGTTAGTGAATAGCAGGCTTTATATTACGATTATGTTGGTATAATTTTTAGACGACTGACCAAAAAAGGAGCGTTATGTTTTCAGAGTTCATGTATGTATGTTTGTAAGTTTCTTTATTCCATCATAAGTCCTGAACGGCTTAACAGATTTTGATGTGAGAGGTATTTTTAGAGTCCTTGCATTCCCCCGAGTAACATAGGCTATGTGAGTTGTCAGTCAATTTTTTTTATTTTTTAGTTATTGTTATTTTGGTTGTTTCTTGGTAATGTTTGTTATTTTGGCAACATCTTTTTCTCGGTGAATAAATCAATCAACTCCTATCAAATATTTCACTGAGTGTGACTGCTACACCAGCTAAAATTAATGCAATATGAGCTTTATTACCTCAGCAATAAGGTTCATTGTTGTCCACAACACACCCTACTAATATTATAAATGCAAAAGTTTAGATGTGAATTTGTGAGGATGTTTGTTACTCAATCACGCAAATTCTACCATCCAAATTCGGATTTCGATGAAATTTGGTATACGGATAGAAAAATACCCGAAATAGCACATAGGGTACCGAAATTCCTACAGGAGCGATGCCCCGGGGCGCGACTAGTACTATATATAGGTCATTTAACATTTGAATAGTGGTGGCGATATATCATATAGGTCACGAATGAACGTGACTGGAACACCACCTAACATTAATGAAAATGTACTTTATTAATTCAGCAATAAGGTTCATTATTATACGCTGACTGAGTCATTGGAGTAAGTAAGTATAAATCAATAAATTACCTCATCTGAATAGTAGTGGCGATCATAATAGGCACAAATATGAATGTGACCGCTATACCAGCCAATAGGCCTGCGACGCGGCCCACCGCTGTCCATAACAGCTCTTGCACTGTCGACCATCCTGATACATTCAATAATTACATTACAATTTGTACATTATTATGATACAAGTGTGCTAACTCGGTCATTAAGGCGATTTTGGCGCTTTGCGAGCCGAAGGCGAGCAAAATCCCTAACTAATATTATAAATGCGAAAGTGAGTTTGTTTATTTTTTACTTCTTCACGCTTTATCTACTGAACCAATGTTCTTGAAATTTCGCATATACATAAATATTAAATACCTAAACCATATATAGATAAAAGGTACCCTATGTCGTTCTCAATACTATTGGTAGTAGTATTGAGAACGACATAGGATACCTTTCATCCGAGGAAAAAGCACTGTTCCCGTGGGAAATGCATGCGAGCGAAGCCGCGGGCAAAAGCTAGTAATCAATATTTTTAGCAAGTTTAATTTAAAAAAAAAACAGAAGTGCCCGCTAAATTGTTTGGCTGTATAAATCATTATCTAATAAGACCCATTTTACGAGTAAGTGTGTTAAAAAATAAATACATACATTCCTATTCTTATTTGAAGCATAGCCACAGGGAGGGCACTTCGCATGAGAAAATAGGGCGTCATATATACCTACTACTACTACAAATGAAACTGTACATCCGTGAACACGTCAGTAACACGTCAATGTGTGCGTTTTCATAGTCATATGGAACTAGAGATGTATGTAAATAAAACTATCTAGTCCATCTTATTTTTATATTGGCACTAGCGAGAGACAAGAGTACACACAAGACATTGCGCAGAAGAAGAAATTCTGCCCTAGCGCGCAGGTGGAAAAGACAATAGTAAAGACGTAAGTATTAGTATTAGTATTAGTAAGCGTGCCCACATATAAATACTTTTTATTTATATATGTATATGTATATATAAATAAAAAGTATTTATATGTGGGCACGCCACAGTCATAGCGTCCCAATCCGCAAACGAGCGGGGTAGAAGTGCGGGGTGCGCCATATTGCGGGAGGGGCAGGGAGCTTCCTTTCTGTACGTAGTACTTATATTAATTCTGTGGCATAGTATAAAAAAAACTTGAGTTCATTTCTTTTGTGGAAATCGTTAGTCTCTGCCGACGGAAAAAAGGCGTGATAATATGTATATATATGTAAAGTCTGTTTTTTCATAATTGTCCTATAATGAAAACAATCTTTAAGGGGCCGTCCATATATTACGTCATTCTAAATTAGGGGGGGGGGTTGGTCTGCGGATGACGGTAAATGATGATAGATGGGGGAGGGGGGGGTGTTTCGAAATTGACGTCATTCTTATTTATTTATGAGTTTATTTTTCACGTACAAAAAAGATTATTTCTAAAAATTTTATTTCCAGCACACCTAGTAAAATACTAGCTGCCTGCCAGCTTCGCCCGTGGGTAACTTACATGTATTATACATATAAACCTTCCTCTTGAATCACTCTATCTATTAAAAAAAACCGCATCAAAATCCGGTGCGTAGTTTCAAAGATTTAAGCATACATAGGGAATGAACAATAAGCGACTTTTTGTTTTATACTATGTATTGCGTACTATATATTCACGGCGTAACAGGACGACGCGACGTTGAGTGGTTTGAAGACGTGGATGAATCGGGCGAAAACGAATATCGGGAGGATACGGAGATATTACCCGTGATCCAGAATTTAAAAGAATGGGTGAAAACTCCGTGAGAGTTATCCAAAGAAAAATAAAAAATAAGTAGTTATATTATATGTAACGCTTATTGCAATAGTAGCGCAACAATATTTTGCTGATTCTATAACCAAGTGTAATGTAATCATATAATACCCTATTTTTCTCAAATCTGCAATGTTTTATTTT
>CM031591.1:8621983-8672836 GCA_018467065.1 Ephestia elutella | reverse complement strand
GCTCTGGTTTCACATCACTATGAATGTAATAATGTTCTCTTGTTAAAATATTGGAAAAATATGGCGGTTACGTAGGTACTACATAAGATTGTAAAATGTAATAAATATAAAATAAGGAAAGTTAACAATGAAACGCAGTGTAATGATCACCCTCTGAACCTTTATCCCGTATCAGTACTTATATTATATTTATTCTGTGCCTATGGGGTACTTCCTGGTTGACCTAAAATTATGAAACTTGGCAAAAAGCAAGGTACAGTACTTGTACAGGAATAAATCTGATGTCTAAAAAAAGTGTTACAAACTTATTTTTGCGGTTGAAGTAGTATGAATCCTAGGGATCGAACTGCAAAGTTAAGTTTGTTTTTGAGACTAGTTTGTCTATTAGAGCAATGTGAGATGCTTTGCGTGTACGGAACCCTCAGTGCGCGAGTTTGACTTGGCCGTTTTTTTTTGTCTATGGGTCACGGTCATACAAACACACTTAGAAAAATTCTACTAAAATAAATAATCTACTGGCATTTAAAAAAATTGTGTCGTTGCCTTGTAATTTTTTTTATACAGAAAAAAAAATTGCCAATGAATGAACAGGAAATCGTTGTGTGCGGTACCTAAATACTGTTCTTTGATTGGTGGAATGGTATGACATTGACAGTTTTGTTATATAGATAAGCCCAAACACACAGAACCCAAACAAGAAACAACACATGGACATCTTTGATTGATTGATTCTTTTCGTTGTCAAGCAAGATGGCGGACCAGGTATGTGCAGATTTTCTTTGAAAAATAATAGTTTTCATTATGAAAATAACTTATAAATCGGATAACGTTAAATATTTTAGAGTGTGAAAATGTTTTATATAAAGTGCTGGTGATGTGAGAGTGATATGAAGTGATAATGTGCCGTCAAAGTTTATGCACGTGGGATATGTCTTTGAAAAGGTTTATATGCCGTAAATCTAGCTTGGTATTCCTGATTATACGAAAAATACATGAAACTGATAGTTAAATTAAACAATCTAATTACAATTTCCGTTTAAATATATACTTGTATTTAGTTTTAAGCGTTTAACCTTAGCGCTGTTATTATGTACGAATTTTAGGTTATTATAAACTTTTCAGAATCAAAATCATTATTATACCAATAAACCATGGTTGTATTTATGATCATAGATTTAACTTATGATATGATTTATTTTTATCTCTGTAACAACTATTAAAAGCACAAATTCTACTTGCCCACTTTGGTCCCTCTATCGTTTTTATTGAAATAATGTTGCTGTAAATTGTAGTTAGAATTTACTAATTTTGATTAAACTTGCAGACGGAACGTTCATTCCAAAAGCAACCAACAGTTTTCTTGAACCGTAAGAAGGGAATTGGTGTGAAGCGTAGCCGTAAACCACTGAGGTACCACAAAGATGTGGGACTCGGGTTCAAAACTCCTCGAGAGGTAACTGCATGGAGTGGAGTTTTAACATTTTGTTTTTTTTTCCGTAGACAGAGAAAGCTTTCCAGAAACAGGCGACGGTGTTCCTCAACCGCAAAGGGGGTTGAAGAGGAAGGACATGAGACATTCTAAGAATGTCGGTCTAGGTTTCAAGACTCCCAGAGAGGTATTTACAGTTTCTCTATGGTGTCGGGAGCTGGTGGTGGTGCTGTCTTGTTGGGCTGCTTTATCAATTCCCATTTCATTATTTTGAAAAAATTGCATTGTTGAAAATGAAGTGGGTTGTGTTCATAATATGCTGGGTTGTATGTAACATGTCATTAATTTGCAGTTTACACTTTCAACTCAAGGTAAGGTCAGCATGTGGAAGACTATTCAATCATTTTGTCATAAGTAATCAGGTCATTATTCAGGTCTTGTTTATCTTAGTTTTATTCTTAGTTTTTTAATATATTGTCCCTCACTGAGTTCAATAAAGGTACTGGCTACTAACCAGAAGCATAACTGTTATTTCATCTGTGCCAGACGGCAATTTACAAGGAAATGATGTGACTAATATTTTACCAATGAGGTGTATGTATGTTTCAGCCTGGTGTATTAAAGACCCATATGTTCACTAAATAAGGCCAATGAAATTGAATGTACAGCATTCTTGTAATTAATACTTTTACAATACAATTAAGACTAGCATATACATTGTTGATTGTGCAATATAATAATGTTATTTCCCATAAAAAATCTCTTACTGTGAAATTACAATAAATTTAAAGTGATAAATGGGTTGTTATCTATGTAATAAATAATTAAACGCTTAGCTGAAGTGTGCTCACAACAAAACACTAATTGATGGGAAATTGCATGATATTCTGTTGGTAACGTCTGGTGCAGGAACATTTCAACAAATAACTTTATAAAATTGGTAGAATCTACATATTTTTTTATGATGGACTAAATAAAAATAGTCTCTGGGCTTGTAAAATGATGATATCCACACGACGGTCTTCTGAAAACTATATGATGAAGATCGTGTTCTAACCCAAACACTGATTGCAGCCCCAGAAGTCTAGAAATTCTATTTTAATCAACTGGTGAAGGCTTACCATTTGGGAAAATGTAACTAACAATGCATGTAAACTCATCATCAATTGCCAACTCTCAATACTAACTTTTTTCTATTCCAGGCGATTGAAGGCACATACATTGACAAGAAATGTCCGTTCACCGGCAATGTCTCAATCCGTGGCCGCATCCTGACTGGAGTCGTCCAGAAAATGAAGATGCAGCGCACCATTGTCATCAGGAGGGACTACCTTCACTACCTGCCTAAATACAACAGATTCGAAAAGCGACACAGGAATATGTCTGTGCATTTGTCACCTTGCTTCAGGTAATATTTTAACTAGAATACTTCATTTTTTTATTAGTTACACCTTGGGGCTTCACCCCCATGGGAATTTCGGGATAAAAGTGTACTAAATTAAGAAGTGTTTAGTCTAATGGTACTGGTAGAGAATGCCATATAAGTCTACCATTTGTACATAATTTTTGTAATTTGTGCAATAAAGTTTTTAATGTATAAATTTCATTGAAATCTTTTGAGTACTTTTTGCATGAAAGTATTCATTTGTATGTTTGTTAGTCAATTGCACCTGAACTACTAAGCAAATGTAGATTAAATTTGGTTTTGTATTTTGGTAAAATAAGAAATTGTAACAAAACAGACTTTAGTCTCGTACAATTTTAAACTTAAATGATGATAATCACACGACGGTCTTCCGATCACAACTTGACAAAAATTGTGTTTTCTAACCCAAACTCTGATCTTCATACCAGCCATAACAACATATCCATTTATTTTTATTTTTTTATTTACGGCAAAATCCTTTTCTTGCAGGGACGTGGAACTTGGAGATATCGTGACTATCGGTGAATGCCGGCCGCTCTCCAAAACAGTGAGGTTCAACGTGCTGAAAGTGTCTAAAGGCAAGGGGTCCAAGAAATCCTTCAAAAAGTTCTAATGTAATAAACTTACTTCATAAGTACTTTGTGGTTTTATTAGCCAAGCTTAAGGATGGGTTGTTTCCAAAGTACTCCATTCTTTTGTTCTAAAAAGATAAGAATCTCATACATGGGTTTCCAAGTTACTCCACGAAATTATTATTATTTAAAAATACTTATTATTTTGTTCCCATTCTACTCCATAGGTATTTCAATTTATTCTCAATGTACTCCGCAGATTATTATTTGATATCAATTCTCAAACTACTCCATCTAAATAATTATAAAATATTTCACTATGTACAGTCAGTCACAAAATCGTTAAAACAATATTGTTCTGAATAAGATTCTAAATTAAAGAGAAAAAAGTTGAAAGCAAGTTTGAATTGAAAATGTGTGCATGTTAGCTTGTTAAAATGGATGTACAAATGTACAACGAATGTGAGTCATAACCGCAGCCGCTAAGACGGAAATTTGATGTTTCTTTTTATGTAAAAATTTTAAGTTTTTTCAACAATATAATTTTATCAGTTACTTCTGAGTTTCTCTCAAACCGAATTCCTACATTTGCATAATAATCATGAATCTCTCTGGTGGAAAATATGTAAAAAAAGCTCGTTTTGATTGTTGATTTTTGAATATGTTTAATTGTTCAATTATTGGTAATATATAAATGTTGATTATTGAATTGTAAAATCTTTTATTTAAAATTGTCTTTATACATAAAAATATTGTAAGCTTTTGAGCCTGACTGTACTATACGTCAGTTACACTTTTTATTCTAATTAATGTATTTTGATATTAAAATCGCGTGGAGTACATACTTTGAGAACATTTTAATATTACCGCGGAGTAGAATGAAACTTAACTTAAAATATTATTTTTTTCATGGAGTGGTTTGGGAATAACCTTAAGGATTTGCGGAATAAGCTAGTTTTGCCTGAAGTCTTATAAAAAGTTACCTCCAATACTGGGATCTGGCTAAGGGATCCTGGTGGTGGTGGACTTAAATATTTTAAATAATTATGACTTAATTATTACGTACGATTTCCTAAATCCTGCTGTAAATAAAATGCATATAAACAGCCGTGTTCCCAAGAAGATCCCTGCTCGAGAGGAATTTAAGACTACCTTTTTGTACGGGGCAGGGTGGATTAGTCTTCTATACATACAAAAATCCCCTGAACCAACGACTATTTAAATTTGATTACATATATATATATATAACCTACCTAGCCAAAACTCCATTTTTTCTTAATTGTCCTATTATGTATGTAAACAATCTTCACAGTACTTTTTGTTGAATTTTGTTGAAAATAAATCAAATATTAGTTCAAACCTAAACATTCTAAAGTTAACCACGAAAGTAATTTCCTAAAGTCTATTTTAATTTATATTGTAAATTCACAAGACATGGTAAGATTGTTTACATAATAGGACAATTATGAATAAATGGACTTTAGGTAGGAGTGATGAGGTTCTGAAAGACCTAAAGAGCCTCAGAGCTGACAACTGGCGAGAGCTGGTGCAAGACCGCAAATGGCGTCATCTCGTGTCGGAGGCCAAGATCCACTTCGGGTCGCTGCGCCGCAGTAGTAAGTATATATATATCAAGCTATTTTTTTTAAGAAGAAGTTTGAAACTTTAAATAGGTAATGGTTGAGTGATCCACCCTGCACAGTAGTAAACTCCATTTATTCTTACCAGTCCTATCATGTAAACAATCTTACTATGTCTTTTTATGATTTTACAACAATATAAATTAAAATAGACTTTTTAGGAAATTACTTTCGTGGTTAATAAATGTTTTACTTTAGAATGTTTTGGTTTGAACTAATATTTGATTTATTTTCAATAAAAAGTACTGTGAAGATTGTTTACATGATAGGACTCTGGTAAGAATAAATGGAGTTTAGGTGCGAAGGGGATTTTTGGGCAAGTCCTAAAATATGAGCAAGGATCTTAAAAAAGGGGAGCCCCGTCCCGAAATCGCCTGCCTCGATGCGAAGGGGATTTTGGAAAAAATGTTTTAAAATTCCCTGCTCAGGACATTTTGGAAATAAGCCATACGCATGGAAGTAATAAGTACCTTTGTACAACGTACATATTACTTCCATGGCCATACGTTAGTACATATTCTTATCTATGATAAGCCAGAAACACCTACCTAATTTAAGGGATGATTCTCATTAGAGCGAGCTGTGCCCGGGCGGGCCGTGGACGTGGCCCGGACGGGGCACGGATTTAATCTGTTACATACATTTTGTATGAATCAATTTATATTACACAGTGCATTAACAGTGTCCCGTCCGGGCCCGCACGACGCTCGTTTGCACCACGGTTGTTGCACGCTCGCGTCCCGCCCCATACATTCGGTGTAATATGAACAGTGCAACACGGACAGTCCCCGGCCTGTCCCCGCCCCGCTCCGGGCACGGCCCGCTCTAATGAGAATCATCCCTAAAGCTGCTATAAATGCCATTCGGCACCATATTATATTGCAGTTATTCAATAGCGCCATCTATTGAGAAATTTTAGAACTGCATTTTTTTAATTATTCCATGACCCATTCACCATCCTGCACGTTGTTGCCGGACAGATTTATACTTATTTTCTTTATGTTGGTCATAATACAATGGCAACACCCGTTTTTGACATGAATGAAATCAAATACAATATGGCCGTCTTGTTAACACAGAAGTTCACGTAACGTGTTATTTACAAAGTATTTACTTAATATTTGATGAGCGATATGATATCTTTCTTTTCCAAATTGTCAATAAATAACTCTGCAAAGTTTCCAGTGGAACTCGCTAAACCAGCTTATATGGACAAAAGTGCTACGTTGCAAGAATTAGGGTACAATGATGAAAACGACTTGAAGGAAACAATTTATGGTTTGTTTTGATATAATTTGGTGTTTTTTGGACTGATTGGCATATTTCCGTGTAAAGTAACGTGTGCTGTGATGTTTTAGACTTTTTGCGGACGATAAGGGACCCTGAAAAGCCCAGTACTCTTGAAGATTTGAAGGTTGTTTATGAAGAAGGGATTTTTGTCAAGGAGCCTACGGCAGACAAAGTGCCAGTCTTGCGAGTTGAATATAATCCTACAGTGCCCCATTGTTCACTGGCTACGCTTATAGGGTTGTGCATTCGTATCAAAATCCAGAGGTCACTGCACCACCCAGTTAAATTAGATATTTATATCAAGAAAGGTGCTCACACAACTGAAGATGAAAGTGAGTTACCTATCTATTTTATGAAATATGTTTAGTCTTTGTATTTTATTAACGATACTAGATATCGATACCTATATTATCAATTAATTTCTTATAATATTTTAAATAAGATTTTAAATAGGTGAATTGGAAAACTCAATTCAGTTGCTTTAAAAATGTACACAAAAGATATTGAGTAAACATTATAAAATGATTCCATTAGATAATAACATTTATGTAGGGTTGGCTTTAGAATAGATTAAACTCAAAAGCAAACTTTATTGAAAAGAAATGATAAATAGAGAGCTATCATAGTTCATAAGGTGTAAATGTTATCTTAGTTCATTGACCTTGGGCCTCCTATCTGTCTAGGTATATCTATACATATAATAAATCTGTAAATGGTCTATGTCTGTACAAAGAAATATTTAAGGGGCAAAGTTCAACTAAATGTTAGTTACGTTTGCATGGACTCTATGCCATGACAATAGTGCTGTTATTGCATGGAATTTGACTTGGGTAATGATATAAAACTGTATATTTTTTTCTGTCTGTATGTTTGTACGCGCATCACGCAAAAAGTACTATATGTTTGATGCGGTAGAATGCCTTACTAAAAATCTGGCATAGCTTTCATCTTGATATGCTACTAAGAACCTGAGATATTAACAATTATAAATGAGGGATTTTCCGAGACACAAATAAAAAAAAAATAGTTCCAGATGATTTCCTAGATGGCACTTAGTAAAAGGCGAGAGAAAAAGTTCCATACAAAAAGCAAAAAATTCACATTATTGGCATTTTTTTAAAATAAAACTTAGTAAAAAAAAAACAACTAAAACGTATCAATATTGTGATTTGTGCAACTGTCAAACTGTTATGTGATTTTTTTTCTGCCTCTGGATGACAAGAAAAAGCGCACCATATAGGTTCAGCCATTATTACGACTCGGCTTTCATAAAACGCTATCTGTTGAGACTTTTTTCTTATCATTACATACATACATAGAATCACGTCTTTATCCCTTACGGGGTAGACAGAGTCCAGAGTCGTGAGACGCGAAGGCCACTTTCTTAATTTAGCTGTTAGAAAATCGCTCATTCGCGCGCTCAGTCACGGTAGAAAGCTAGTAACAAAAATTGATAATGATACTTCAATATGGAGTATTTATTTATATACTAGCTTTTGCCCGCGGCTTCGCCCGCGTGAATTTCCCACGGGAACAGTGCTTTTTCCCGGGATAAAAAGTAGCCTATGTGCTATTCCAGGTCATTATCTACCTCTGTACAAATTTCATCGAAATCCGTCCAGTAGATTTTGCGTGATTGAGTAACAAACATCCTCACAAACTCACAAATTCACAAACTCACATCCAAACTTTCGCATTTATAATATTAGTATGGATACAGAGGTTTTCTTATCATAATGACGCAAATATACTTTGCTGTGCAAGTTATTTTTTATCAGGTTAGACCTGCCTGACCGTGATGACCTTGTTTTTAGGGTTCAACACTTGAAGGTCACAAAGGTTTTGTTTTTTATTTTCTCTTTCTTGTATGTACAAAGTGTCATAGGATAAAAATAAAATACATAGGTATGCTAAAGGATACATAATGATGGAGCTAACCCATCCTGATGTAATCGTTCCTGGTGTAATCCAGGAAAGTTTATTGTGAAGGTTTTATTTTCTTTGATTTTTTAAACATTTTCAGTCAGACTAAAATAGCATATATTATGTATCAGAGATGGGCAAATTTTTATTCGAATAATCATCCGAATAAAATTTTATCCATGGCCAATTCATCCGCGGATGATTTATTCACGAATAAATTATCCGCAGATAAATTGGCCACAAATAAATTATCCAATTATCCGTGATATCATCCGTCATTTGAATAACGAATAAATTACGTCATCATTTTCATACAATCGTTTTAGGTATGTAAGGCTTACTTGTTTTTGATGTAAAACATCTGTCCTCTCACTTCTGACAATCTGTGGGAGTGATTTCGTAGTGTCAAATTTGAACGAAATCACTCCTATAGATTGTCGAAGCGAGAAGGACTGATGTTTTACATCAAAAACGACCAAGCCTTACATACCTAAAACAATAGGGGACCGGACAAGGTATGAGAATTGTTAAAAATATGTATTTTTATGATAGAATACATAAAATTAAACACATTTTGCGACTTTTCAGCACGAGTTTATTATTCAGAGAAAATTTATTCGAGTTCAAACTTTTAGGGAAAGTCCATTTTCTACGCGTGACGTCATATGAATGTACGTTTTGTTAGGGGCGTTTTGGTATCGTCCAAGCATCGCTTAAAAATGTGAATTGTTTTTTGCTATATCTTGTGAAATACTTTGGTTATGGATGTGATTCTTTTAGGGTTGATTCTATTATTGTGAGGTATTTCAAATAAGCTTTAAAAAAAAGTTGTCGGGTCCCCTATTGTATGAAAATGATGACGTAATTTATTCGTTATTCAAATGACGGATAATATCATTGATAATTTATTCGTGGCCATTTCATCCGCGGATAATTTATTCAAGAATAAATCATCCGTGGATGAATTTCCACAGATAAAATTTTATTCGGATGATTATTCAAATAAAAATTTATTTAGATAATGCCCATCTCTGTTATGTATGATATGCTAACTAGAACACTGGTTTCAAATATTTCTATTGGTTTTATTTGACGTGACTTGAATTCTATTTGTTCTAATAGATAAAAGCACTTGGTCTCTAGACTAGAAAGTCAACCTGGTTTCGCCTGCATTACACACCAATCATACCTCAATTATAAACCATGGAATAATCTTAATTATAGTAAATCAAAATCTATTGCATTAAAAAAAAAAATCCATTGCATTTATCTATTTATGTTATAATAATATGTTATCTATTGGGAGCAATTATAAATTAAAGTACTTCCAAACATGCTATATATAATTAATAATGATTTATCAAATCAAATATTCATGTTATGTTTTCCCAAGGCCATTCAATTCACAAGACGTAAACAATTTTTTGTCTGTTCTATCTATTATGATATGAATTATGTTATGATATGACCCATAGCAAAGTGTGACAAAGTTTTTTCTAATCTGCATAATAATAGACACAGAATTAGCCCATAATTTCAGAGAAATACTTGACCCTTTATGTTATAACTGAAAGTGAACATTTCTTTTTCAGTTAACAAGCAGATTAACGACAAAGAACGCATTGCCGCCGCGATGGAGAATCCCAATCTGAGAAATCTAGTGGAGAACTGCATAGCTGAAGAAGAATAAGTGCAAACTACCAGTTCAGTAAACCAAAATGGCGCCGGACGCCGCATTCTCAAACATAAATGACAAAAACGAGTTTACCAAATTCACTAAGTTCCTTGCCTACAAAGGAGTACAAGTCATTGTAGAATCCAGAAAAGGAGTCAAAATTGAGCCGAATACTAAATCTATATCTACAGACACTGATTGGTTCAATCTCCAAATACCTGACTCCCCAGAAGTCAATCAAGCAACGAAAAATGCCTTACCTTCAGACAGAGTATTAGAAACAATAAGATCTCAGCTCCATGTCGAAATATCTGTGCAAACTGAAGATGGAGACGAAATGGTACTGGAACTATGGACTTTGGAACTGGATGAGACACAGTTTGATACATCTCTCAAAGCTCTGAACACAGTATACTTCAGAATGGGGATTCTATTGAAGTCCTTAATCACTATAACAAGGATTACTCCAGCATATCACCTTTCAAGGAAGCAGAGAACAGAATCTTTTACCATATTCTATAGAGTGTACAATGGTGAGCCAAAACTCAAGGCTTTAGGAGAGTCTGTTAAAACTATTCAGGCAGGACTGTTGAAAACACCTCTAGGTGGCATCTGTTTCTCTGTGGCCTATCGAACAAACTTCTCCATATCACCTAATCGGTCAGATAAAAGCAAAACATTACTGTTAAAAAGTGACCACTTTGAATTAAGCCCCAAACATGTTATTTTTGAATCTAAAAAGAAGAAGGAGCAGAAAGACAAAATCGCCAAACCAGTAAGGCCAGTAGATTTGAACAAACCTTTACGTTTAGCAGCTTTTGTTGATGAAACATTAGTCGACAAAACATTCGGTGATTTCCTTGAGAAGATGCCTCTACCTAAGTGCACAATAATCATACAACCAAAGAGCCCAGAAGAAGAAAAGCCGACAGAATCAAAAAGCACTCAAGACTTAGACGTAGCAATTGTATCAAAAAGTCCAACTTCTTTAGAACTACCTCCTAAGAAATTTGCAGGATTTCGCAATGAAAACGAACCACCTTTGAAGCTGCTACACTTTCCTTTCGCCGACAATCATCCCATAAGAGAGCTGGCAGAGTTTTACAAAGACTTTTTCAACGCTCCTCACTTGAAGCTGTCAGAAGATTTGGAGCGTTCTAAATCAAAAAGTGCGGAGTCTGTCAAGGAAGAAGTCGAGATGGCGAATGATGATTTGTCAAAGGACCTGGAATTATTTGAGAGTTCTGTTCTAGAATTTGAAGAGTTGTTGGCTGACATGTGTAGGTCTGCGGAGTGGAATTGATGGGAACAAGGGATTCTAAGTAGACTGGTTTAAGACTGAACTGTTTTTGAATGGACATGGGTGCGCGTTTCGTGACTTGTTAAGGGTTTCCTGCTTGCAACCATGAATTAACTGTTTTACTTTTCAACTGGAAGGGACTTTGTAGCAGGGCCTATAATCGGCAGTTACCGGTACCAAATTCTCATATAAAGTACCAGAACTCTCGAAAAGTACTGGCACTTACCGGTACTTTCGGTAGTTCATGTGGAGGATTTCCTACCGGTAACAGTCCTGCTGTGTAGACCTAAAAATTGTCAACCAATTGTTTAGCAATCATTTTTTCCATAAACACACTGGTAACTTGTGACAAAATGAATTCCTAAGTCTAACATGGTATAAATTGGTGGTTGTAAGCCTAATAACAAATTTTGTTTGGGTTAAAATGTTATTGATGGACTGAACACTGATTTTATGGATTTATTTATTTTACCTGTATTATATGTATAAATTTCTCTGACCTGGTTGGTGCCTTTGTATTATTTTTAATTCATGTTAAATTAAACAGATATGCAATAGAGTCCCTAAAAATCTTGATTTTTTTAAAGTTGCTTCAAAGACCTACAAAACTTCATCCACTGGGTCAGAAATTTTTCTGTTTGTTTGGTTTTATAAATATTTATAACTGATGATTTAGATATAATAATTATTATATGGCCAATGCCTTATTATTTTGTAGATATCTTGAACATGTGTATGCTTTAAGTATTTTTTTTTTGTTGTCTGTAAAAAGTTATCTTTATATCAAAGCACAGTTGTGCATTCAATTATGTTACTGTGTCAAACTAAATTAGACACTATCACCTGTTTCATAAATTCTACTTGTTACTTGGATACATATACGAGTATGAGTTTCTGTAAAAATATATTTACTGAAGTCTAGTATAATTTAGTTGTGTATTATATTATCACATTATTTTGTAGATGGTACAAATAAATCATTCTTGGTTCATTAGCCACTTGTTTTATTAAAATGTCTTTGTGCCAGTATGAGTGAAACCCCGGGACGCGGCTACGGCTATCGCTTACGCTTACGCGTACGCTTCTATACAGCGATCATATAGGATCAGACCAAAAGCGAAAGAAATTACTGATCTAGCTATTTTAGTTCAATCTTGGCAATACCAAGGACTTCCTTAGTTTCAGTTCAGATCAGTTCAGCAAAGAGCATATAATCACTACGTTTTACAGTTCAGATCCACAGATTTTTTTTTTTTTAAATTCAGAGCACAGATGTTTTTTTTTATATTATATGTCTGTGATTCAGAGGGACTTCCGCGCGCGGCAACCGTGTAGCTCTATGGTAAACGCCAATGAGAGACATCCATGGAAGTAATAAGTACTTTGTTGTAACTAAGTAATAAGTTCTTTGTTGTACATAGTACTTATTACTTCCATGGAGACATCATAAACAAGGCAAAATCTTAAAATTAAAATGTCATTGTCAAGTCAGTCTTGATTTATGTTTGCTTGTGTGTTTTTGTGTTGTTAATCTTGTCATTTGCGTTTGCAAGCAAATTCATTTTTGTGATTTGTATTAATTATTTGGTAAATTAATCAAGGAAAATACATTTCTATTGCCATGAAATCTCGTGAAATGTAACAATATTGCCTATATTATAGTTATAGTTTAAAAAGCGAAGGATCAAAACATAACCTATACCTACGTGGTAGACGCCGCCGTTTCCAAAATGTTTTCTATTTGTCGGCAAACGCATCCGGCCACCGGCATCGAGCATGCTGTGAGCTGTTGCTTCTTCAACAACGACGAGACATGCTTGGTCACGGCTGGCGCAAATATCATCAAGGTCTTCAGGTTGCTGCCAGAAGGACACACCAAAGAGGTCAATGCCGGTAAGCGGAAATTTTAGATATATTCTGGACGAAAGATGTTAAGAACTATTATAGGATAATTGTCTTGCATTAAATGTATCTTGTACTGCATGTGGATACATTAGCTTTGCCTTGTTGATTTATTTATTTTCAACCTTGCAACTATTATTAGAGGATTACTATTTTTCATTTATATATCCTATGTGCCACAACAAATATATTTGGATTTATATGCTAAGTAATAACATGCACTTCAGTTAGTTTTTTACTAGCTGCAGGTACCCCAATGTGTTTAACACTGTGAATGAATGAATAATAAAATAAATGTATAAAACATTACTGTTTTTACCCAATTTCAAAGGAAGGGTTATAACAACATATTTTAGGATTGGAATCAGTAAATTCACAAAAGACTAAAATAGGACATTGTTTTCAGCTGGGCAACCAATACCACCTAAAATGAAGCTAGAATGTCTTGCAACATACACACTATGGGGCAACGTAATGTCCATGGCATCTGTAAAATGTCCGAGCACCGGCAGAGATCTGCTACTAGTGTCATTCAAGGAAGCCAAGTTGTCAGTACTACAGTATGATCCACAGACAAATAATCTTATTACTTTGAGTATGCATTATTTTGAAGAAGATGATATGAAGGTGAGTTTTTTAATTTGTTTGCTTAAAACTAACTATGAAAGTAACTATTGAATGCTAGCTTAGCATATCTTTATGTTTTGACTAGTATGGGTTTGTTCCTGTGGGCATTTCGGGAAATTTGCTCGTGCTCTCCTACACTCCCTAAGGATCCTACATGCCAAATTTCAGCTTCCTACGTCCAGTAGTTTTGGCTGTGCATTGTTTATCAGTCACTCAGTTAGAGAAGAATTCTATATACAGTGTAAACTCTTTATAACGAAACTCAAGGGACTGAGCATTTTTTGTCGTTATAGAGAGTTATCGTTATATGGAGTGAACAAAAAAACAACCAAATTAACAAGAATTTTTCGTCAACACTACTCGCTTTACTGGCCATGTTAACAGTTTCAAAGTAGGTTTACGACTGATAATACGATAGGTACCCAGTATGCTTGGTCGAAGACCATCACTTCCGAGAAAACAATGCGTCATACTGCACGTGTTCAAGGCAATTAAGGATAACAAAAGCTAGATCGACCTCCGATGTTTCGGAGCTTCAGTCTTTTGTTACCTGATAACATAACATAAACAATAATACCGATAATAAATATTTACTGTCTAAAAATATGAACACATTTCTTCGTAATAGAGGATGTCGTATCGCTATAAAGAGTGTTTCAATATGTGGGTTTTAACGCAAACCAACCAAGTTGGACTCACTTCAACGTTACAGGGAGTTTATTGTTATAAAGGATAACGTTATAAAGAGTTTACACTGTATTATATTATATTATAGTATTTTAAAGATGTACGCGAGGTCTCACGGACCGCTATTATTTTCAGGTAAATTTTTAAAGATAAATGTCAGTTTTTTAATAATATTTGTTTTAATATACTTAAGGGACCTTAAATTCAAAGAATATATATGTTTTTGGCTTATAATAATTTATTTTCTTATAAATCTAAGCAAATAACAATTTATGGCACATTTCCGTCTTCAATTTGCCTGAGATCAAAAAAGGAACTGCAACTTTTTCAAAAAAATCTTTAAAAAAATAAAATAATTATCTGTAAATTTAAACTTTACCAAGCATAAAAAACAAAAAATAAACTTCTGAACTTAAAACATAAAAATTCTGACATAGGTCTAATATGAATAAAATTATTGGCAGTCATTTCACAATGGCGTAGAGCACTGAAGGGTACAGGTCGCTTGACCGCAGCTGACACAAGTGTAGTTAGTCTTCTTATTTAGTTTAGGTGGACAGATTCGACAGGTCTTTCACTTTGAAGATTCCATTTCCAATGTAAGAGGGTCTTTTAGAGACAAGTTCGCTCCTGAAACTCGCTTCAGTGTTATATTCATTCCTTTGGCAAATTTGAGTTGATAATGCATCCTTGCATATGTGATCTTGCTAATTTTTAAAAAGGAAATATCCTACTGCTATATCTTTGAAGTAATTTCAATATTTTTTGACATTTTCATTGCGTTCTACCCAAAACAAAAACAATCTCATCAGATTTTTTTTGTATGGGAATCATGGACGCGCGGTCTCATAGACCGCGGCCAAAGTTTAAAACGAAATAACTCACCAAATTTGTAACCGGCGACAATAACACCCACCTCCAAAGACGTTTTACCACCAAAACTGAAGCTACTGAGCGTCATAGGACCAGAGCATGCCGGGAAGTGGGGTAGATACGATTATTGCAAAGGGTAAGCGGCCTGTGAGACCGCGCGTCCATAGTTAAAGGTAAATATTTAGTCAAAAGTTTCTTCATTACTTCCAACATTGAATTATAATTGACGATGTCTAAATCATGTAATGTTATTTCTAGGGAGGTTGGACCACCCATCCCCACATACCATGGATCAGGGTAGATCCAGAGTTCCGGTGCGCAGTCATGTTGCTGTATGGTAAGAAACTGGCTGTACTGCCGTTCAGGAAAGACATCACTTCAGAGGAAGGGGACCCATTAGAAGCTAAGCCTTTAGATAATAAGAAAAATGTGAGTATTGTATTAATTATTTATTTTAACAAAGAATTCCACACAGTAGCTGATAATCATCAACTAGAGTTCAGGTTTCCTCATGATGTTTTCCTTCACTGGAAGCAAGTGGTGGTGGTTGATGAAAAATATCATATATGGTCAGATTGGCATACAAACTCATGTAGCACGGGCAGGATTTGAACCTGGGACCTTTTTTTTATAGAATTGTAAGCAAACGAGCATGCGGGTTGCCTGATGGCACAGAATTAATATAAGTACTACGTACAGAAAGGAAGCTCCCTGCCTCTCCCGCAATATGGCGTACCCCGCACTTCTACCCCGCCCATTTGAATCGAGGGACACTATGAAACGAGGTTAGCAGCTGCGACTGCGAAGCGTATCTCAAGCTACTCTTACGTTTTGCTTTTATAGATAGAGAGAAACGTCGTTTCAATGAAATTATTATGGTAAGGTACTGCGCGGTTAACCTTTGTTTATCAAGTACAAACTAAGAAGGACGTTTTTATAAACCGAAGGATGAATACAGGTAGGTAAGCAAAATAATTAAAAATATTTCACATCATTAGATATTCATTTTTTCGTTTTATGCCATTTTGTGGGTAAATGGGAGCAACATATGAGAATTAAATTTTATTTTCGTGTCTTTGTCGTCGGATTATCATCCTAATCTGCCTTTCTGAATAAATGTTGAGTAAAGTTATTATCCAGTAAGACGCTGATATCAAACAGTATGGCAGACATAATGGAACGAACGGAGTTGTCACTTTCAACATACAACATTGTCGCGGCGTCTTTAAAAGCAATAATTTTGCGGTGGCGACCCTAGTTGTTTAACGCACACATTGACGTGTTCACAGATGTACAGTTTCATTTGTAGTAGTAGTAGGTATATTTGACGCCCCGATTCTATGAAGCTCCCGCCCTGTGCTGATGGTAAGCAATCACCGCAGTCCATACACACCAACAACCCTAAAAAGGTGACTGGTGACTTTTGCTGCTTTACCACTCGTCTACCACGGCTTCAATGAAGTTACTTGGATGTTTAATATTGATAAAGTCTTAATAATCTCACAATTTTCTGACTTAACCGTTAATCTGATATTCTAGCAACCTGCTCAACCAATAGTCCGCGCGCCCACATTGGCGTCCTACGTGATAATACTCAAAGACCTGGACGAGAAGATTGACAACATTTTGGATATACAGTTCCTGCACGGATATTATGAGCCGACGTTGCTGCTACTTTATGAACCGGTCAGGACTTTTGCAGGGTATGTGTGTAAGATGTATTAAATGAATTGTTGATCAAAACAGAAATTAGGTCATAATTAATTAATTAGGTCCTTTGCCTTATACCTCGCTAACAACTCAAATATTGTAAATTAGTCTAATTAGGTACATAGCTCGTAGAACAGATAGCCGTTGGGGCAGAAAAGTTCTCGAGTGGCGACCACGAACCGGAAAACGTAGTGTTGGCAGGCCTCCCACTCGGTGGACCGACGACCTGGTGAAGGTCGCGGGATGCGCATGGATGCGGGCAGCGCAGGACCGGTCGTTGCGGAAATCCTTGGGGGAGGCCTTTGTCCAGCAGTGGACGTCTTTCGGCTGAGAGAAGAAGTCTAATTAGGAGAGAAAAATAGACGATTTATTTATAAAAAAAAACTTTACAATTTTGGGCTTTTCTAGTTAAAACTTGTGTAAGTGTCATCTTAATTTATACCACTCCTTATACTTCCCTAAACGAACTTAATGAGGCCGACAACAGAATAGAAGGAATATTAGTGCAATCACTGGCCACTTGTGAAAAAAAATCTAGTAGCCATTTCAATGAGGGATTTTCCGAGACCCAAATTAAAAACAAAATAGTTCCAGATGACTTCATAGATGGCGCTTAGTAAAAGGCGAGTCCATACAGAAAGCAATAATTTACGGGATTGGCATTTCTTTGAAAGAAAACAAACATCGAAAAATAGTAATATTGTGATTAGTGCAACTCGCAGGTTCAGCCATTATTACGACTCGGTTTTCATAAAACGCCATCTATTGAATATTTTTTACACGACTGACCAAAAAAGGAGTGTTATGTTTTCAGCGTTCATGTATGTATGTATGTAATTTCTTTATTCCACCATAAGTCCTGAACGGCTTAACACATTTTGATGTAAGAGGTATTTTTAGATTCCTTTCATTAGCCCGAATGACATAGGCTATGTGAGTTGTCAGTCGTGTTTTTTTATTTTTTAATAATTAGCTTGTTTACAGCTATTTTTTTTAAGTTAGCTATAAAAATCTCCCAACATTCAGAATTTGAACTTGTATTGCAGCCGCACGGCAGTTCGCAACGACACTTGCGCGATGGCCGGCGTCAGCCTCAATATGAGTGCACGAGTGCATCCCGTCATCTGGTGCACGCAGGGACTGCCTTTTGACTGTCTGCAGGCCGTGTGTGTTCCCAAGCCGCTAGGTAACACAATCCTAACCAATATTATAAATGCGAAAGTGAGTTTGTTAATTTGTTTGTTTGTTACCTCTTCACGCTTTATCTACTGAACCAAAAGCTACTCTAAAATAAATGGAAATGGGGCCTGTGCAAAAGTTGTTCAACCTGATGAGCATTTTCTACTGACGTATAAATAGGGATAAAAAGTATCCTAGTTACGGGAGTGGTGGTACACCCGGTTTCGTACACCAATTGTAGTTATCGAGCAGACGAAGATCGTTTATTGAATGAAATGTCACTTTTGATTTATTTTAACACCGCAACTGTACTACGAGTAATATATTCCCGCGGAACACGGGATAACCAAATGGCTGAAATTTTGAGTATTGGAGTTAGGTTACTACAGTTTGGAACACAAAAGATTTTTCATCTAAGCGAAACTCACGCCGGCGAAGCCGCGGGCAACAGCTAGTAGCTTAATAAGATTGATGATAGTTGTTGAGTACATAGTACACCTAATAAATAAATAACTCTTTAATATGTTCTCTTTTCAGGTGGCTGTTTGATAATGGCGGTGAATTCCCTCATATACCTGAATCAGTCAGTCCCACCATACGGGGTGTCGTTGAACAGTATAGCCACCCACACTACTAATTTCCCACTACGTAAGTATATTATATACACATACATATTTTTATTTATGTACCTATATATTAATTATCAACCCTTTCGTATTTTTATTATTATTTGAAAGGTAGCTGTACTGGAAAGAAAAAGAGGAAATTTTGCTTGCGTATACACTAAAACCTTTTTTATAACCCGCGTCTCATCCGCGATAAACTCAAACGGATGATGCGGTTTTCACCAATAGACAGGGTGGGTCCTGAGGAAGGCTTTGGTGTATAATTTATACGGGAGTCCCGGTCAAAAGCTAGTGTCATAAATATTTGTTTAGTAGTTTTTGAGTTTATCACTAACAGACTTGCCGGGGTACTTTACTTATAAATAGAGACCATGTATGTTCCGAAACTTGCCAATCTGTCACGAGGCGAGAATAATGCACTTCGAGCTTGACAGCTGTCAAAAATATTATTTCCAGGAGTCCTGGTTACTTCTGATCACCTGTTCGTTGGGTGAAACTGCATTCGCTCGTAAATTAGGTCTTATTACCTCGCTTTTAGGCACATCCCATTTAATAAACACTCTTTTTAAAAGCTGTTATTTAACTTGCAATGTATGTATGTTCGTTCAGGATCTTAGAACTCAATTTTGAAGTAGATTTTTTCAACCGATTGAGCTGAAATTTTGTACACACGTTTAGTTTGGATGACTATGCATCATATGGTATGTGACGTCATTCTAAATCCAATACGGCGGACCATCCAAGATGGCGGAATAGTTATTTGTAATGCATTTCTACAATATGGGTATCAAATGAAGGGGTTTGTTGAAAGTAACAATAAAACCTTTTTAAAAGCTTTTTTACTATAAATTAATTACTTTACACTGGTTACTTTTATTTTAATCATGTAGTAATAAACTACATTGGATTGTTAACTGTCTCAAAAGAGAAACTAACACCTTTTTTACACGACTGACCAAAAAAGGAGTGCTATGTTTTCAGCATTCATGTATGTAAGTATGTATGTAAGTTTCATTATTCCACTATAAGTCCTGAACGGCTAAACAGATTTTAATGTGAGAAGTATTTTTGGATTCCTTGCATTCCTCCTAGTGACATAGGCTATGTGAGTTGTCAGTTGTGTTTTTTATTTTTTAATAATTAGCTTGTTGAGTTTATCACTAACAGACTTGCCGGGGTATTTTGAAATAGAGATCATTTATGTTCCGAAACTTGCGAATCTGTCACGAAGCGAGAATAATGCACCTCGAGCTTGACAGTTCATTTGGTAGCAAAAATATTATTTTTAGAAGTCATATTTTCCTGGTTACTTCTGATCACCTGTTCGTTGGGTGAAACTGCATTCGCTCGTAATTTAGGTCTAATTACCTCGCTTTTAGGCACATCCCATTTATTAAACAAAAGCTTTTGCCCGCGGCTTCGTCCGCGTGAATTTTCCACGTGTGCCAGTGCTTTTCCCGAGATGAAAGGCACCTTCTCAGTACTTCTATAGTATGTGTATGCGAAATTTCATGAAGATTGGTTCAGTAAATAAAGCGTGAAGAGGTAACAAACAAACAAACTCACTTTCGCATTTATAATATTAGTTAGGACTTTTTTTTATTTTACAGTGGTTACTTTTATTTTAATCATGCAGTAATAAGCTACATTGGATTGTTAAACTGTCTTAAAAAGAGAAAATAACACCTCTATTTATCTTTCCTAGGTATCCAAGAAGGCGTATGCATAACGCTAGATGGCGCCTGCGTAGCGCCTCTAGGGGAGGGGCGTTTCGCTTTATCCCTGAGAGGGGGACAGTTATATGTGATAACGTTGCTATCTGACTCGTTACGTACTGTCAGAAGTTTCCATTTGGACAGGGCGGCCGCGTCTGTGCTTACTACTTGTGTAAGTAATTTTTTAATCTATATTTTACTAGAAGCGGTGGTGGCCGAGTGGTAGGGCGCCCGCCTGTGGATGCAAAATCCCAGGTTCGAATCCTGCCCGGGCTACATGAGTTTGTATACCAATCTGACTCATATACCTATGTTAGTTTTCATCGACCACCACTTGCTTCCGGTTAAGGAAAACATCGTGAGGAAACCTGCACTCTGGTTGATGATTATCAGCTAGTGTGTGAAATGGAGAAGGCAATGGCAAACCACTCCATTAGAATTGCCAAGAGAGTCGTTGTGTGTGTTTCATTCCATATAATAACCATGACCCTCAGTCATGAGGAAATACGACTAAAAAGAGAGAGATGTTTTACTAGCTTTTGCCCGCGGCTTTTGCGGTGATTTTCCCCGGGATGAAAGGTACTCTATGTCCTTCTCTGTACTTCAAACTATGTGTATGCAAAATTTGAGGAAGATTGGTTCAGTAGATAAAGCGTGAAGAGGTAACAAATAAACAAACTCACTTTCGCATTTATAATATAAGTTAGGTCTAGCTGCGCCCCGGGGATTCGTTCTTGTGGAAATTTCAGGATAAAAAGTAGTCTATGAGCTATGTCCGGCATTTTTCTACCTGTGTACTAAATTTCATCAAAATCCGTCTAGTAGATTATGCGTGATTGAGTAACAAACATACATCTCTTATACTCATCATAACATACATATAAGAGCTAGCAAACGCACTGTCATAAGAAAATAGATTGGGTATTTAATGATTCTCTACTCTTTTGAATTTGGGTCGTCAATAATGACGTTGAATTTTTTTATTGGCTGTGAAACACAATTTTTTTTCTATTGCGCCCAGGGCTCCCTTGGGAATTTCGGGATGAACCCTATGTGAGATTTCCGGTGTTTTTCTATCCGTATACCAAATTCTTCGTCTAAATCTAATTCCGTCCAGTAGATTTTGCGTGATTGAGTAACAAACATCCTCACAAATTCACATACAAACTTTCGCATTTATAATATTAGTAAGATTGCGGAGCGAAATATGTGAATATTTAGATTTTTAAAATTTAAGTACTGAGATTCGTTATTATAAGTTTTATGATTTTTAACACGACAGACCAAATAAGGAGTGTTATGAAAAATGAAAATGAAATTTTCAGGGTTCATGTATGTATGTTTGTATGTATGTAAGTTTCTTTATTCCACCATAAGTCCTGAACGGCTGAACAGACTTTGATGTGAGAGGTATTTGCTCCATTTATTCTTACCAGTCCTATCATGTAAACAATCTTCACAGTACTTTTTATTGAATTTTGTTGAAAATAATCAAATATTAGTTCAAACCTAAACATTCTAAAGTAAAACATTTATTAAACACAAAAGTAAGTTCCTAAAAAGTCTATTTTAATTTATATTGTTGTAAAATCAAAAAAAGACATGGTAAGATTGTTTACATGATAGGACTACTGGTAAGAATAAATGGAGTTTACATTCCTTGCATTCCTCCGAGTGACATAGGCTATGTGATTGGTCAGTCGTGTTTTTTATCCTACTAATATTATAAATGCGAAAGTTTGAATGTGAGTCTGTGAGTTTGTAAGGATGTTTGTTACTCAATCACGCAAAATCTACTGGACGGATTTCGATGAAATTTGGTATACGGGTAGAAAAATACCGGGAATAGCACATAGGGTACTTTTTATCCCGAAATTCCCACAGGAGCGAAGCCCCGGGACGCGGCTAGTTTTTTAATAGCTTGTTATTTAGAGAAATGCTCCACAAAATAAACATGACATGTTCAGATGTGCGTGATAGAAGAGGACTTCCTTTTCCTCGGTTCAAATAATATCTATACAGAGTTATTTTTAATTAACTAGAATCCTTCCTAGGGGTGAAAGTACTCATAAATATGAACTTCTTTTTGTATGAGACCGACTCTGAAATCTTAAAAAAAAAATCAGCTGTACCATACATTTTGGGCGAGTAGGTATTGCAAAATGTATGGAACAGCTGATTTTTTTAAAAGATTTCAGAGTCGGTCCCATACAAAAAGATGTTCATATTTATGTATGAGTACTTTCACCCCTAGGAAGGATTCTAGGTAATTAAAAATAACTCTGTATATGTTCAGATGTGCGTGATAGAAGAGGACTTCCTATTCCTCGGTTCCCGTCTCGGCAACTCTCTGCTGCTGCGAGTGACAGAGAGGGAGAATCGCATGCTGTTCTCTGTGGACAAGCCTTTGGAGGCTACTGTTGATCTCACCGTATCTGATGGCGGTAAGATTTACGATTAGTCAAAGTCAAAAATCAAAGTCAATTGTTTTTATTTTAATTGGCTTAAAAATAGCACTTTTAAATCGTCGTATACTAAAAAATAGATTGGTGTTGTTGCATCGATACTATCGATAATCGTGATTTTTCATTGATGAATCAAATGCAGTGTATCGCACTATATACTACTTTGACGTGGCTTGACAGCTTCATAATGTTGTCATATGAAATCTTTGAAGAAAACTCCAGGTCACGCTTTCATTAGCCAGACTAGTATCGATGCAACAATACTAAACTCCAATTTTTCTTAATTGTCCTATTATGTAAACAATCTTCACAGTACTTTTATTGGATTTTGTTTAAAATAAATCAAACATTAGTTCAAATCTAAACATTCTAAAATAAACATTTACTAACCACGAAATTAATTTCCTAAAAAGTCTATTTTAATTGTTGTAAAATCATAAAAAGACATGGTAAGATTGTTAACATAATAGGACAATTATGGATAAGTGGACTTTATTTTCAATTTACTTTCTTCTTTGTTTTTGAGTGTGTTATAGATAACACCGGTGTCAGATTTTTCTCACGTCGCCTAAAGACATCTGACATGACTTGACGATCCGCCATCTAGCGGCAGTTGCACAATAGTAAACTAAACAGCAGGTTCCCTCACGATGTTTTCTTTCACCGGAGGCAAGTGGTGGTCTTTTCCTACCACCTTCCCATGGTTTTATATTTTTCCGTTTGGTTATATAAGCCGAATCACTGGGGCGCCGGTCTTGCTCTATCCGGTCGCACCTTTCTTGACTCCCAAATTCTCTATAATGTCTCCTATTTTTTTTTTTGGCAAGTGGTGGTCTATGGAAACTACCATACATGAGTCAAATTGGTATGCAAATTCATGTGGCATATTGTTTTGTATCGACAATTTTACTAAAGTAAAACTAGTAGTGCCATCTATCTTGAGATAGGTCATATTTATATTTCAATAATGTTTCAGGTTATGGGCCCAGAGAACTTTTTTAGCTTTTTCAGCTATATCTTGGATATTATTTATTTATTTAAAACTTTATTAGACCAAAATAACACATTCTTTAATGGCACGAATAGGGTTTGAACCCGGGAATGTTCGACCACAGATCGGTGTCTTAACTACTTGACCCCCTTACATCCATTGGACTGGGTGGCATATGAGGAAATAGTGTATAATTTACGCAAGTGAAGCTGCAGGCAAAAGCTAGTTTTCTAAATAATTTTTCTAAACTTACAGACGGCACCAGAGAAATAGTGCCCCAAGCAAAAGAGCCCCAATCCCAGTCACAAAAGGAATCAGACGCGGCCGCAGCCAAAAGACGTCGCCTGGACACAATCAGCGATTGTGTCGCCACTAACGTCATAGAAATCAGTGATAAAGACGAGTTGGAAGTATACGGATCGGATATCAGGACGTCCACGCAGCTTACTAGCTACGTTTTTGAGGTATGTGTTTTTAGGGTTCCGTACCTTAAAAGGCAAAAAAGGAACTCTTTTTAAAGATCACTTTGTTGTCCGTCTGTCTGTCAAACTTTTTCTATTTATTGGGGTCAAAAAACGGTTTTACATCTATATATATATAACTCAAAGGTGACTGACTGACTGACATAGTGATCTATTAACGCACAGCCCAAACCACTAGACGGTTCGGGCTGAAATTTGGCATGCAGGTAGATGTTATGACAAAGGTTATGACGTACGCTAAGAAAGGATTAACGCGAGCGAAGCCGCGGGCGCCAGCTAGTAATAGTATAAATTAACTAATTATAAAATAGTGAAATTTAATGTAAAACCAACACCGTTAACCACAGTTTAAGCATTGTTACCACAGTTTAAGCTCACTAGCTATGTTTTTGAGGTATGTGTTAACAAAACAGACACACATCTTTGCAATATGACATGTTTTTGAGGTATGTTTTTTAGATGTACAGACAGAATCACAAATATAGGGTGAGTTCTAGATCATTGGCGTACTGTTGAAAGTACTCATGAATATGGGGAACTTTTTGTATGGGACTGACTCTGAAATCTAAAAAAAAATTCTGGTGTTTACATTTTGGGATAGTAGGTATTGTAAAATACTATGAAACAGCCATTATTTTACAAAACTGTTAACTTTTAATCTGGTTTTCGTTCAGGTATGCGACTCCCTCCTAAACATTTGTCCAATCGGCGACGTGTCTATGGGCGAACCTCAATTGCTGTCAGAAGACCACATCCGGGGACAAGATGGACCGGTTTTAGAACTGGTGGCTTGCAGCGGACGCGGGAAAAACGGAGCTCTAACAGTGTTACAACGGACTGTTAGACCACAGCTGATTACTGCTCATAATTTACCCGGTAAATTAACAGTAATTTTTCTGAAATATAGTGACCATATCTGGGCACAGTACCTGGTAAATTGACAGTAGTTTTTTTGATATTTTCCTCAAATGTAGTGACCATATCTGGGGATAAGACGTGCCATTTTTAGAACCGGTGGCTTGCAGTGGACGCGGGAAAAACGGAGCTCTAACTTTGTTACAACGGACTGTTAGACCACAGCTGATTACCGCTCATAATTTACCCGGTAAATTAACAGTAATTTTTCTGAAATATAGTGACCATATCTGGGCACAGTACCTGGTAAATTGACAGTAGTTTTTTTGATATTTTCCTCAAATGTAGTGACCATATCTGGGGATAAAGACGTGCCATTTTTAGAACCGGTGGCTTGCAGTGGACGCGGGAAAAACGGAGCTCTAACTTTGTTACAACGGACTGTTAGACCACAGCTGATTACCGCTCATAATTTACCCGGTAAATTGACAGTAATTTTCTGAAATATAGTAACTATATCTGGGCACAAGACCTGGTAAATTGACAGTAGTTTCCTAGTTATTTCTCTCAAATATGGTGACAATATGACAGTTAAAAAGCACTGCTAGACCACAGCTGATTAACGCTCATTATTTACCCGGTAAATTGACAGTAGTTTCCTAGTTATTTCTCTCAAATATAGTGAGTGATATCTGGGCACAATATAGGCCTGCATAGAACTGATGGTTAAGTAAGCTATTAAAATAATTAACTAGCTTCAAGTTATAAACGGCGTCTCAAGATGAATCTGCGCGTTTCATCTTGATTCGCCGCTTAGAACTTGATACATACAGATACAGATTTTAAGTAAGGCTTTCAATACAATTGTAAAAACTGCATCATAATACTTGTAACAGCGACTATCGACTATAATGAGGACTATCGCGTTCAAATACTCCACCAGATGTCAGCACTTACGAGTAACCGACACCTGTCAGATGGTACAACGCTGTCAATGTCGATATGTCAAATTCAAATGACAGTATTGTGCCATTGACATGACCATACTCGCCAGTAGAGCCAACTAGCGAGCGTAAATATGATAACCCTCATTTGTGGACAGGTTGCATCGATATGTGGACAATAATGGGCGAAGCAAGTGAGGCGCCCCGGGACGCACACAAAGACATGGACGGGTCTCATGCGTATTTGTTACTCACACAGGAAGATTCTACTATGGTAATAAAAGTTTTATTTATTTTATTTGGGGTGGATTCGACCAGAGTAAATTTTATTCTTTTATTCTATATAACTTTTATTCGTCAGTTATCCGAGAGTAAATGAATTTTACATTTTACCACCTGCAATTCTAAGAATAGAGAGCCTATTCGGGAATAGTTCCATAAACCACCGACATGCATGGAATAGCAGAGTTAATCCTAGAATAAAAATGGCGCCTGCGCGTCATATGTTCTGTCTGTCTGCTGTCATTGACATAAAATAATACGACAAAAGACAGTTGCTATGACCTAAGCTTTTACATCATGGCATTGTAGTACAACATCTTTTGGCCGGGTATTATATTCATTCGTATTTTGTTCGTCGTATAGTTATTCCAAGATGGAAAAACGACTATTGGTTTACTCAAGATAATAATCGAGGAATATTTATATACCGTATAGCTATTCGCGTATATATATAAGTTTGGTCGAATCCACCATTAATAACACAAGTTCTTTTGCGCATCTTCCTCTCTTTTTTTTTAAGTTTCAAGTGAATTTATGTATCTGTACCTTGTGATTACTTGTGTGCAAATAAAGTGTTATTTTTGTTGTTTAAAAGGCGGACCAATACAGTTATGCAGTAAAGTAGGTGTGCCAAATGTTATTATCATGAATAATAATCCTACTAATAAATGCGAAAGTTCGGATGTGAATTTGTGATTTTCTGAGGATGTTTGTTACTCACTCACGCAAAATCTACTGGACGGATTTTCGATGAAATTTGCTATACGGGTAGAAAAAAACCGGGAATAGCACATAGGGCACTTTTTATCTGGATGAATCGGGCTGAAATTTGGCATGCAGGTAGATGTTATGACGTAGGCATCCGCTAAGAAAGGATTAACGCGAGCGAAGCCGCGGCAAAAGCTAGTTATAATATTTGTTGGTTGTAGGTCCTCCAAACCGGGCAAAGAGATCAACGAGGTGGAGAACTCTGGATTCATGACGTCAGCGCCGACCATCTTCGCGGGGAACCTCGGCAACAACAAGTACATGGTGCAAGTCACTACCTCTACCATCAGGCTTGTTAAGAGTAAGTAGCGTATGCCATGTTGTGTATCATACAAAATTATATGTATAACGATTATGTGTAATAACCTATTATATGTAGTAGAATTATTAAAAAATTGGCATGAAACGCATCAAGTCCCGCCGATTCGACTTTTCCCGAACGCCTAAATGTAATATTAATCTAATATTTGTACGCCTAAATGGAGGCAAAACATAGTGATTCTAATACCCAAATATATATATATATATATATATATATATATATATAAACACTACTTTGGGCCCTTTGTTGATCCAGCAGTGCGCTGAGAACATTATCGACTCCACCTTTAACCCGGAATAACTCGGCTCCTCTTGTTGCTATCTCGCTCGGAATCGAATATATCTCATCTACGGATTGTGACGGACCGATATATTCGTTAATATACCTTTCTACTCCATAAAAAATTTTGCTCGAATTTCGAAAAAAATTTGCTCCGTAACGGTCAATTTTCTCAAACTCAAAATCACTTTAGACTCCCAAGATTTTTTAAAACTTGAAATTTATTGGCTCCGATATATATTCACTGACATATATTTACCAAAATTTCAGAACGTTATTAGATCCGTAACGAACGCTTTTTTTTAATTCGTAGGCACATTCTGGCTCCGCGCTTTAATCAGAACTTTGTACTTTGATAACTCCTTTTTATATTCAATGATATATTGAATTAGTATGGGATTGCTCTTGAAATGCCAACATTTGTTAATCCGGCTGATTTTATATTCGTCAAGATGGTAACTTATAAGATCCACTTCGTACGCGGGGTGAGGGCGGGGGCTGGTGCGCAGGAGCGGAGAGGGCTGTTTCGTTCCGCGCTACTGTCGGTCGACCGATACAGACCGCTCGGCAGTGTTGCCAACTTAGCAACTTTATAGCTAGATCTAGCAATTTTTTGATATTGGTCTGCAACAATTTCATGAAACTTGTAGCAAAATTTTTTGGGTACATTTTCTAACTTTTTTTTAAAATACCCAACCAAAGAAAATACTGAACAACCCCAGCCATGGACATCTTCCTCTTAAACTATAATAGATATTTCCAATATCTACTCTCTGTTTTAAAAATATGTTTATTTTTCAACGATACTTACTAATTTTCTTAAAAAAATAAAAATATGCCACGACTCTTAGAATTGGTCATTTCATTGTATTCTACATACTGTATCACATATTACTGTACATATTTATTAATATGATTTAGTGTACCTATGTATGTAATAATAGTTTATGTGCATTATATTTTTGCACCCTCATAGCATTCTCTGTCTCTGTATGACCAAAAGGTAGACTGTTAGATCAAAGCTGTTAGATAATGCTTAGGCATTAAGTTCGCCTATTCTTTTACTTTTTTTTTCAAATAAAGATAAAAAAAACATTTAGCTACTTCTAGTAGTACGGCTCCTTGTCCTAACAAAAATCGGTTTTATGGTCCCATCCAGAAGAAAGCACAAAACTTATACGTACTTTAATATTGATATAGAAACACTTCGAGAAATGAATGTTTCCCCCCCTTTCCCTCCCTTTTATGTCCCAAATCGTGGTTTTTCTCATTTTTTATGAAAACGGTAAGAGCTACACAACAACTGTCAAGAACCAATATGATCTTCATTAAATTATCTATAATAACATCATTGGATGTATGTTGATGGGACTTAGTTTACAAAATATGCCCATTTACTAGGACGTTTTTTTGAAAAATTCTAACTTTTTCTACTATTGCACGGTCATGGTAGAATTTCGTATTTAATTTCATGGATAGCTTTCGACTTCTGATATACATTGTAGTGGTCCCACACTTCGTGTAGACATATGTTACCATCATCAACAAAGTACCTCTTCCGATTGGGGGGAGGGGGAGGAGTGCACCCCGCGCGCTACAAGCGAAGAACTACTGCCTATTCTGTTTAAACATTATATCGTATCTGGTATCGTTTTCGTATATATCAAGCACCAGGCATTAATTTTTGATAATAACTTGGCAGCATTTCATAGAAAAATATCGATACTTTTCCTAAAAAGTGAACAAAAAATTCTTAATATAATTGTTTGTTCAAAGCACGTTCAAATTGCTTTAAGATATAATAACAAGGGTAAATCTGAGTAAATTCTGATGGTAAGTACGGATATTCTAGTTTATAAAAATATATATTTTAAATAACATTTTAGTTTAACTTCCATTCGAAAAAAATGTGAAAATATAAAAGCCCGTGCGGCGTTTAAAATACAAAACGTGCTTCTAGCTAAGTCTATGAGATTTTCCCAGAAAGTCCTTAGAAACAGTTCCAATTTTAATGATAAGTTTCTTTAAATATTTGTTTTAAACAAGTGAAAATAAATTATTTATTTATTGAAACTGTTTCTAAGGACTTTCTAGGCAAAACAAATTGACGAGATTTAAGTACGTTCTGAATTTTAAGCCGCACAGGCTTTCAAATTTTTTTGGAATGTAAGTTCAACTAAAATGTTGTCTGAAATGTATATTTTTATGAACTTAAATATACATGCTTACTATTTTACTCAGATTTAGCCATGTTATAAAATCTTGAAGCGCTTTGAACAAACAATTAAATTAAAAATTATTTTTTGACTTTTTAGCAAAAATATCGATATTTTTGTATGAAATTATGCCAAGTTATTATCAAAAATGAATTCATGATGCTTGATTTATACGAAAACGATACCAGACACGATGTAATGTTTCAACAGAATAGGCAGGAGTTCTTCGCTTGTAGCGCGCGGGGTGCACTCCTCCTCCTCACCTTAATTGGAAGAGGTACTTTGTTGATGATGGTAACATAATAATTCTGGAACCACTATGATTTATTTCCGAAGTCGAAAGCAATCCATGATATTAAATACGAAATTCTACCATGACCGTGCAATAGTAGAAAAAGTTCGAATTTTTCAAAAAATCGTCCTAGTAACATGGGCATATTTTGTAAACTATAAGTTCTATCAACATACAGCTAATGGCGTTATTACAGAGAATTTAATGAAAAACATATTGGTCTTTAACAGTTTTTGCGTAGCTTTTACCGTTTTCATAAAAAATGAGAAAAACTACGATTTGGGACATAAAAGGGGAAGGAAATTCATTTCTCAAAGTGTTTCTATATCAATATTAAAATAGATATATGAAAGCTACAATCATGCCAAGTTTCATGCTTTCTTCCAGATGGGACCGTATTTTACGGTAAGGACTCTAGCTATAGCAACTTTGTTTGGTAAAAAATATTGGCAATCTAGCAACAAGTTCCCGATGAGTCATACCAAGATTTGTCACACTGAGACACAACGGGAAAAAGTATCAATGTGTAACAGTGTTACATATCGTAACTGATAATTTGATTAAAACTAACGTGAGAATGACTTCCGTATGAAGTCGAAACTAGTCGGCAAATCCGGCTAACAAGACGCGGAGTATCCGTATAAAAATCATTATCGTAACTGATGTTTTCCCAATGTGTGAATTACAGTTGTGTAGCACTGTCACTAAACGAAACTCTGTATTCCAATCGAGTATCAGTAGCTAAAACAGCTTTAAAGCATTGTGATAAAATCTGTGGTACCTAATCAGATAAAATTATGATTTTACGAAGAAGATTGCATGATCAATTTCATGTATTCTTTTTTGTAAAATCTAAAATAGTAAAATTATGATTTTATAAAGAATTACATGAATATAGTCATGTAAATTTCTTCGTAAAATCATAATTTTATATGATTAGGTACTCATACTCTATGGGAATACAGAGTTCCTTTTAGTAACAGTGCTACACAACGGTAATTCAGAGTGCCGATGAGTAACAGTATGACATGTTAGAAAAACCTCAGTTGCATTTTATTTTTATTTATTTATTCCTTTGTCTAGCATAAAGTTCACATTTACATAAGTTATAGACAAAAAAATTAACATAATTTTTGTAACTGTATGATACAGAAGGTGTCACTTAGTACACATTTTTATAGACAAAAATTTAACAATTTTTATTATATGTATATGCTATAAAACTAGAGCGTAAAAAATCATAAGAAAAATATCATAATATATAGGGAGCAATTTCTTGAATCTGAGATCCTATGCAACCTGCCTATGTGTGCAATAGTGCATCTGCATGTGTCCTCTTATTCATAAAAATCGAACACTTTAAAACCTTTTTTATTATTAATATATTTTGTCCGTCTATTAATATATTTTGCAATGTGTAACATTGTTATACATTGAAACATTTTATCCCGTTGTGCCTCAGTGTGACAAATCTTGGTATGACTCATCGGGAACAAACGCTCACGGTCATACGAACTGAATTAAATTCTTTATTTTCAATATTGGATGTACAAAATCACTTATTGACGTCAAAAACTTAGTTTACCACCGCCTCCAAAGCACAAGTGTAGAAGAAGCAGCGAAACAAACTACCTACCTCCACTGCAGCAGCATTTTCGCCAAAAAAGTACATCACTTTACAATTTCCATTTACCTACATTAAAGTATATGGACGAATATACATTGTCGTATCAAAAATAATTCTTAAATATCATTAGTAATAATTAAATTAATAAAGTTTATTTTAAATGTCAATAATACCTATAATGTTAATGGAGAGCACATTTCATTTCGATTAATTAATTAATTTCCGAGGCCTGGATACCATGTAGCATAATAGTGCTTGCCAACAAGACAAAACAAATGAACCTAAAGTAAGTTGACAAGGCAAAACTTGCGTGCGCCTAATATTGTGTATCTACTTAGTGAGTAGCCGTCAGAAGCCAATCACAGTTTACGACAGGAATGATGTGCTCTGATTGGCTCATTTGAATCGGATCAACATGTGGGTGAAAGCGAAAAAGGTGGAATTGTATAAAAATGGCGTAATTATTATTATTAGTCGCCCTGACACTTATGGCTCCGACCGGAGCCAGTGTTGCAAAGGAAAACAGCAATGGAATCAGAAAATCAAGCCGGATCAACAAATGAAAAAGGATCAACAAAGTGCTGCTCGTATGGCACGATTGAGCCACTAAGTGCCCGTGGGGATATCTATATATATATATATATATATATATATATATATATATATATATATATATATATATATATATATATATATATATATATATATATATATATATATATATATATATATAAACACTACTTTGGGCCCTTTGTTGATCCAGCAGTGCGCTGAGAACATTATCGACTCCACCTTTAACCCGCAATAACTTGGCTCCTCTTGTTGCTATCTCGCTCGGAATAGAATATATCTCATCTACGGATTGTGACGGACCGATATATTCGTTAATATACCTTTCTACTCCATAAAAAATTTTGCTCGAATTTCGAAAAAAATTTGCTCCGTAACGGTCAATTTTCTCAAACTCAAAATCACTTTGTGACTCCAAGATTTTTTAAAACTTGAAATTTATTGGCTCCGATATATATTCACTGACATATATTTACCAAAATTTCGGAACATTATTAGATCCGTAACGAACGCTTTTTTTTAATTCGTAGGCACATTCTAGCTCCGCGCTTTAATCAGAACTTTGTACTTTGATGACTCCTTTTTATATTCAATGATATATTGAATTAGTATGGGATTGCTCTTGAAATGCCAACATTTGTTAATCCGGCTGATTTTATATTCGTAAAGATGGTAATTTATAAGATCCAGTTCGTACGCTGGGTGAGGGCCGGCTGGTGCGCAGGAGCGGAGAGGGCTGTTTCGTTCCGCGCTACTGTCGGTCGACCGATACAGACCGCTCGGCAGTGTTGCCAACTTAGCAACTTTATAGCTAGATCTAGCAATTTTTTTATATTGGTCAGCAACAATTTCATGAACCTTGTAGCTAAATTTTTTGGGTACTTTTACTAGCAACTTTTCATTTCATTAACTTTTTTCAAATACTCAACCAAAGAAAATACTGAACAACCCCAACCATGGACATCTTCCTCTTAAACTAAGATAGATATTTCTAATACCTACTCTCTGTCTTAAAAATATGTTTATTTTTCAACGATACTTACTTATTTTCTTAAAAAAATAAAAATATACCACGACTGTTAGAATTTGTCATTTCATTGTATTCTACATACTGTATCACATAATAATATTACTGTACATATTTATTAATATGATTTAGTGTACCTATGTATATAATAATAGTTTATGTACATTATATTTTTGCACCCTCATAGCATTCTCTGTCTCTGTATGACCAAATGGTATACTGTTATATCAAAGCTGTTAGATAATGCTTTTGGCATGAAGTTCGCCTATTCTTTTACTTTTTTTTTCAAATAAAGATAAAAAAAAACATTTAGCTACTTCTAGTAGTACGGCTCCTTGTCCTAACAAAAATAGATTTTATGGTCCCATCCGGAAAAAAGCACGAAACTTGGCATGAATGTAGCTGTATGGTTTTTAATATTGATATAGAAACACTTCGAGAAATGAATGTTTCCCCTTTTCCTCCCTTTTATGTCCCAAATCGTGATTTTTCTCATTTTTTTATGAAAACGGTAAGAGCTACACAAAACCTGTCAAAAACCAAGTTGTTCTTCATTAAATTATCTATAATAACACCATTGGATGTATGTTAATGGGACTTATAGTTTACAAAATATGCCCATGTTACTAGAACGTTTTTTTGAAAAATTCTAACTTTTTCTACTATTGCATGGTCATGGTAGAATTTCGTGGTATTTAATTTCATGGATAGCTTTCGACTTCTGATATACATTGTATTTTTGCACCCTCATAGCATTCTCTGTCTCTGTATGACAAAATGGTATACTGTTAGATCAAAGCTGTTAGATAATGCTTTTGGCATGAAGTTCGCCTATTCTTTTACTTTTTTTTTCAAATAAAGATAAAAAAAACATTTAGCTACTTCTAGTAGTACGGCTCCTTGTCCTAACAAAAATCGATTTTATGGTCCCATCCGGAAGAAAGCACGAAACTTGGCATGAATGTAGCTTTCATATATGGTCTTTAATATTGATATAGAAACACTTCTAGAAATTAATGTTTCCCCCTTTCCCTCCCTTTTATGTCCCAAATCGTGATTTTTCTCATTTTTTATGAAAACAGTAAGAGCTACACAAAACCTGTCAAAAACCAAGTTGTTCTTCATTAAATTATCTATAATAACACCATTGGATGTATGTTGATGGGACTTATAGTTTACAAAATATGCCCATGTTACTAGAACGTTTTTTTTTTTAATTCTAACTTTTTCTACTATTGCACGGTCATGGCAGAATTTCGTATTTAATTTCATGGATAGCTTTCGACTTCTGATATACATTGTAGTGGTCCCACACTTCGTGTAGACATATGTTACCATCATCAACAAAGTACCTCTTCCTATTGGGACTACGAAGAACTACTGCCTATTCTGTTTAAACATTATATCGTGTCTGGTATCGTTTTCGTATAAATCAAGCACCAGGCATTCATTTTTGATAATAACTTGGCAGCATTTCATAGAAAAATATCGATACTTTTCCTAAAAAGTGAACAAAAAATTCTTAATTTAATTGTCTGGTCCCAGCACGTTCAAATTGCTTTAAGATATAATAACAAGGGTAAATCTGAGTAAAATAAATTCTAATGGTAAGTACGGATATTCTAGTTTATAAAAATATATATTTTAAATTCCATTTTAGTTTAACTTCCATTCGAAAAAAATGTGAAAATATAAAAGCCCGTGCGGCGTTTAAAATTCAAAACGTGCTTCTAGCTAAGTCTATGAGTTTTTCCCAGAAAGTCCTTAGAAACAGTTCCAATTTTGATGATAAGTTTCTTTAAATATTTGTTTTAAACAAGTGAAAACAAATTATTTATTTATTGAAACTGTTTCTAAGGACTTTCTAGGCAAAACCAAATTGACGAGATTTAAGTACGTTTTGAATTTTAAGCCGCACAGATTTCAAATTTTTTTTGGAATGTAAGTTCAACTAAAGTGTTAGGTATCTAAAATGTAAATTTTGATGAAGTAGAATATACATACTTACTATTTTACTCAGATTTAGCCATGTTATAAAATCTTGAAGCGCTTTGAATGTGCTTTGAATAATCAATTAAATTAAGAATTATTTTTTGACTTTTTTAGCAAAAATATCGATATTTTTGTATGAAATGATGCCAAGTTATTATCAAAAATGAATTCATGATGCTTGATTTATACGAGGACGATACCAGACACGATATAATGTTTCAACAGAATAGGCAGGAGTTCTTCGCTTGTAGCGCGCGCGGGTGCACTCCTCCCCCTCACCTCAATTAAAAGAGGTACTTTGTTGATGATGGTAACATATGCCAACACGAATTCTGGGACCACTATGATGTATTTCTGAAGTCGAAAGCTATCCATGATATTAAATACGAAATTCTACCATGACCGTGCAATAGTAGAAAAAGTTCGAATTTTTCAAAAAATCGTCCTAGGCATATTTTGTAAACTATAAGCTCTATCAACATACAGCCAATGGCGTTATTAAGAGAATATAATGAAAAACATATTGGTCTTTGACAGTTTTTGCGTTGGTTTTACTGTTTTAATAAAAAATGAGAAAAACCACGATTTGGGACATAAAAGGGGGGAAGGGGGAGAACATTCATTTCTCGAAGCGTTTCCATATCAATATTAAAATAAATATATGAAAGCTACATTCATGCCAAGTTTCATGTTTTCTTCCAGATGGAACCGTATTTCACGTTAAGGACCTAGAGTCCTTAACGTGAAATACGGTTAGCCTAACCTATAGCAACTTTGTTTGGTAAAAAATATTGGCAATCTAGCAACATTTTATTAAATGTCTAGGCTACTTTCTCAACTCACGATTGTTTGTTCCCAATGAGTCATACCAAGATTTGTCACACTGAGACACAACGGGAAAAAAGTATCAATGTGTAACAGTGTTACATATCGTAACTGATGTTTTTCTCAATGTGTGAATTACCGTTGTGTAGCACTGTTACTAAACGAAACTCTGTATTCCATTCGAGTATCAGTACCTAAAACAGCTTTAAAGCATTGTGATAAAATCTGTGGTACCTAATCAGATAAAATTATGATTTTACGAAGAAGATTGCATGATTTATTTCATGTATCCTTTTTGTTAAATCTAAAATAGTAAAATTATGATTTTATAAAGAATTACATGAATATAGTCATGTAAATTTCTTCGTAAAATCATAATTTTATCTGATTAGGTATTCATACTCTATAGGAATACAGAGTTCCTTTTAGTAACAGTGCTACACAACGGTAATTCAGAGTGTCGATGAGTAACAGTATGACACGTTAGGAAAACCTCAGTTGCAATGTGTAACACTGTTATACATTGATACATTTTATCCCGTTGTGTCTCAGTGTGACAAATCTTGGTATGACTCATCGGGAACAAACGCTCACGGTCATACGAACTAAATTAAATTCTTTATTTTCAATATTGGATGTACAAAATCACTTATTGACGTCAAAAACTTAGTCTACCACCGCCTCCAAAGCACAAGTGTAGAAGAAGCAGCGAAACAAACTACCTACCTACACTGCAGCAGCATTTTCGCCAAAAAAGTACATCACTTTACAATTTCCATTTACCTACATTAAAGTATATGGACGAATATACATTGTCGTATCAAAAATAATTCTTAAATATCATTAGTAATAATTAAATTAATAAAGTTTATTTTAAATGTCAATAATACCTATAATGTTAATGGAGAGCACATTTCATTTCGATTAATTATCATCCATTTCCGAGGCCTGGATACCATGTAGCATAATAGTGCTTGCCAACAAGACAAAACAAATGAGCCTAAAGTAAGTTGACAAGGCAAAACTTGCGTGCGCCTAATATTGTGTATCTACTTAGTGAGTAGCCGTCAGAAGCCAATCACAGTTTACGACAGGAATGATGTGCTCTGATTGGCTCATTTGAATCGGATCAACATGTGGGTGAAAGCGAAAAAGGTGGAATTGTATAAACAATGCGTAATTATTATTATTAGTCGCCCTGACACTTATGGCTCCGACCGGAGCCAGTGTTGCAAAGGAAAACAGCAATGGAATCAGAAAATCAAGCCGGATCAACAAATGAAAAAGGATCAACAAAGTGCTGCTCGTATGGCACGATTGAGCCACTAAGTGCCCGTGGGGATATCTATATATATATATATATATATATATATATATATATATATATATATATACATATTGAAGGACATGTTGCGTCCTACATGGCGTTATTTACCGATGATGCTGCGTCCGACTGACTTTGTGCGTCCGGAATACGGACGCAAGATTGACCGCCCCTTATTTTTAGCCCAAGTGTCCCTTATGATCATTAGAATGAATGGGCGAAAAATTGCCATGGACGTTATTTCATCACTACAATGCCTTTTAGCGTATAACATAGTTCCGCCGTCGTCCGACTGAAATTTGGAGGGCACTAGTGTTCAGCGTATAATTTACCACGTATACTTTGAGTTCACTTCACCGATCTTATCGTGTCCATTGAATATCGTACTTTATTTGTAAAGTTTTTATCATTTTTTCGTGACAACAATCTTGCGTCTCTTAAATATCCTTAAACGGGCACTAGGTACTGTGTCTGAGGGGCCTATTCGGGGTTCACGAGGGATGCATGGCGCGGGGCGCGGGGCGGCGGGCTTCAGCGCGCTCGCGTGCCGAGGTTTGTAAACAGACATGTGCCTGTGACGGCCGGGATGTAAGCTGGTCATCAAAGTGAATTACCTATTTGCAAGTGCGTTAAAGTGATTATTTATTTGTTCTATTATTATAGTTAGTGATTATAATAATATATGAATCACAATGAAAAGAAGTGCAAGGATTCTTAAATTAGCAAACAGTAAGTACCTACAATTACTTTTTATGAAAATTATAACACGATTTATCTTATTATAATACCTATAACATCTAGCTAGTAAGTACCTACCTACTTACATTTAAACATGTTGTCTGTTTATGATATTATGATGAGTTTAGTTTGCGTTAAATTGTCTGTGAGTGAACGTGTGTAATCTGCAAAAATGGTTGTTGTGATTGATGTGGATACTTTTTTTAAAAGAAATGATTTTATACAATTTTATAAAGCTAAACTGCAATGGCCTTGGGATTCAACGCATTTCATTTTGCGAAATTGGTGCATACATTGTGATACGAGTATTAATATTACTAATTCAGTAGTTAAACACTTTGTACTACCCATGAATTTCGATGACTTTAAAAGGCTTTATAACTCTTCTTTTATGTGGTGTAAATTTTGCGAATATGCCATTTATGATCATTTTCCGGAAGACGAATGTTTTTGTGATAACCAGTAATAATCAAAAGTAAGTAGGTACATGCTACTATTCTCGACGACCTCCGTGGCCGAACGGTCATCACGCCTGACTGCCACACCAGAGGTCCCGGGTTCGATCCCCGGTCGGGTCAAGATGGAAAATGATCTTTTTCAAATTGACTCGGGTCTGGGATGTTTATCTATATATGTATTTGTTAGTATCCCATAACACAAGTCTCGAACTTACTTTGGGGCTAACTCAATCTGTGTGATTTGTCCGTATAGGTATATTTATTTATTTATATTACTTACCTATTTGATTCTTATATCGTAATATCATCCTACTTCGTACTAATACCTATTATAAACGCGAAAGTTGTATGCACTCACGGCTATTATCCCAGAAGGGGTGGCCAGAGGATTTTTCGCGACTTCACGCAGTTCTCAGGGCGAGTGCGTTAGCCACTGCGCCTCGGATGTTTAGGTATGGTGTTTGTGAGTATGGATGGATGGATGGATGCTTGTTACTCTTTCACGCAAAAACAGATGAACGGATTTGGATGAAATTTGGTATGGAGTTACATTACATCAGATAACTGTGTGTCTTACTTTTTATGGGTTTTCTTGTTTTTGTATGCTTTTGGGTCGAGGGTATTTAAAATTTTTATTGTTTTATAATAAAACAAATATATCTGTTTTGTTTTCAGAGAGACATGAAGAAAAAGAAAACCAACCAGAAAACCTTACATGAGGCACGTATGTTTTAACTTAGATAAAACACGACTTACGTACACACATTTTTTTATACCTACATTAGGGTGTTGTATAATAAAAAGTTATGTCTTAAAATACATGGTTGCCTTGCCCAAACCTGGAGCATTTTGTACAGTCAGCAAAAAACTCCATACTAAAAAAGCTTCAGGTTTAGGGCTGGCAACCAAGGTTATTTATTGAGAGGATGAATAGGACTTTCGAATGGCAGAAGTTTCATTTTTCTACCTAATAAGATAATTTTTTTACTTCCTTAGTAAGTCTGAATCACGAAAGTGATAGGTTTGATCAAGGCAAACCTATTTAAATTCCCACCCATTTGAAAGTCTTATTCATCCTCTTAATAAATAACCTTGGTTGCCTTTCCTAAGCCTGGAGCTTTTTTTAGTATATGGAGTTTTTTGCTGACTGTACAAAATGCTCCAGGTTTGGGCAAGGCAACCATACATTTCAAAACATAGCTTTTTATTATGCAACACCCTATATACGTCACATCTTGCAACCCGATGAGGTAGGGTTGCATACGGCCGGCTCTTAGTCTACATACTTACCTGTCCAACTCCGGACTTACCTGTTTACACCAGCCTGTGCCTCTGAGCTTACCTGATACATACTTACCTGTCCAACTCCGAACTTACCTGTTCACACCAGCTTGTGCCTTTGAGCTTACCTGTTTATACATACTTACCAATCCGTCTCTAATTTACCTATGTAGACGTACTTACCTATCCAATTCCTGAATTTACCTGTTCACATCAGCCTGTGTTGGTTCGAGTTTTTCCCAGCTGAATACCTAATACCTACTGCTGTCTATTCATTAACTTTACATTAGTCGCTCTTAAATAAAGAAAAAGTACCTATGATGTATCGTTTATCTTCAATTTCTCCTTTTGGTGTTGTTAATCATGTATTTTATTGTATGTATCTCTGTTTACAGGAATTATCTGATTCAAAATCTGGTTCAATATCGGACTTTTCTGCGACATGTTCTAATTACACTCCTCCGAGACACGAAGTAAGTTTTACTAAAATACTTCATTAATTAATTAATGATAATACTTATGCTAACGGCTGTTATCCCAAAGCACTCTAAGCCGAAGCAGTCCTTAAGCCATGTTAGAAACCTTCTAGGTGGCTTAAAAATGTCTGCGAGCGCCAATTTAGGATTAAGATCGGGGATCGGGTAATTTTGATGTTCAGCAAGGGATAGACAACACTTATATCACTAATCAAGTTGTACCTTCATATTAACGAAGCAACAATAGTAAAGTGCAACAAAATATAATAAGCTTTTTTTTTGTTGCAGACCAGTTCTGATGATTCTTTTCGCAATGAATTTGGATCTTCGAATAATTTAACGCCATTAAAATGTGTTTCGAACTTCGATTCATCGGTCAAGGAACCTATTAATCTTAATTATAGCGAAATTAGTCAAATAAGCGGTTCTCCATGTAGTGTATTTGTAGAAAGGAAACTTCTTCAACCTTATAAAGCAGATGAATTCGTACCAAATCAAGGAATTCCTCTCGATGTTAATAATTCCTTGTCTAATGTATCTTTCAAGCCACCCAATAACATAAGTTTAACTGAAGTTAGTTGTAAAAGCAGTTCTCCTTGCAATGTAATTGTCAAGGAGCCTATTAATCTTAATTATAGCGAAATTAGTCACATAAGCGGTTCTCCATGTAGTGTATTTGTAGAAAGAAAACTACTTCAACCTTATAAAGTAGATGAATTCGTACCAAATCATGAATACCTCTCGATGTTAATAATTCCTTGTCTAATGTATCTTTCAAGCCACCTAATAACATAAGTTCAACTGAAGTTAGTTGTAAAAGCAGTTCTCCTTGCAATGTAATTGTAAGTAGGGAATTTCCACAGCCATATAATGAATCAGAACCAAATAAAGAGATTATTTACGATATTAATAGTGAATCTCAAATAGAAGATAATTCTAATGATAGTACAACAATTATCCAAAGGCAAAAACCCAAAAGTTCAAAGGTTCGAGATAAAGATTATTGCTTTTACTGTGAGTCATTTGTTTTAAATTTTGCTCGTCATTTACTCCGACACCATATTTATGAAACTGAAGTCCAAAAAATTGTGTCAAAACCTAAAAAAGTCTTGATAGAAAACAATTAATTGCAGCTCTACGTAAAAAAGGAAACTACCTTGTAAATTCAAAAGAGGTCACTAAACCGATGCGAAAATTCAAATTTACTGATTATTTGCCGTGTACAGAGTGTCTGGGGTTCTATTCTAAAAAACTATTGTGGAAACATAAAAAGAAATGTAGTGGTAAATCAGGAAGTAAAAACATTCAATCTGAGGCTCAAAATCTACTGATACGTCATCTTAAAATCGACGAAAAACTTAAGGAAACTGTATTTCCCCGAATGCGGGCAGACAAAATATCACTTATTGCAAAAAAAGATAACCTTATATGTGCTTTCGGATGTCAATATTTAAAAACTCACCGAGAAAAACATTTCGTTAACGTAGTGTCTAGAAAAATGAGAGAGCTTGCAAAATTATTAATGGAATTAAAAAAGATTGATCCATCCATTAATGACTTCTTTTCTGCCTTAAGACCAATTCATTATGATAACATAGTACAAGCAACCAAAATACTGGGAAATTATGACATAGAAAAAGATAGGTATGAGACACCTACGTTCGCAATGAATCTGTCCACCACCTTGAAACAATGCTGCAATATTGCAATAATGTGTGCATTAAAAAAACAAGGGCCTTACATGGAAGTAGATACTGGCAAAATAGAAGCCGACTTAAAAACTTTGATTCAACTTATTGAATCAAATTGGAAATATGATGTGTCTACACAAGCTGCAACAGATTTAAACAAGAAAAAGTGGAATAAGATAACTATTGTGCCTTTAGCCAATGATTTAAAAAATTCTTAAAGAATACCTAAATAAAAAATCCTTGGATGCTGCTATAAAAATTAAAGAAGGCTTACAAACTACTGAAACATATACACAACTTTTAGAGACTGTGTATTGTAGGGTTTTATTATTAAATAGGCGCAGGCCTGGAGAACTTCAAAGAATTACAGTGCACGATTATTTAGAAAGCGACAATAATGATAATAATAAGTATGAAGAATTTGATCGTGCGCTTACTACCTCAGAAAGGATTCTGGTAAAGAAATTTAAACGTGTTGTCATAAGAGGTAAACGCGGCCGCGGAGTACCAGTTCTGTTTAATAAAGAAGTTCAAGATGATATTAAATTATTATTATCGATTAGGCATATTTTTTTTGCTTCGACACCAAATCAATTTTTGTTTGGTAATCCCGGTTATAACAATACAATTTATGGCTACAAAGTTTTGGAAAAGCATGCCAAATTGTCAGGGGCAAAACAGCCTAAAGCAATTTCCTCAACAAAGCTAAGAAAACATTTAGCCACCTTATCGCAAATTTTTATTATGTCTGACAATGATAAGGAGCAGCTCGCTACATTTATGGGCCACACTAATGAAGTACATAAAAAGGCTTACAGGTTGCCAGATGACGTATACCAAACTGCTAAGATATCAAAGCTTCTCATTCTTATGGAAGATGGAAAAGCAGACGCTTACAAAGGAAAATCTCTCGAAGAGATTGATTTAGATTTGAATGAGGAGCTAATTGAAGAGCCCATGGATAATAACGAAATTATAGACTATGATCCTGAACCTGAACCTACTTTAGATGCTAATTCTGATTACGTACAAACATATAGTAATTTAAATAACTTATCTCAGGCTGGACCATCTGGTATACAAAATGATTCTCAACAACTTATTAATGAAACCGTGTGTCAATTAGGAAACGAAAAACAAAATACGAAAAGGGAAAAAAGGACGTTGGTACCTTGGACAAAGCAACAAAAGGACGTAGTTACAAAATACTTTAAATTTCACATAAAAAATCACCAACCGCCTAAAAGAAATGAATGTGAGAAATTAAAAGAACAACATATAGATTTACTTAAGAATAAAGACTGGCTAAAAATAAAGGTATTCGTCCAAAATATTTACTCTAAGGCTAAGAAATGAGAGAAGAAAATTTATGTTTTAAAATAGTATGTTTCGTTTCAAATATTTTTACTTTGTTAATGCATACCAATGATTAAGATACTTATAATTATGTTTGAATTGATGATTAATACCCGGTTTCTGAGGTCCGTATCAGCTGTTTATTTATTCCATAACTTTATCTGATGTTTAGCTGTCATTAAACTTTGTTTAAAAATAATTTTACTGACATAACTGCAATTACATAAGCAAATGCCTTTAAAAGCATTTTTAAACAAAGGACTTAATAAAGAATTAAAAAGGTTGTCTGTTTATCGAATTAATAACTAATGAAGAGATATCTAACAGCACCTCAGAAACCGGACATGAGGCTTTTAGTTGTAGCCACTGATTTAATTTAATTATAATATAAAAATACATGTTCCATTGTAATGAAGACTGATTGATGTTCATAATTAAGTTTATTTTGTTATTAGGCAAAGGCAGAGCCCAGAGAGATTTATTCTCTCTCAGCCTAAAGACGTCCACTGCTGGACAAAGGCCTCCCCCAAGGATTTTATCCGTGGGGGGTTTTGCCATAATCACCACGCTTGGCAGGCGGGTTGGCGATCGCAGTGTGATGGCATAGTACGCGAAAAGATGCTGCTGCCCATCCTCCGGTGTTTTTAATCCCTTAGTCGCCTCTTACGACACCCACGGGAAGAGATGGGTTGGTGCTATTCTAGGGCCACACCACAGGCCACCAGGTTTTAATTATTTAGTATAACGAAAATTGTTAAAATGCCAGTTAAAATGTTTTGATTTTTATGTTTAGATACACATTTGTTTTAACAAAATTTTAAATTTAAAGAGAAGTATTTTAGATATCTACTTCACATTTCTTTTAAGTAGATATCTAAAACAAGAATGACAACATTGGGTTGATAAAAACCCTACTGATTTCTTTTAATTATAATATTAAAAACAAATACATGTTCCATTGTAATGAAGATTGATTGATGTTCATAATTCAGTTTATTTTGTTATTAGGCACGGCAGAGCAAATTTATGTTTATTATTATGTCAATGTTAAATTGCATTGATTTGAAAACAAATACACATTTTTTGTAAAATTTAAAATAAAACATTAAATGTTTTATATTACGATATGCCTTTTATTTTGTTTGTTCATCTACATAAATATGACTACTACTAGATTATTCGTATCATGAAACCTACATGTTCACACTGTGCCTCTGAGCTTACCTGTTTATACATACTTATCTGTCCAACTCCGGACTTACCTGTTCACACCAGCCTGTGTCTCTGAGCTTACCTGTTTATACATACTTACCTGTCTAACTCCGGACTTACCTGTCCACACCAGCCTGTGCCTCTGAGCTTACCTGTTTATACATACTTACCTGTCCAACTCCGGACTTACCTGTCCACACCAGCCTGTGCCTCTGAGCTTACCTGTTTATACATACTTACCTGTCCAACTCCGGACTTACCTGTTCACACCAGCCTGTGCCTCTGAGCTTACCTGTTTATACATACTTACCTGTCCAACTCCGAACTTACCTGTTCACACCAGCCTGTGCCTCTGAGCTTACCTGTTTATACATACTTACGTGTCCAACTCCGGACTTACCTGTTCACACCAGCCTGTGTCTCTGAGCTTACCTGTTTATACATACTTACCTGTCCAACTCCGGACTTACCTGTCCACACCAGCCTGTGCCTCTGAGCTTACCTGTTTATACATACTTACCTGTCCAACTCCGGACTTACCTGTCCACACCAGCCTGTGCCTCTGAGCTTACCTGTTTATACATACTTACCTGTCCAACTCCGAACTTACCTGTTCACACCAGCCTGTGCCTCTGAGCTTACCTGTTTATACATACTTACCTGTCCAACTCCGGACTTACCTGTCCACATCAACCTGTGCCTCTGAGTTTACCTGTTTATACATACTTACCTGTCCAACTCCGAACTTACCTGTTCACACTAGCCTGTGCCTCTGAGCTTACCTGTTTATACATACTTACCTGTCCAACTCCGGACTTACCTGTCCACACCAGCCTGTACCTCTGAGCTTACCTGTTTATACATACTTACCTGTCCAACTCGGACTTACCTGTCCACACCAGCCTGTGCCTCTGAGCTTACCTGTTTATACATACTTACCTTTCCAACTCCGAACTTACCTGTTCACACCAGCTTGTGCCTCTGAGCTTACCTGTTTTTACATACTTACCTGTCCAAATCCGGACTTACCTGTTCACACCAGCCTGTGCCTTTGAGCTTACCTGTTTATACATACTTACCTGTCCAACTCCGGACTTACCTGTTTACGCCAGCTTGTGCTTCTGAGCTTACCTGTTTATACATACTTACCTGTCCAACTCCGAACTTACCTGACACTCGTCAAAAATGATTATATGGCTTTTTAAGATTTTGTAGACCACCAAAGTGAAAATACCTACACTATACATAGGTATTGTCACTTTTGTATGCTAACTATTAATTATTTGGGTTTAAAGAACATTTATTTTCTCATAAAAAATACATTGGTACTTCACTTACTGAGAAAACATTTACAATCAAAAATTTACACAACAGTGAGCGTACGATTATAAAAAGAAAAAAGAAAAACAACAAACAATATCATCCAAATGTAGGTAGTGCAAAAATTAAGGTTTGACGCGTGCACATTCGCATCACAAAAGAAACAAACATTGATAAAAACTTATTAAATTTAATTACTAAAATTATTTATTATATTATCTGTTGGCCTGGAGTCCCAGTATAAGCCCTTATATAGGTGGAAGCCTCTTGGCTGATTGCAAGTTCTGGATACTCAGGTAATAATTCAAAAACAGTATTCGGAACCAATCTGAATTCAATAGTAAATTGATGTCATTTAGTTATTATAATCATTATGATATATGCAGAGCATTATACGGAATTGATTTAAACATACAGATGGATGGAGGTGGGAATGTGCATGCAGTGTTTTGAACGTATACGGAGATATTCAGTGTGCAAGAAACATTTAAGAGTGAACAGTACGACTAATTCAGTTATTCAGACAATCTGAACTCGATAGTAGATGGTATGTAATTTAGTTATTATAATCATTATGATATATGAGTGCATTATACGGAATTGATTTAAACATATATTCGGATGGAGGGAATATTGCATGCAGTGTTTAGTAGGTATACGCAGATATTCAGTGTGCAAGAAAGATTTAAGAGTGAAAGGACGCACAAATTCAGCTAGAAATATTTAATTTGAATATCACCATTTAACGTTTAAATGAAATTTGACGTTGACTACTGATATGATACTGATTAAAACATCTTATATACGCATTGAAAACATTAAAAATCTCCCTACATTCAGTGGACGCGGCAGGGTGGTAGTTTGTAAAGACGCAAGAAGTCCTTCGCGATTTATATATATATATATATATATATATATATATATATATATATATATATATATATATAAACACTACTTTGGGCCCTTTGTTGATCCAGCAGTGCGCTGAGAACATTATCGACTCCACCTTTAACCCGCAATAACTAGGCTCCTCTTGTTGCTATCTCGCTCGGAATAGAATATATCTCATCTACGGATTGTGACGGACCGATATATTCGTTAATATACCTTTCTACTCCATAAAAAATTTTGCTCGAATTTCGAAAAAAATTTGCTCCGTAACGGTCAATTTTCTCAAGCTCAAAATCACTTTGTGACTCCAAGATTTTTTTAAACTTGAAATTTATTGGCTCCGATATATATTCACTGACATATATTTACCAAAATAATGTGCAATGTGCATATTTGCGTAGCTTATTTGTGTGATCAAAATTTAGGTTACAATTTTTCTACACAGTTAATAAATTTTTCTTCAAAATTATGTGATATTGTTTTAAATAATCTACAGGACACTTTTATAATACTGGGTGACTTTAATTTACCTAATTTAATCTGGAATGCAGAGGATGGCTGTCAATATCTTTCGCCTAGTAATGTAGAAGGCCCTGCGCAAACCTTCTTCCTTGATACTCTTTCTACTTGTGTCTTACATCAATTTAATTCTCATGTTAATCATAATAATAGAATTTTGGACTTGACTTTATCGAATAATTTACTTAAGGTTAGCGTCTGCCATAACGCTTTGGTCCCTGAGGATCCTCATCACAGATCGATTTGTATCTCCGCTGATTTATCTTATCCTGACTCCCTTCCCTGCCCCCACGTGTAAAATTTGTTTATAATCGCGCCGACTACGATAACATTTGCAATGAGTTAAATAAAATAGATTGGCATTATGAAGTGAATCGTAGATCAGTTGAACAAGCTGTTACATATTTTTATGAGATAATTAACAAGTTATGTTGTGATTTTATCCCAACTAAAATAGTGAAAGCCTCCTCTAAATATCCCCCTTGGTACAAGTCTCCTTTAATTAAAATTCTTAAAGAAAAATATAAATATCATTCTAAATATAAGCGATATGGCAATTTAAATGACTTGGAATCTTATAATATTCTAAAAATACGTGCTAAAGAATTAGAAAAGGAAATGTACGATTCATATATATCTAATATTGAAAATAGTATTTTATATAATCCAAAATCGTTTTGGTCCTATGTTAAGTTAAAAAAACAATCAAATTTTTTGCCTGCTAGCATGACATATGACCAACGTACGTCAGACCAGGGGATACAATTTGTGACATGTTCAGTGAATATTTTTCTACTAACTTTTTAAATAATTCACCTAATAGTACTCCTCATGGGCAGGAATGTTTTGATGATATTTCAGAGTTAAATAATTCACCAACAAATATTAATCATGTCGAGGTTGATGAGAAGCTAGTTTTGAAGCTTTTACAGTCTGTTGACTTAAATAAGGGGTCGGGTCCGGACAATGTGCCTCCCATTTTTATTAGAAAATGTGCCAAAAGTCTAACTTTACCACTTACCTTGCTATATAGAAAATCCCTTCAGGAAGGCACTGTACCTTTAATTTGGAAAACCGCTTTTATAACCCCTGTCTTCAAGAAAGGCGCCAAGTATATTATTGAAAATTACCGTCCAATCTCGAAACTAAGCATTTTTGTAAAAATTCTCGAAATTATTGTGAATAAGCAGGTTTATGCCTCGTTAAAACATACCTTCTCGCCAAATCAACACGGGTTTCTTAAGGGGAGGTCAACCACCTCAAATCTTATTACTTGTAGTGACTTCTTGACACGTTATATGTCAGAGCCTTCGCAGGTTGACGTAATCTACACTGATTACAGTAAGTGTTTTGATAGGATCCACCATCCTACTTTAATGCGTAAATTATTTAGCGTAGGGATACATGGAGACTTATTCAGGTGGTTTTCCTCCTACGTCTCTAATAGGTGCCAAACGGTCACGCTTGGAGGATATACGTCATCATCTATTCAGGTACCTTCGGGAGTACCTCAAGGTTCTATTTTGGGACCCCTTCTATTTAATATATTCATTAATGATATATCTAACTGTTTTATATACTCCAAGGTTATATTATATGCTGACGACATGAAGATACTTTGTCCTATAAATTCACCATCTGATTCTTTGCACCTCCAGGATGATCTTAATCGATTCCAGATATATTGTAGCGATAATAAGCTGGATCTAAATGTCCAGAAGTGTTTTGTTTGCTCATTTACTCGTAAACCTGCACCTTTATACTTCCAATACTCCTTAAACAATACTATTATTTCACGAACCTCATCTATAAATGATCTTGGCGTCATTTTCGACTCTAAATTATTATTTGATTCACATGTTGACGAAATGGTAAAGAAAGCCTCTAAAGCCCTAGGATTTATTCTCCGTATTTCCGCAGATTTTAAAAGTATTAAAACTTTCAAAATTTTATATTGCGCTTTTGTACGCAGTCATCTAGAATATGCTTCCCAAGTTTGGAACCCAGCATATCAGGTTTACATCGATAGGATTGAAGGCATTCAAAAAAGGTTTCTGCGGTATCTTCAGTTTAGGTCTAGCACATACTTTTCTAATTATGACATTCGATGCAAGCATTATCATATTCTTCCTCTTTATGAAAGACGGCGTATTGCAGATCTGACATTTCTTTTAAAAATTGCTCAAGGTCTAGTAGACTCTGATGAACTCTTATCTAAAATATATTTGTGTGTTCCATTGCGAAGGAGGAGGTATACTCCTTTGTATGTACCTTCAGTGAGCTGTAACTATAGAAAACATTCATACATTCTAAGAGCATGTCAATCGTATAATAATGTTGCACTCGATCTTGATTTGGACTTGTTTAATTCTACTATCAATTATTTAAAGACAGCATCTAATAAATCATTTTTTTTGTAAGTAACGAGTATGTGTAAAAATATTAATCTACTTAGGTACCTACTTAGATATAAGTATGTTACTGTTTTTCTTTTTATTATCTACTTATACTAAACTTATCCGTTGGTATCAAGTTTTTTTTTTACTGTATTTTTCTATCAGTGAAAACTTGTAATTGGCCATATTTCTTATACAATAAGTTCTATAATTGTAAATTAGCTGTAAGTTTTCCGAAAATATAAAAATAAAATAAAATAAAATAAAATAAAATTTCGAAACATTATTAGATCCGTTACGAACGCTTTTTTTTTAATTCGTTGGCACATTCTGGCTCCGCGCTTTATTCAGAACTTTGTACTTTGATGACTCCTTTTGATATATTGAATTAGTATGGGATTGCTCTTGAAATGCCAACATTTGTTAACCCGGCTGATTTTATATTCGTCAAGATGGTAACTTATAAGATCCACTTCGTACGCGGGGTGAGGGCGGAGGCTGGTGCGCAGGAGCGGAGAGGGCTGTTTCGTTCCGCGCTACTGTCGGTCGACCGATACAGACCGCTCGGCAGTGTTGCCAACTTAGCAACTTTATAGCTAGATCTAGCATTTTTTTGATATTGGTCGGCAACAATTTCATGAAACTTGTAGCTAAATTTTTTGGCTACTTTTTCTAGCAAC
>CM031591.1:8587052-8621883 GCA_018467065.1 Ephestia elutella | reverse complement strand
TACAATATTGTACCCGAAAAGTGTTCCGCCACTTTTGCGGCCTTATCAGTGGCGGCCATCATGGCCTATGGTATTTATACTTATATGTTTTTATTTATTTAACCTTTATTGTACAGAAATACAGAGTAAACGTACAATAGGAGGGCTTAATGCTAAAGCATTATCTACCAGCCAACCTTATACCTTTTTTTGGCTTTGTAGGTCTAGGTAACAAACATACAAACTCACATCCAAATCGAATGGAATTATTGTATCCTTCGTTTATCCTTCGTTTGAAATTATTGTACCTAAATATTATTCGCCAAACTTAAAAAAACTTGTAATGTAAAATTAATGTCTAGTAAATTAATGTAATGTCCTAATTGATGTTTTTGCACAATAATTTAGCCTAACAATTATTATCTACAATTTAATAAGCTCTTTTAATAGATGTCCTAAAATCGTTTGGCTTTTGTTTCTTTAGATAAATTAGGAATACAAAAAAATTGGGGAACCAATAAAGACCCATAAATGCGATTGGGTCACTATTGGTTCCCTTAATTTTTGCCCTAAACATAACATAATAACATTGTAGGATAACTCCTTTTCTCTGCAGGTGGCTAAGAATCAGCTGATCGAAGAGAAAAGGTTGCGAATGGAGCGCAGACTACAGAAGGCTACGGAAAACAGAGACCAGCGGCTAAAGGTGTGTAGTTATCGGGTTTTCATCAATCTCTCTCTTTAGTCGTATTTCCTCATGACTGAGGGTCGTGGTCATTATATGGAATGAAACACACACAACGACTCTCATGGCAATTTTAATGGAGTGGTTTGCCATTGCCTTCTCCATTTCACACACTAGCTGATAATCATCAACCAGAGTGCAGGTTTCCTCACGATGTTTTCCTTCACCGGAAGCAAGTGGTGGTCGATGAAAACTAACATGAGTCAGACTGGTATACAAACTCATGTAGCCCGGGCAGGATTCGAACCTGGGATTTTGTATCCACAGGCGGGCGCCCTACCACTCGGCCTCCACCGCTTCATCAATACATATAATAAAACTGTAACTGGTCTGTGTCTGGACATAAGAGATACTAAGAAAAAACATTACTAGGGATCTTTATAAGGCTCTCTCTCTCTCTCTCAGCCCAAAGACGTCCACTGCTGGACAAAGGCCTCCCCCAAGGATTTTATCCGTGGGGGGTTTTGCCGTAATCGCCACGCTTGGCAGGCGGGTTGGCGATCGCAGTGTGATGTCATAGTACGCGGAAAGATGCTGCTGCCCATCCTCCGGTGTTTTAAATCCCTTAGTCGCCTCTTACGACACCCACGGGAAAAGATGGGTTGGTGCTATTCTAGGGCCACACCACAGGCCTTTATACACGACTTTATAAGGCTAATAGAAGCCAAAACAACTTTTTGGAATATTTGCCTGTCTTTTGGTCTGTACGTTTGTACCCGTGTGTTACTCCAAGTTTCATTCTACCCGTGTACCAAATTTACTCGATATCCGTCCAGTAGTTTTTTAATGAAAGAGTTACAAACATCCATACATTCTCACAAAAACATAAGAATATTAGTAGGTTAATATTCCTTATGGTTATTTATGAATTTAACCAGAAACTGCATTACTTCAATGCTTTGGACACGCCAAAGCGAATTCCGTGCCGCTTGCGAAATCTTTATATGTGCGGCTTGCGAAATTTGTATATGTGCGTCTCGCTTACTCCTTAGAGAAACTCAGTCTCTCTCGCTCTAATTTCGCCTTTGTAAGTTTTGTTGTAGCTTAATTACCGTCAAATATTGAACCTTATGTATCGGTGATAAGATTGGCCAATGATTTTTAAACATGGCGATTCTAGTGGGATACCACTAGAATCGCCATGTTTAAAAATCATTGTCATCATTTTACATTTTTTATTGGATAACATGAGTTTGTAGACCAATCTAACTCGTGTATGGCAGTTTTCTCATAGACCACCACCTGCTTCCAGTGAAGGAAAACATCGTGAGGAAATCTGCACATTGGCTGACTGTTTAGTTTACTAGTGTGTATACGGCTACTGCCACTAGATGGCGGTAGTCGTAAAAGTCATGTCAGATGCCTTTAAGCGACTTGAATAAAATCTGACACCAGTGTTAGTAATAACACACTCGATAAGAAGAAGAATTGGATAAACTGTGTTATAGGTATTGTATGTCTATTTGTCTAATCGTCAAAATGTTTACAGGACATAGTACGTAAAGCTCACGACGAAGAGGAAAAGCTGAGAGAGATAGCTTTCATAAAACAGTTAGAAGCTGAGAACCGAAGGCACGACTTTTTGGCGCAATGTCGCCTCCATACCACTCGGCTGCGGCAAGTCAGGAGGGATAGACTTATGAAACTGGTGAGTTGGTCTATTGTATACCTTATCGTCTTATGTATAAGGTTCATTTAATAACTGCTGCGAGAGATAGTTTTTATCAAACAATTAGAAGCTGAGAATCGAAGGCACGACTTATTGGCGCAACGTCGCCTCCATACCACTCGGCTGCGGCAAGTCAGGAGGGATAGACTTATGAAACTGGTGAGTTGGTCTATTGTATACCTTATTGCTTTATGTGTGGGTTCATTTTAAAAAGCTGTGAGAGATAGTTTTCATAATATTATAAATGCGAAAGTTTGGATGACTTTTCATCCCAGAATTCCCTTGGGAGCGAAGCCCCAAGGCGTGGCAAGTCGAAAATAAGTCCATTTTATGACCTAATTTATATTTATAGGAGCAAAAAGCGGCCAGAGAGGCGGCAGTCGGCGCTCGAAGGCAAGCGTTGGAAGCTGCTAGGAAACTCCACGTTGAGAATCTATTGGAGAAGAGAAAGGAGAGAGACGCTAGAGTGGAGGAGTTGAAGGAGTTGAAGAAACAAGAGAGGGATGACGCTGCGCGGGAGAAGGTAAATGACTCTTTTTTTATATATTTTTATCGCAGTCCTCCAAAAGTTGAAGAAGTTGCTAGGATACTCTACGTTGAGAATCTATTGGAGAAGAGAAAGGAGAGAGACGCTAGAGTGGAGGAGTTGAAGGAGCTCAATGAAGGAGCTCAAGAAACAAGAGAGGAACGCGCTGCACGGGAGAAGGTAAATATTTTTTTTTATATATTTTTATCGAAATGTCCTCCAAATATTGAAGAAGTTGCTAGTAAACTCCACGTTGGTAAATTTATTGGAGAAGAGAAAGGAGAGAGACGCTAGAGTAGAGGAGTTGAAGAAACAAGAGAGTGACGATGCTGCACGGGAGAAGGTAAATGACTTTTTTTTTAAATATTTTTTATCTCAATCCTCCAAAAAATGAAGAAGTTGTTAGGAAACTCCACGTTGAGAATCTATTAGAGAAGAGAAAGGAGAGAGACGCTAGAGTAGAGGAGTTGAAGAAACAAGAGAGTGACGATGCTGCACGGGAGAAGGTGAATGACTCTTTTTTTTTAAATATTTTTATCTCAATCCTCCAAAAAATGAAGAAGTTGTTAGGAAACTCCACGTTGAGAATCTATTAGAGAAGAGAAAGGAGAGAGACGCTAGAGTAGAGGAGTTAAAGAAACAAGAGAGGGACGATGCTGCGCGGGAGAAGGTAAATGACTCTTTTTTTATATATTTTTATCTCAATCCTCCAAAAAATGAAGATTTTGTTAGGAAACTCCACGTTGAGAATCTATTGGAGAAGAGAAAGGAGAGAGACGCTAGAGTAGAGGAGTTGAAGAAACAAGAGAGTGACGATGCTGCACGGGAGAAGGTAAATGACTCTTTTTTTTTAAATATTTTTATCTCAATCCTCCAAAAAATGAAGAAGTTGTTAGGAAACTCCACGTTGAGAATCTATTAGAGAAGAGAAAGGAGAGAGACGCTAGAGTAGAGGAGTTGAAGAAACAAGAGAGTGACGATGCTGCACGGGAGAAGGTAAATGACTCTTTTTTTTTTTAAATATTTTTATCTCAATCCTCCAAAAAATGAAGAAGTTGTTAGGAAACTCCACGTTGAGAATCTATTAGAGAAGAGAAAGGAAAGAGACGCTAGAGTGGAGTTAAAGAAACAAGAGAGGAATGACGCTGCACCGGAGAAGGTAAATTACTTTTTTTCTAAAAGTCCTCCGAAAATATCATTAAGCTAGGCTTTACAAGCTGCTAAGAAACTCCACGTTGAAAACCTGCTTGAAGCTTAAAGATTTGTTATTTAACTTCAAGCTTATAAGCTTGAAGCTGCCAGGGAACTCCACGTTGAGAATCTATTGGAGAAGAGAAAGGTGAGAGACGCTAGAGTAGAGGAGTTGAAGAAGCTCAAGAAACAAGATAGAAATGAAATGTCTTTGGTTGAGTGTTCCTAATAGAAAAGGGAAAATGTATTTAGTTTTTTCAACAACAAGTGTCAAAGCATTACCATCTAGCCAAGAGCAGACTTCACCAAAGCCTTTTTGGGCATAGGAATAAATGTCATAGATAGTCATTTATTCCTTAGAATATGGTGATACAGTGGTGTTATTTACATGTAGGTGCGACATACTTTACATACATGGTCATGTATTTCCATGAAAGATTAATGCGGTATCGCCCACGAAGGTTACGATTTTGCCATTTGGTAGCTTCATATTGCATAAATCATTAATAAAGGCAAGGAAGAGTGTGGGACCAAGTACACTGCCCTGTGGCACACCGAAGTTAATTGGCAAATCTTCACTCGTATATTGTTATGTAATAAAATAACAGATTTTAAAAAGAGAAGTTAATATATATTTACAGTTTAATATAAAAAATACAGTTTAAGTAAAAAACACTGAGGTAACGCGGCACAGGGGGTATTGGGGTAACGAAATAAGGTAGGGTGAGGAATTTGGACGAGGACACGGGCAGCACGGCAGGCACGGCAGGCGGTAGGGAGCCTTGCCTTATCCACAACTGACGGCTCAGTAGGCACGACAGGCAGGTAGTAGGTGGCCTTGCCTTATCCTCTACTGACGGTACAGCAGGCACAGTCTGACGGTACAGCAGGCACAGTAGGATAGTAATGCGAGCCCGATGCTCTCGGCCGATGGGTAATGAGAGCCGGCTTCGGTCCTCAGGTCCACAGCAACAAGGTCTTCAATGAGGTTTAGATTTCCTCACGGTACGGTACGGTCCTCAGGTCCACAGCAACAAGGTCTTCAATGAGTTTTTAGATTGATGTTTTTACGACGCGAAGGCTTGCAGGGTCCCGGGGTCAGCAGGCCCCGGGACAAGACCTTTATTTCGCTCCGCGCTCCGATTTCTCGGAGAAGTGAAGACTGACTCGTTCTGACATTCAGCGTCTTTATATAGGCCTCGATTTAGAATTTCGTATTGCTTCATAATTTTCAAATAAAATACGAAATTAGAACATTTGCGAAAAGGTATACATAGAAATTTATAGAATTTTAGAAAAATAAAATCTGACATGCGACAACGCTTGACAATCATAATTGTTTACAATGAAAAAACGCAAGTAAAAATTTACGCAATTTAAAGAATTAAGTATAAAAAAGTGGAAATAAACACGAAATATATATTGGGAAAACCAAAATAACATAAAATAACCAAAAATGAAGATATAGCGGTAAGTTTAAAGAAATATTCCCTAGCAACGTAGAAATTTTACTACAGAAAGTGTAAAAAAGAACATTTTGAGCTAAATAAGTAATTATAATAGTAAAATAGACAAGAATAAAAGTTAAATAAACATGAATACACTACATTTCCCCCAAAAAATGTAGTGTATTCATGTTTGTAATATATTGGGTAAAACTAAACGCAGGCGTTTCCTGTTATCGCCGCCAGGCGTTTTGGGGTTCTCACACTGCTAGCGTGGATGGCGTCGCGTGTGGTCCGCCATTGCATTGTCCAGGGCGATATCGGTTTGATTTTAATACGCGGAGCGGTCTCGCGTCTTTTGCTTGTTGTTTAGTTTGAGTGATAATTGTGAATTTCCTGTTTGTTAAATAACTATTGAATTTGTGTTTGTGAAAAACTCTGTTATTGTGACCTTTTCTTGTGAGAGGTGAAACGTGGCTGTTCGTTCACATCTGGCTGTTCCCGAGTGAAACTACGGGAAGAAATCTATTTAGTGGTTCTGGGGAATTGAGATCTCAAGGGTTAGGTAGGGTGATTAGGAATTCCCCCTTCCCGAAGACACTCAAGTTTGGATCCGAAGAGAAAGAAGATTTAATTTGGTAAGTGTTCAATTGTAGTTAATTTATAGGTTAGGTTATCATATAGGGCCCTGTAGCTCCCTTCATAAGCTACGGTGGTAGCAGACTGCGTTAAGTTAGTTAGGTTTTAGTCGGGCAAACGTGGTGCCGCGTGGAGATTTTTTCCCGGTACTTAATTTTACCGGTAGATTTTTTCCCGGTAAAGTTCCGGTACAGAATTCTTCCCGCCGCTTCGTTTGTCCGGATTCGCTCTGCGCACATTTTCTGGCAGCAGAGCGTAGTTGCTCTGCACACTTTCTGGTAGCAGAGCGTAGTTTATCTACCCTCTATTTGTTCGTTTGTAAAAAATAATTAATTGTTTGTAAAAATTATTAGATTTTTCTTAGTTTGTTTGTATAAGAATATTTGTAACCTTTTTTTGTATTTGTTTGCGGTTTGTACCGTGCGTTCCGGGTTTGTGCCATTCTCATACCTACCGCGGTTCTTCGTGTAGTTGCTTGATTTTGTTGTTTTTTATTTACCTTTTGTTATTTTTTGTTTGTGACTTGACGCGATGGCGAAGGCCTCCAATGCTAGGGCGACACTCGCCAACGAATTGAGATGGTTTGTGACGGCCGGAGGACTCCTGTCCCGGAAGGACAGGGAGGGCGCCATACTGCTAAGAGCGGATCACCTCCACTCACGATTGATTAGCGCGGAAGCGGCCATGGCGGCGCTTACCGAAGCCGATCTTACCCCGGAGGCCTACGCAGGTCACATGGCGGACATGGACCAGATCCTGAGTCTGCACGATGATATCGCGGAGGCGGTGACCGCAATAAGGGCGAGACAGGCTGGCGGACCAGCCCCTCGCACACCTGTTAGACAGGAAGGACCAGCGGTTACTGGTCGGCTCCCCACCCTTCAGCTGTCCCACTTTGGGGGTAGGATGGAGGAGTGGGTAGCATATAAAAATATGTTTGAGTCCCTGGTCGTAGCACGACAGGATTTGTCGAAGGCCCAGAAGATGGCCTACCTCCTCTCCACTCTTGAGGATGAAGCGCGGTCGCTCATCCAGCACCTCCGGGTGGAGGACGACCAGTACGATACGGCTTGGGAGTTATTGAACTCCCGCTACCAAAACTTACGTTTGTTAGCGGATGCGCACGCCGCACAGTTGATGGCCCTGCCCAAGGTGGCCAACAGGGCACAGTTGCGCCTGCAGTTGCTCACGCCCGTTACAGTGGCCTGTAACGCGCTCCGCACACTGGGGCTGCCGGTGGACCAATGGTCCTTTTTGCTGGTGCACATTGTATTGGGCAAATTACCCAATGACATCCGCTCGCGATTTGAGCGCGAGAATGCGGAACGGGATAGCACCACCCTACCAACATTCACTGACTTGGTGAAGTTTTTGGAGTTTGAGGCACGGGCGGCTGAGAATACCATGACGGACTCAGCGCCATCCAGAGCGCCTGAACGTAGGCCCCAACAGGGACGGCAACCGCCACCGCGTGGAGCTGGTGTGCGGGTTGCGCACACGGCAGCAGTCGCGAGGGACGCGGACTGCCTGCAATGTGGCCGGATGGGCCACAGCCTGCTACAATGCAGGGACTGGCAGAGACTGCCAGTACAAGATAGGCGCCGCATGGCAAAGCGGCATGAACTTTGCTTTTATTGTTTGGGCGGTCACTATGCACGTGACTGTCCCAGTGCCATACCATGCAGTGCATGCCGTGGGCGGCACCACGCGATGCTTTGCATGAACCGCAACGGGGATGGCACCCGGATGTTGAGGCAGGGGTCCCCTATGGGCGGGGCGCTCCTGCGCGAAGCCCTCCACCACCGGACGGAGGACGCGGCTTCGCTCGTCGCACCCCCCTCGGGAGGGGGTCGCGTACCTGCGCGGGTCTTGGCGGACCGGGACCACGCGCCCCAAGGTCATGGCCAGTATGTAGCTGGCCAGGCCCCGGATAGGGCCCCATGGGCGGGGGCCCTAGATCGGACGTGAGAGTGGGGACACCCCCTCCACGCGGGTTACCAATGCCCAACACATGCAGCCGCAGCGGTTTTCTCCGCCGCTGCACGAGTACCCACGGCTGGAGTACCACCCGCCGTACCATATGTATGGCCGGGCCGCGGGTTATGCCCCCTCAGATGGGGATGTGCACTCGCCCGCCATACTATCCGGGTCAGTGGCGCCCCCTGGTTTGGAGAGAGTGGGGAGCCCGTAACTAGCTTGCTCCCTTGCTGGGACAGAGCCGCGGACGGTTCTGCTCCCTACCGCGGTGGTCCGCGTATGGGGTCGTGGGGGAAGCCATTAATTTGAGAGCTCTGTTGGACTCAGGGGCTCAAAGCAGTTTGGTTACCACTCGAGTGGCCCGCCAGTTAGGTTTAGTCGTGGAAGACTCGCCTGTGCCACTTCTTGGAGTTGGTGGCATACAAGTGAAGTGTCTGACGGGCCAGACACTTGTCACCTTTTCTTCGCTGAAGTCCTCCACAATGAGGATCACGACTTCGGCTATGGTAATGGATACCATTGCGGGTTGGCACCCCTCGACAGACATACCGCCGGGTGTGTTGTCTTTGGTTTCGGGTCTGGATTTGGCCGACCCCTTTGTCTTTCATCCCGGCCCAGTGGACTTGCTCCTGGGCTCGGACGTATTGGGTTGGATTTTGTTGGGTACACAGAAGGCTCTGGGTTCGTCTTCACTGATGGCAGTGTCTACGATTTTTGGTTTTGCCCTGATGGGCCCTGTGTTTGATAATGGCACCGCGGAGGAGCCACCGGTTGTCGCATCTGCGTCCTTGGCCAAGACCATGCAAAGGTTTTGGGAGGTGGAGGAGCCACCTATGAGTTCCAGGATGGATCCGGAACACGCTGAGTGCGAAGCCCTTTTTCGATCGACCACGGAGAGGTTGCCCTCCGGTCGGTTTGTAACTAGGTTACCTTTTGTTGCCTCTCGTCCTAGCCTAGGGCAAAGTAGGGCGCTTGCGGAGAAACGACTGCTGTCCATGGAGCGACGTATGCAGCGTGACCACGTACTTCGCGATAAATATATTGAATTTATGCGCGAGTACGAGGATTTGGGTCACATGTCTCCGTCTCGAGTTGATTGGAGCTCAACTGAGCATTATTTTTTGCCCCACCACGCGGTGGTGAAGGCCTCAACGGGCAAGTTGCGGACTGTCTTTGATGGGTCCGCACCCACTTCGAACGGAGTTTCGTTGAATCTATGTTTGCATTCAGGTCCCAAATTGCATAGGGACATAATTGACATCATCTTGAACTTTAGAAGACATCAAGTGGTTTTTGGTGCGGACATCCGGATGATGTTCCGCCAGACAGTCATACATCCTGAGGACAGGCGATTCCAGTTGATACTCTGGCGTGAGCGCCCTGAGGATCCTGTGACGGTGTATGAACTCAACACAAACACGTATGGTTTGAAATCTAGTCCCTATATCGCCATCAGATCATTGCTTGAATTGGCAGAGCGGGAACGGATCCGCTTTCCCCGTGGGGCTTCCGTGCTATCACGTGACTTGTATGTTGATGACGTGTGCACCGGAGCCCAAAGTATTGAGGAGGCCCTCCTACTGCGGGATGAATTGATCGAAATATTGAAGACAGGTGGCTACGAGCTACGTAAGTGGTTGTCTAATGAGCCTAAAGTTCTAGAAGGGATCCCGGAGGATCACCAACAGAACCCTCACCTGTTTGAGGATGTGGATGATCCCAACAGGATAGCGGTGCTGGGCATGCAGTACCAGCCGCTAACCGATATTTTTACATTCCAAGTGGACTTGGAAATACCAAAAGTCTGGACTAAGAGAACGGTGTTGTCCGTAATAGCCCGTATGTTTGATCCAAGCGGTTGGATCAGTCCAGTGATATTCTCTGCAAAGTGTCTTCTTCAGAGACTTTGGACTTTGGGCGTCTCGTGGGACGAGCCGCTGTTTGGCTCTCCATTGGATGATTGGCTCGAGTTGTTTTCATCGATTAAGGAAGTCAATCGGATTGCCTTGCCTCGTCGAATATTGCCCCCCGGGAAATATCGAGCCAGCCTGCATGGCTTTTGTGACGCGTCGGAGCGAGGCTACGCCGCGTCAGTCTATATGCGGACAGTTGACGCCGATGGCCGGGTCAATGTCTCGCTTTTGTTAGGGAAGAGCAAGGTCGCCCCCATCAGGACTAGGCTGACTATTCCCAAGCTTGAGTTGAGTGGAGCTCACCTTCTCTCTAAATTGTTGCATCACGTTGCATGTGAGCTGGCGGCCACGGTCGAGATACGGGACATCTTCGCCTGGTCGGATAGCCAGGTCGCGCTTGCATGGTTGCGCGCGGCCCCACATACCTTGGAGGTTTTTGTGGGAAATCGGGTTTCCCAAATCCAGAATATCGGAATTGATATAACATGGAGACATGTGCCGGGAGAGCTTAACCCAGCGGACTGTGCTTCCCGAGGTTGTACGGCACCAGAATTGGTGTCACACCCGCTCTGGTGGGGTCCAGAGTGGCTGATGGGATCAGAAACTTCTTGGCCTGTCTGTCAGACAGACGTTACTTCTTTGAGTTTGACTGGGCTCCGTGTACATGCTGTAGTCGCTGAGACGACGTCGGAGCCGGATTGGCTACTTGCTCGGTATAGCAGCTTGGATAAGCTTCTGGGTGTTACCAGTTGGATTAAGCGTTTCATACATAATTGTAGAAACCCACAGGCAAAGCGGTTGGAGCCGATTGCAGGTGCAGAAGAGCGCCGGAGCGCATTGTTGCATTGGGTCCGTGTCGTGCAGACCGGACGGTTTGAGTCAGAGCTTTCGTATCTTGCGCGACGCACGCGCTAAGTTGAAGGGCGCGGTCGCTCGTTTGAACCCGTACATCGACTCGGATGGGCTTCTTCGGGTTGGAGGCAGGCTCCGGAAGGCGGATCTTCCATATGAGACTCGCCATCCTCTGTTGTTGCCCAAGGGCGGACCCTTGGTGCAGCTTTTGGTGTCTGATCGACACATTCGTAACGCCCATGCTGGGTGCAATGCTTTGTTGGCTATTTTGCAACGCGAGTTTTGGATTTTGTCTGCCCGAAGAGCAATCCGTAGCGTTCTGTTTCGATGTATTGCATGTTATAGGTTGAAGGCATCCACGATGCAACCACAGATGGGTGATTTGCCCGCTGATCGAATCCGACCTTCGAGACCGTTTGACGGCGTTGGAACCGATTTTGCCGGTCCCTTTTCGATCAAGGCTTCTCCCTTTCGTAATGCCCGTATTGTGAAGGGCTATTTGTGTGTATTTGTTTGTTTGGCCACCAAGGCTGTCCATTTGGAGGTGGTATCGGCTCTGACTACGGAGGCCTTCGTCGCCGCGTTGGATCGCTTTGTTTCGCGTCGAGGTCTACCTTCCCTTATGAGGTCTGACAATGGCACAAACTATAAAGGAACTGTAAATTATCTTAAGGATGTTTCTGTGTTTATTGATAAAAATTGTACTAGTTTAAGTCAAATTGCTGCCCAAAGGGGAATAACCTGGAAGTTTAGTCCCCCAAGTTGCCCCCATTGGGGAGGGATTTTTGAAGCGGCTGTGAAATCCGCAAAGACCCACCTCCGCCGCATTATCGGAGAAACGGCTCTAACTTTTGAAGAGCTGGCCACAGTGTTTTGTAAAGTTGAGGCGGTCCTCAACTCTCGTCCTCTCTGTCCGCTATCTCCAGATCCAAATGACTTGGAAGCTCTCACCCTGGTCATTTTTTGGTGGGAGGGCCGTTGAATGCCCTGCCCGAATACCCGTGGAAGGATGAACGCGTATATCGGTTGTCGCGTTTTCAAATGTTGCAGCAAATGAGCCAGGACTTTTGGCGTCGCTGGTCGCTTGAATATTTGCATTTGCTGCAGCAAAGAGTGAAGTGGACAGACAGGGACTGAGCCTCCCAGGGAGGGTGATTTAGTATTGTTAAAAGAGGCAAATTTGCCCTCATTGCTTTGGCGACGAGCTCGCATATTACGTTTGATTCTTGGCGGAGATGGCACTCCGCGTGTGGCTGAGGTGTTGGTCGACGCACAGTGTGATATTTTTGAAATCTAGCTGGACAAAATTATAATACCCATTAAATATGAAATGGCGTGCTCTAGGATGGAATATAAAGACACTGTGCCAAGATTTTAAACGTCTATTATGTACAACTAGCTTTTTCCCGCGACTTCGTCCACGCGCAATTTACTGAAGTTAATATCTCAAGTTCTAAGCGACGACGAATCAAAATGAAACCAACGCCAGATTTTAAGTTAGGCCTTCTATAATACTACAGTGAAAACTACATCAAATTTAGTCCAGTAGTTTTTGCGAATAAACATAAAAACTGACAAACAGACAAAAATTGAAAAAGATTTTGGTTTCTATTGGCCCTATAAAAATCCCTTATAGTATTTCTACGTAAATATTTCCTATGTACAGACACAGACCAGTTACTGTATTATTATATGTACCTATTGTTAGGAAAGGCAACATAAAAATTATGATGATGACTGATTATTGAGATATTTTGTAATTGAAAAAGAATTGAATAGTAATACAACAAAATAAAATAACTTGTTTAAAATTACACTTCACTCAGTTACAATTACATATTTATTAATTTTATTTGCTTAGTCTCGTATCACATTATATTGATGTGTCAACAGATTGGCACCGATCATTAGTGAGAAAACTTGATCTTCCGCCTTTTTAGGACATGCCAAACTTTTCCGCGCTTTTTTAAACACAGGTATTTAGGTGAAGCGAGAGAAAGCTCTTTCACGATTGCTGCCGAATCTCTGCCCCTCACTGCTAAGCTTTATTTCAGTCACCATTGATAACTCCTCCTTGATGAAACCAGTAGATGTCGAATTCGTCGTATTTTGTTCTTAAGACTGGAGCATCTAAAGTCTTTTTGGTCTTCCGGGCCCCCTCCTCATTTCATGTAGTAAATCAACTTCGATAGCTGTTGTGACAAAATCAGGAAATAATATTTTATCTTCCAATCACGTAGAGTTTGCTTTTAAAAACAATGTTAGTGTCTCCTCGATTTTTGCTCGATTTTGTGACAGATGCTCCTGATTTTAACTATCAATTTTTTCGTGGTATCTTCCGTAAAAGACGGAACACCAAATGATTGCAAAATATAGCGTATTAAAGCATCTAGTCTTGTTTCTTTTGAATTAGCTCACCAAATGTCGAATAACTCTCGACGTGAAATCGACGTAGTGATACTGAAAAATAAAACTTGTATGAGTGTCGCATGAATGCGCCAGTAAATACACTTTGATCGTAAAGCCAGCATGTTAGTCTTCCAAAATAATGTAATACGAGATTGGTATACGTCGATATAATATACTAAAACTAAAGTACAAACACATTTTTCTTTATTTTTTTTACTGTATAATTACCTCTTGTCTAATGATACTCACAACAATGTTTAAGAAAATAATATTAAAGAAAAGTATTTATACTCACCTTGATGACTCAAAAATCACAATTACAACTCACAATCACTGCTAACTTACGTACACAACTCAAAGGAATGGTGCGGTCGCTTAAAACAATTAATCGTCATAATGCGAGTACCCATATGTTCAGACTTATTTCTTATTATTGAGCGCCTCTACCTAAAAATTGAATATTAGTGTCTTGTGATAGGATATGTCTACTTTATATGTAAACAGCTATTTGACTTCTAGGTGACAAGTGAAAAATATAATTTTGTCCGGCTAGATTGCGAATATTTCGCTTTGTGCGACGGTTCGATTTTAAGGAGAGGTGTGACCTCTCTCGCCCGCCTTCCCGTAGAGTAAGCTAGCGGTCTGCTTCTCAGACCGGGACGGGGGGATGTTTGTAATATATTGGGTAAAACTAAACGCAGGCGTTTCCTGTTATCGCCGCCAGGCGTTTTGGGGTTCTCACACTGCTAGCGTGGATGGCGTCGCGTGTGGTCCGCCATTGCATTGTCCAGGGCGATATCGGTTTGATTTTAATACGCGGAGCGGTCTCGCGTCTTTTGCTTGTTGTTTAGTTTGAGTGATAATTGTGAATTTCCTGTTTGTTAAATAACTATTGAATTTGTGTTTGTGAAAAACTCTGTTATTGTGACCTTTTCTTGTGAGAGGTGAAACGTGGCTGTTCGTTCACATCTGGCTGTTCCCGAGTGAAACTACGGGAAGAAATCTATTTAGTGGTTCTGGGGAATTGAGATCTCAAGGGTTAGGTAGGGTGATTAGGAATTCCCCCTTCCCGAAGACACTCAAGTTTGGATCCGAAGAGAAAGAAGATTTAATTTGGTAAGTGTTCAATTGTAGTTAATTTATAGGTTAGGTTATCATATAGGGCCCTGTAGCTCCCTTCATAAGCTACGGTGGTAGCAGACTGCGTTAAGTTAGTTAGGTTTTAGTCGGGCAAACGTGGTGCCGCGTGGAGATTTTTTCCCGGTACTTATTTTTACCGGTGGTTTTTTCCCGGTGAAGTTCCGGTACAGAATTCTTCCCGCCGCTTCGTTTGTCCGGATTCTCTCTGCCACATTTTCTGGCAGCAGAGCGTAGTTGCTCTGCACAATTCATGTTTATTTAACTTTTATTCTTGTCTATTTTACTATTATAATTACTTATTTAGCTCAAAATGTTCTTTTTTACACTTTCTGTAGTAAAATTTCTACGTTGCTAGGGAATATTTCTTTAAACTTACCGCTATATCTTCATTTTTGGTTATTTTATGTTATTTTGGTTTTCCCAATATATATTTCGTGTTTATTTCCACTTTTTTATACTTAATTCTTTAAATTGCGTAAATTTTTACTTGCGTTTTTTCATTGTAAACAATTATGATTGTCAAGCGTTGTCGCATGTCAGATTTTATTTTTCTAAAATTCTATAAATTTCTATGTATACCTTTTTCGCAAATGTTCTAATTTCGTATTTTATTTGAAAATTATGAAGCAATACGAAATTCTAAATCGAGGCCTATATAAAGACGCTGAATGTCAGAACGAGTCAGTCTTCACTTCTCCGAGAAATCGGAGCGCGGAGCGAAATAAAGGTCTTGTCCCGGGGCCTGCTGACCCCGGGACCCTGCAAGCCTTCGCGTCGTAAAAACATCAATCTAAAAACTCATTGAAGACCTTGTTGCTGTGGACCTGAGGACCGTACCGTACCGTGAGGAAATCTAAACCTCATTGAAGACCTTGTTGCTGTGGACCTGAGGACCGAAGCCGGCTCTCATTACCCATCGGCCGAGAGCATCGGGCTCGCATTACTATCCTACTGTGCCTGCTGTACCGTCAGACTGTGCCTGCTGTACCGTCAGTAGAGGATAAGGCAAGGCCACCTACTACCTGCCTGTCGTGCCTACTGAGCCGTCAGTTGTGGATAAGGCAAGGCTCCCTACCGCCTGCCGTGCCTGCCGTGCTGCCCGTGTCCTCGTCCAAATTCTTAACCCTATACCTTCTTTCTTTACCCCTATACCCCCTGTGCCGCGTTCGCTTTCCTAGTGTTTTTTTTACCTCTAGTTATTTTTTTTACCTTAACTGTATTTTATATTAAACTGTAAATATATATATATGCTGCAACTCTAACTCGCGATATCGCGAATTCTCAACCTTTCAAGTTTGTCAAGAAAAAGTGGCGTAGAGACTGTGTCAAATGCCTTGGTTAGGTCAAGGTATATCACCAGTACCTTCTTTTATTCGTCAAGTTTGATAAGGATAAAGTCATTTATTTCGTGGACTGCGCCATCGTCGTCGGTGAAAATGACTTCCGTATGAAGTCGAAACTAGTCGGCGTTTCCGGATAACAACACGCGTGAGTATCCGTATTATTAATCATTATGTCTATTTCTCACGTTAGTTTTAACCAAATTAGCAAAACCTTTCACCCATCCTATCCTATACTCAGATTTTTTATTCCGTAGAATTCTGACAGCTGTCATTTTTTGACATGTCAGAGATTACAAACCTTTTTGGCCAGGCACATTTTTTTTCAATACGAGTCTGATTATCTGAGTCTATACATTGTGCTTGTTAGTGAATGTAACCATTTTATTACGTGCGGTGCTCCAAATCAAAAGAGGATTTACGGCGAGCCGTTTTCATCACAAACGTTAAATACAAAATGTTAAATAATCGATATAAAATATAAAAAAAAACTGTGAAAACTGTATCTGATTAAACAAACATACAGATGAACAGACAAAGGAACAAAAAATAGTTTTGATTCTATTTTTATAAAGACCCATCATATTAGTTCTTTTATAAATCCTTCTAGCTTTCAGCCGCGGCCTATTTGTTTCCCCATGGGAATAAGACATTCTTTAGTAGGAATGTCATTTCCAGGGTCTTAATCTATCTCCATATCAAATTTAAATCAGTTCAGCAGCGGTTTAAATGTTTAGTTTTTTTCTTCTTGATGAACTAACAAAGACATTAAAATAGCATATAAAACTTCCTTGTGAATTATAAAAAACAATAATTTGGAAACGATTTGACTAAAAAGGTTTATTAAACATGACTTAGTAGGGAGTGATGCCAGCTAAAGAAAAATAAACTGCTAACTTAAGAATGTAACTTTGATAATTCGATGTGAAAAAATGTTATAACATTTAAGATATACCAGAAAGTTTATAATTTATCTTTTTCTAGGTAAAACATAAAAAAATATCAAGCATTTTATTTTTAATTGCCCTTAAATAGTTGCCCTTTTCAGTTGGAGAGCTTTTTTAGTAGCAACACTTATGAAATGTCAGAATTCTACGGAATAAAAAATCAGAGTATAACTAATATTATAAATGCGAAAGTTTGTTCGTTTGTTACCACTTCAGACTTTATGTACTGAACCAATCTTCTTGAAATTCTGCATACATATAGTTAGAAGTACTGAGAAGGACATAGCGTACTTTTCATCCCGGGAAAAAGCACTGTTCCCGTGGGAATTCACGCGGGCGAAGCCGTAGGTAAAAGTTAGTCTTTATTTTTAGATTTTTGAGCATCTCAGATGCAATTAGTACTAAAGTACTCTCATATAGAAATTAGATATGGTGAAAAAATTCCATGCGAGCAGGTCTTGAACCCGCGACCAGGTCTTTATACGACCTTGCTCTTACAACTGAGCTATCGCATTGAAAATTGAAATCGCTATTGGATTGAAATGCGATAGCTCAGTTGGAAGAGCAAGGTCGTATAAAGACTTGGTCGCGGGTTTAAGTCCTGCTCGCATGGATTTTTTTCACCATATCTAATTTCTTTATGATAGTACTTTAAAAGTTAGTCTTTTATAAATGTTATAAGATAGCCCTTGTTTCCAGGCGGAAGGCGTAAAGTCCCGCCTGTCAGCGCTGGCCGCGGCGGCGGAACTGGAAGCTGACGCTTTGCGGTCTCGAATCCGGGACAAGCAGGACGCCAGCCAGCTGCGACTCGAGTCCCGACTGCAGGCCATCCGGGAGAAGGCCGCCCGGCAGCCCGTGAGTATACAACTGGAAGCTGAACTGCGGTCTCGTATCCGGACAAGCAGGACCAGCCAGCTGCGACTCGAGTCCCGACTGCAGGCCATCCGGGAGAAGGCCGCCCGGCAGCCCGTGAGTATACAACTGGAAGCTGAGCTGCGGTCTCGTATCCGGACAAGCAGGACCAGCCAGCTGCGACTCGAGTCCCGACTGCAGGCCATCCGGGAGAAGGCCGCCCGGCAGCCCGTGAGTATACAACTGGAAGCTGAGCTGCGGTCTCGTATCCGGACAAGCAGGACCAGCCAGCTGCGACTCGAGTCCCGACTGCAGGCCATCCGGGAGAAGGCCGCCCGGCAGCCCGTGAGTATAGAACTGGAAGCTGAGCTGCGGTCTCGTATCCGGACAAGCAGGACCAGCCAGCTGCGACTCGAGTCCCGGCTGCAGGCCACCGATAGACTAATAAACTAAATAGTCAGCCAATGTACAGGTTTCCTCAGGATGTTTTCCTTCACCGGAAGCAGGTGGTGGTCTATGAGAAAACTACCATACATGAGTCAGATTAGTCTACAAACTTATGTGACAGAGGTAGGATTTGAACCCGGGTCCTACCCGAACTCAGGCGGGTGTCATTACCCCTTGGCCACCACCGCTTCAACCTACCTTACCTTAGTAATACTTATATCATCATCATCATCGTCAGCCTTCCATGACCCATTGATGGGTATAAGCCTCTTTTTGTATATACCAACCTTCTCTATCCTGGGCCATCGCAATCCAGTTCCATTTGAAATGCAATGAATTTGATCGTATTAAGATTTGTCAATATGGCCTTTTTAGATAGTCTTCTTATTGAGTGTGTTATGAATAAATCTGGTGCCAATCTTTTTTTTAAAAGTGGTTAAAATGGATTTTCTGCCACTTTATACCTTCTTCAAGAAAAACAAATACTTATTCAAAGTTTAGAGCAAAAGAGAAAGTACTTACCCATTTGCACAAAAAAAAAAGACATTGTTCATCGCCGGCTTACTGCGGACAGTTCGTTCAATAAATAATAGTATTATCATTCATCATAATTAATGTCAAATAGATTTTCTGAATATATATTGGAGTATGAATATCTATAATTAAAATATACCATTTAGTAAGTATTTTTTGCGTTTCCGATACTCAAATCAAAGATGTCGGTGTTCACGTGTGTTCTGGGATGCCATTATCTAAAATAATATTACATTTAAGTAGTATATTTTTATTCTTTGATGAAAGATTGGATTAATTAGGTAATTTTTTAGCATAATATATTAGTTTTATTTATTAAGTACACTCATATCACATCATATTTATATTTTTTAATGAAGAATTGTGTATTTATTTTAATTATTACTTAAATAATTCAATATTGCGTTTTTTTTACCTGGTAACACTCGATTCTTCAGCGTAGCTTGATTTTGACGTTGACCGGTTGTCGTCGGTCGACATTGACACTTGGATACTTGTCAACAACTGTCAACGTCAAAATCAAGCCGCGCCCAAGAATCGAGTGTTACCAATATTGAATTATTTAAGTTAAAATTAAAATAAATACATAATTCTTCATTCTAAAATATAAATATGAAGTGATATGAGTGTACTTAATAAATAAAACTAATATATTTTGGTAAAAAAATACCTAATTAATCCAATATTTCATCAAAGAATATACAATATACTACATAAATGTAATATTATTTTAGATAATGGCATCCCAGAACACACGTGAACACCGACATCTTTAATTTCAGTATCGGAAACGTAAAGAATACTTACTAAATGGTATATTTTAATTATAGATATTCATACTCCAATATATATTCAGTCAAAGTCAAAGTCAAAGTCAAAATTTTTTATTGAAACTTGGCCTTCAAAGAAGGCTCTTTTTCACGTCGATAACTAATTATTTAATCATAATATTTTATGTCTCAAAGCTACAAACTACTAGCATTTCGGAACGACCACTGCTGAGAAGAAATGCCGAAAGAAACTCATAAACAGTCTTGGTCGCCTAGCATGCCAGAGGGGCTATTCATTAACTTTATACAAACACTAGATTGTGTACAGTCAAAAATAAAATAAAATATAAGTAAAAAAATAATAATAATATAATAAAACATGTTATGTTTGTGATCAAGTAACCACAATGAATTGGTTAAGAACAAAAAATAAAAATAAAATTCGAGTCAGGATCGAAGCAGGATCCCCTGGCAACACCCGTTCACAAGTTTGAACATTTTAGAAAAATTAGTACTTTCAGTCACTTGAAGATCACAATACACGTACATGTTTAACAATTAAATGTCAATGAAATTAAATTTAAAAAAGAAAGGTAAGGCTATTTTTTCACAATATCAAAAGAATGTAATCAAGTGTGGAGTGGCGAAGTTGTAGGGAGAGACCAAACTTTTTTATCGTTCAAATAATCACTTATTGTGTAATACGCTTTATTCATCAAAGTATTTTTAAGATATGTTTTAAATTTTTGCATCGGTAAATTTATAGCCTCGTCAGGGAGCTTGTTAAACATTTTTACACTTTGACCCACGAAAGACCGCCGAACCTTTTTAAGCCTAAAGCAGGGCGTATAAAGTTTATTCTTATTGCGGGTGTTTATACTATGTACATCGCAGATTTTTTTAAAGAGGTTTAAATTGGATTTAACAAAAATAAGTACATTGAAGATGTATTGAGATGCAACAGTAAGAATTTTTATTGATTTAAAGAGCTCTCGTAGAGAATCGCGTCGTTTTAGCCCGTACATAAAACGAATTGCTCTTTTCTGTAATACAAATATTTTCCCTATCTCGGCTGCATTTCCCCATATCAATAATCCGTATGACATTATGCTATGAAAGTAGCTGAAATACACGAGTCTAGCTGTTTCAATGTTTGTGCACTGTCTTATCCTTCTCACTGCATAAGCCGCCGAGCTAAGTTTTTTGGCCGTGAGTTCAATGTGTTTATCCCACTTTAACTTACAGTCAACGGTAACGCCTAAGAATTTGACACTGTGTACCCACTCTAATACTTTGCCATTAACTATTAAAGGTATATCATTATGAGGTGCGTTCGAGAGAGAAAACTTTATACACTTGGTCTTGTCCGTGTTTAAAGCCAGGTTGTTGGTTGTAAACCAGTCAAGCACAAGTGTCATAGTATTACTTACATCGTCATAATTTTGACTATTTCTGTTGACTTTAAATAGTAATGATGTGTCGTCCGCAAATAAAACAACTTCACACAATTGTTGGGCAAGACATGGAAGGTCATTTATGTAAACAAGGAATAGAAAAGGACCGATTATGGAGCCTTGAGGCACGCCCATGTGTACCGCCGCGCTGCTGGAAGCAGCTCTGTTAACTTCTACTTTCTGAGTTCTGTTGTCCAGGTAAGAAGCTAGTACCTCAAGGGCCGTCCCAGTAACACCATAAAATTTAAGCTTGTTTTTTAGTATATTATGATCCACGCAGTCAAAGGCTTTTGAAAGGTCGCAAAAAATACCTATGACATCTTGGCTGGATTCCCACGCTTCATAGATTATTTGAACTAAAGTAGATGTTGCATCAGTAGTGGAACGACCTTTAGTGAAACCGTACTGACGATTATGTAAGATTTTATTTACGTTAAAATAAGAGACTAATTGCGTTAAAATTAATTTTTCAAATATTTTACTTAAAGCGGGTAATATAGAAATGGGTCTGTAATTAGTGGGATCATTTTTTGTACCCTGTTTGAATAAAGGAATAATTTTACTTATTTTCATGAGGTCAGGGAAAACACCCTCGGAAATGCACTTATTGAAAATCACAGTTAGATGAGGAGCAATCAAATCAATAATACTGCTCAGAACTGCGACAGATATACCCCAGAGATCCTCAGTATTTTTCATGTTGAGTGCCTTATACGCAGATAAGAGTTCATCCGATGTGATACTTCTAAATCTAAAAATGGACTTAGGATCGGAGGCATTTCTTTTTAATAAGTCATCTGCAGCACTGGGACAAGAGGAGAGGGATCCTGTGATATTCTTAGAAATATTGGCAAAAAAATTATTGAATTCGTTGGCTACTTCGTCGTTAGAAGTTATGGTTTTATCACCAATTTTTAAAGAAATATTAATGTCGCGCGATTTCGATTTGCCTGTCTCGTTATTGATAATAGACCAAGCAGCTTTGATCTTATCATTAGAGTTTTTTATTTTATTAGTCAGATATAAAGATTTTGCAGCAGCACATACCTTTTTAAAAGTTTTTGAATAACATCTAACATATGATACAAATTCCGGTTTAAAATTATATTGTTTTTGGCCATACAGTTCATATAGCTTATTTCTACTAATATAAATGCCATTTGTGGCCCAATCGCAGAAATTTAGTTTTGTTTTCTTATCAAATGTTTTAAGAGGAAAAGATTTGTTAAATTCTTGTTTCACTGTATTAAAAACCTCATCATAATGGTCATTCGGATTTTTATTTGGGTCTATTTCAGGCAATTTTTTATTTATAGATTCGCGAAAACGCATTTTCCGGTGCTTAGTCAGCGGCCTACAGGTTACAGGAGCGGAGCTAAGGTTAGACTCTTCGTCACGTGTCAGTGACACCTGTTGACCCAGGTGGTCAGACCCCAGACAGGCAAAAAGCTTTTCATCAGAGACCGAGCAATCACAGAAAATGTTATCTATACATTTGGCAGAGGTTGGGGTAATTCTAGTGGGTTCAAAGAATGTGTTTTTCAAATTAAATGAATCAAGCAAATTTCTAAATCCATTGCTTTCCGAACATGAAACTAAAATATCAACGTTAAAATCACCGCATAAAATTATATGTTTACTACTAGAACTAACCCGCCTGAGGGCTTCTTCCAAAACATTTAAAAGAGTGTCATAACTAGCTGAAGGCGGTCTATAAGCACAAATAATAATATATTTGTCCAACTCCACACAAGAAAGTTCTATTGTACATTCAAGAGACAGCCTTACTATGTCTTTTCTCTCTTTGCATTTATAATCTCTGTTTATTAATATTAAGGACCCACCGTGGTCAGAATTTTGTCTTACAAATGCACTTGCTAATATATATTTATTCGGGAAGTTTAGTTTAATTTCATGTTTAAAGAAGTGTTCCGTGACACAAAAAATGTCAGAAAATCTATTTGACATTAATTATGATAAATGATAATACTATTATTTATTGAATGTACTGTCCACAGTAAGCCAAGCCCTCATACACTTTGAACAAAGTCCTTTGGTAACATATCACACGACATCCAAAAAAATCAACTTTTAATTCCAAAATTCACAATATTCAGTTACTAATAAGCAAATATAATGACAAAATACAATAAAATCCACAGACAACATCGGAAAGCCAAGACCAAGCAACCAGAGAGGAGAAGGAGTTAGCGGAGGAAGCGGAGAGGATGGAGTTGGAGCGGAAAGAGAGGGAGAAGCAGAAGGCAATCAAGCGGAAGGCGAGGAAGGTCAAGCAGAAACTGTTGGCCAGGTTTGTCCATTTCAACCCTTGGATTTCGAGTGTTAATTTTAACCCCCGACTCCTAAAAGAGGGGTGTTATATTTTTAAACGTGTCTGTGTATTTATTTTGTTCTTAGTTGTGTTGCACAGAATTAATATAAGTACTACGTAGTGAAAGGAAACTCCCTGCCCCTCCCACAATATGGCACCCCCCGCACTTCTCCCCCGTTGGTTGGCGGATTGTGACGCTATGACTATGAAAACGCACACATTACCATGTTACTGACGTGTTCACGGATGTACAGTTTCATTTGTAGTATAGGTATATATGACGCCCCGTTTCTATGAAGTTTCCACCCTGTGTCAGCATTTTTGCAACGTGATGTCGGGGGTTTTTGTAAAGGTAATGTTAACATAATTATTATTTTTGTAGATTTTACTCTGGATATACCTAGGAGAGGAGAGATAAAACTAAACCAAGACTCAGAGTACTTAATTTATGAAATGATTTAGTATCCACCACGGCATCGCTCGCGTTAAAATTATTTTCTCTTGAAGTAGGGTTGCATAGGATTTTATATTAATTTTAATATGTTATATTCATCGAAGTCCGTTTGGACGTTTGAGTATCAAACATACATACAAACTACCGCATCCTACTAATATTATAAATGCGAAAGTTTGGATGTGAGTTTGTGAGGATGTTTGTTACTCAATCACGCAAAATCTTCTGGCCGGATTTCGATGAAATTTGGTATACGTGTAGAAAAATACCGGGAATAGCACATAGGGTACTTTTTATCCCGATATTTCCACTGGAGCGAAGCCCCGGGGCGCGGCTAGCTTATAATATTAGTAGTATACTATTATCTTTACCTTATAATAATTTTTTGCAGCGGCAATGATACACCCGTAATCGAAGACGAAGCCATTCTATCAATCTCAACTTTCTCATCGTCAAACAAAATGCACAAAGTACTGCACACACTGACCAACATAATAACGCCTTTGCTATACGACGAGCCAAAAAAACAGAAAAACAAAAAGGTCTCGAACGGTGATTTGGAAGACAAAACTCAAAAAGGTGGTGAATTAGATGAGTTGAAAAAAAATGGTGATGTTAATGATGAGTATAATAATAATACTGAGACGGAGATTATAGTGGAGAATCAAGATGGGAAGAAGAAAAAGAAGAAGGATAGGCCAAAGTTGAGTAAGACTAGTTCGGTGTGCAGTTCGCTGAGTGATATGAGTAAGGTGAGTTTTAATGTTTATCGCGTTCAAATATTCTACCGGATCTCATCACATACCAGTAAGGACCATAGACTTAGGGTGGATTCGACCAAACTTATATTTATACGCGAATAGCTATACCAGGTACATAAATATCTCGAGTATACCAATAGTGGGTTTTTTTTTGATTAACTACGCTTATAGCAGAATGAACGACGAACAAAATATGAATTAATATAATACCCGGCCAATAGACGTTGTACTACAATGCATGATATTAAAGGCTTAGGTCATAGCAACTGTCTTTTGTCGTATTATTTTAAGTCAATGACAGCAGACAGACAGAACATATGACGCGCAGACGCCATTTTTATTCTAGGATTACTCTGCTATTCCATGCATGTCGGTGGTTTATGGAACTATTCCCGAATAGGCTCTCTATTCTTAGAATTGCAGATGGTAAAATGTAAAATTCATTTACTCTCGGATAACTGACGATTTATTCTAAGAATAAAATTTACACTAGTTTGGTCGAATCCACCCTTAGTAAAAAAGAATAGACCCGGTATAACAATCTTTATACAAACAATAGGGTCGCCATGTTTTGTCACTATTATTAGTATGGGCAGGCCGTCTTTGTGCCAAATCCTTTGTCGGCGGCTTTAGGTATGCACAATGTTTTGTAGGTATGTCATGTCTATTCTTTTTTCCTTCGTCTGAGGTAAGGACAGGCATCTGTCAGATGGTACAATACTGTCAATATCAATGTGTCAAATTCAAATGACAGTATTGTACCGACAGTAGCGCCAACGGCGGATCCAGGGGGGGCACAAGGACCATGGCGGACTATGCATGTTGGGGGGAGGGAGGGGTTCAACAAGTCTCAGTACGCCACTGCACAAGGACCAAATTTATTAAAAAAAATCAAGAAATAACCCAGATTGGCAGAAAAAAATCTGTTATTTCTTTATTTGATACTAGCTTTCGCCCGTGGCTTCGCCCGCGTGTAGTTCCCACGGGAACCGTGCATTTTCCCGGTATTAAAGGTACCCTATGTCCTTCTCCGTACTTCTAACTATGTGTATGCGAAATTTCAGAAACATTGGTTCAGTAGATGAAGCGTGAAGAGGTAACAAACAAACAAACCAACAAACAAACAAACTCACTTTCGCATTTATAATATTAGTTAGGATTAGGATGCGCTGTTATGGTGATTTAGGGGGGGGGGGGGGGGGGCACGTGCGGGGGGCACGTGCTCTCGTGCCCCCCCCCAAATCTTGAGTAGCACCAACTAGTGAGCGTAAATAATGAACCTTATGTATCGTTAATAAGGTTAAAATCCAATGTTTTTTACATACCTATTGCATTTTAAAGGGTAAGTAATTAAAAGCACAAGAAATTGACAATAGGGTATTTGACAGTATTAAAAATATGAGTAGGTACCTACCTAATTCTATAAGTATCCTTAAAGACAATATTTTTCTTTAATTTTTGGTTAATTTTAATTGTCAAAAGAAGCAATGATTATGCTAATAAACTAATTATAAAGTCATTTATTTCAAGCCCTTGACCACGTGATATGAAACGCTCCGCCATTTTCAATGACGTAATTAGGTGGTCAAATCAGTCAAGTGTCAATTGCATGTTCCGTTTCGCACTGTAAAAGTCGCACCGTTATTTTAGAAAAATTGTGAGACTATATCTGGACCCTTTACACCATTAGCAACTTACATTGTTAATTATGTTTGTTGCTCACATTGACATTTTAATTACATCGCATTCTATTGAAAATCTTGTTATGAAAACAAGGAAGTGATATTAGTGTACGTAAGACAGAACGGCTTTTAGTGATGAGTGCCCACAATACGTCACGGGGTTCTCATTGTAACATATTGAGCTTTTAAGCGGTAATATGATTATTTTGAACTTTTTCATTGATTTTAAATGTAAATACTGAAAAATAATCAAAAATATATATATCGTTAGTTTTCTGATAACGTAAAGAACAATTTTAGATAGGTTTTCAAAAACAGTCAAATACCCTATGTTGATAAAGACAAAATTTATTTGTCGATTTGGTTTTTCAGTCATCACATGAGTTACAAAATGTTCTTTTTTTTGCAAATTGTAATTAAAATGTAGGATATTCAAAATTTAAGCATACCCTGTAATTTGATACATATACGCTATTTAAAAAGCTGATAAAATGTAGATGTTTTTCGAATAATCTGCATAATTAAACACTAGTGATTATTTTGAGAAAATTTACTTTTAAAAAGACATTTATTGCAAAAAGCACACATTTTCGTTATGTTTTGTACTCCTGTTCCGAACTGGTTAAGAATTTCTATGATGTTATGATTGATAATAAGTGCTCCATTATCACCCTTTATAAACTGTAAAAATAAACTGATTCTGGCGAATACTGTTTTCTTAAAAAAAGATTAAAACTTATTGGAAAAAAAACATTAAAATATCAAATATCTCGAAAAAGGTAAACTTTTGGATAACCCATTATAGGTTTAAATCACACCAAATAACACTACTTATAACCCCCTGAGAGATTCGCATCTAATTACCAGTAACCAGTAACGGTATCACGCCAGACTGCCACAGCGGAGGTCCCGGGTTCGATTCCCGGTCAGGTCAAAATGAAAAATGATCTTTTTCAGATTGGCCTGGGTTTTGGATGTTTATCTATATATGTATTTGTCATAAAATATAGTATCGTTGAGTTAGTAACCCATAACACAAGTCTCGAACTTACTTTGGGGCTAACTCAATCTGTGTGACTTGTCCGTATATATTTATTTATTTATATATGCTGAAATTGGCCAATTATCTCCTTCCTAAGCGTATCATATTTGTTTTTAGGGAAGTGGCAAGAGTGATAAAAAGAAAGAGGTCATTGACACGGCGTTTTTGGAGAGACAGTTGAATGAGCTGCATCGCATGATCGACAAGTTTGACAGGGTAAGACGAATGGCGGATATTTTTTACACGACTGACCAAAAAGGAGTGTTATGTTTTCAGGGTCAATGTATGTAAGTTTCTTTATTCCACCATAAGTCCTGAAGTGCTTAACAGATTTTGATGTGAGAGGTATGTTTTCTTGCATTCCTCCGAGTGACATGGGCTATGTAAGTTGTCAGTCGTGTTTTTTATTTTTAAATAATTAGCTTGTTTAAACTATTTTTTAAACTATTCTTCATACTTCCTATTAATATACTTCCTGTCCTACATCGAATGCGAAGTTTGGATGTGCGTGAGTTGTGTTTGTTACTCAATCACGTAAAATCTACTAGACGGATTTCGATGACATTATTTAGATGGATTAAGTGGTCCGTTGGTAACAAACGAAATTTGGTACACGTTGGTTTTTGTCCCGAAATTTCTACGGTACGAAGCCCCGGGACCCAGCTATCTTTGTATAAGGACTTCCGTTACGGACTGCGTGACTGACAGACAACGCACAGCCAAAACTACTGGGCGTAGGCAGCTGAAATTTGGCATGTAGGTTCCTTAGGGAGTGTAGAGGAATTCCCGAAATTCCCACGAGAACAATGTACCGGGCCCATTCTAGTTATACTATCATACTTTGTGACTTTGTAGGGGGTAATAGGCTATGTATGAAATTTTTCTAAATGCTTGAAATTTTTTTTGGTTGTAGGAATAACATTCCTGATTAGCCTGTAAAAATCTTAGAATTTTATGTTCTACCAATTAATTGTAAAAAAATATTGTTTATAATTCGCTCAAAAATGGCGGAGCTATGGCTGTTAGGGATCTTTCACATGCCATGACATTTTAAAAAATGCATGTAAATGTCATTTGACATTTGATCAATGACATTTAATGACTGTCATTTCTAAGAGTTATGTCATTGTGACAATCACAGTCATTCAAACTGACATAACAAGTGACACTTGCATTTTTTAATATTACATGGCATAGGAAATATCCTTTACAGCCGTAGCTCCGCCATTGTTCAGCTAATTAAAAACAATATTTTTTATAATTAATTGGTAGAACAGAAAAATCTAAGATTTTTACAGGTTAATCAGGAATGTTATTCCTACAACCAGAAAAATATTCAAGCGTTTTACAAAATTTCATACATTGCCTATTCTTTCACTAATAGAAAGCTACATTACACCTGAGTGACATAGGCCACAATTTATGTATGTACCTCCCGAGCGAAGCCGGGGTGGAGGACTAGTGTACAATAAAGAGTTTATAAACAAATAAAATATTGCGATTTAAATATCAACAATGTCTGTTATAGTGATTTTTGTTACAGTTCCAATCGGAAAAGCTGAACTCCCAAAAGATGCAAGTACTTCGCGTGCTCGGCCAGCTCATCTCCGTGGCGGCCGAGAAAGAGCACCTCGCGTCACAACTCAGCTCCAAGTATGTACAGTTAAAGCGAGAGACAAAATCTCAAGGTCGTTTTCATATGTTTTACTTACTTACTTCGATGGCTCGACGACCCAAAGAGGATCTTGGCCTCCGATACTAGAAGCTAAATTTTCTTAGTTTTAATGATATAAATATAAAAAATATCTTTATTGCACTCCACAAGTTAGCATACAAACAAAACCTACTAAAGTTATCCAAATAAAAAGGTATTTTGAAAATTTCACATATTTTATCTACTCGCGTAGCACTCTTTTATCCAGTAATGAATAGAGATTATGAATAATTCGGCTTGAATATATTATTATTTTGCTGACGTTTCAATGAGATATTAGCTAAATAATACACATTTCTTCATCATTATCTGTTATACTTAATGCTTAACAAGCTAATTATTAAACAAGCTAATTATTTAAAAATAAAAAACGACTGACAATTTACGCATAGCCTATGTCATTCAGGCTAACGCGAGGAATCTAAAAATACCTCTCTCTCATCAAAATCTGTTAAGCCGTTCAGGACTTATGGTGGAATAAAGAAATTACATACATACATACATACATACATGAACCCTGAAAACATAACACTCCTTTTTTGGTCAGTCGTGTTTTTTGGTCAGTCGTGTAAAGAAATAAAAAATCACGACTGACAACTCACATAGCCAATGACACTCGGAGGAATGCAAGGAATGTAAAAATAACCCTTACATCAAAATCTTTTAAGCCGTTCAGGACTTAAGAAACTTACATATATGAACTCTGAAAACATAACACTCCATTTTTGGTCAGTCGTGTAAAAATACTGATAACGATTTCTTGCCCACAGATTATTAACAACAACGGTGCTAATAATATCGCGAATCGTGGCCGCGTGTCGACTTAGCGCTTCATACTTCGTGACCACCAACACTTGTGTACACATCGTGAAGCTTCTCTGTCTCAGGCTGGTAAGTTTGTTTATTAATCCAAATCTCACTAATAACATCAATAGTATTGCGTATCGTGGCTGTATTTATTTCCTTCTACAACGTATTACGTTGGAGTTTAGTACTTGAGTTTTTTGAACAGCGACATCTGTGTCGTGATGCGGTAACTAAACACTTGTGTCCACATCGTTTAGCTTCTCTTACTTAGGCTGGTAAGTTTGTTTGTTAAGAGTCAGAAAGCTTGAATAAGAAAGTTAGATTTCACCCCCGACCCCCGTAAGCTACAAAGGCGCCACTCATAGAAACTAAATAGTAAAAATTAGTCTTCCCATCTATCACATAATCTGCAAAACCATTTAACAAACTGTTTTTTTATTTCAACCTTGTTCGAACAAATTTGTTCTTGAAAATACTTATTTAAAAAAAAATCTAGAATTAATGAATGCAAAAATTAAGGAAAAGTAAACAAAAACTGGCTTGTGTTTTAGTCAGTGTGTTTCATAAAGCTACTTGCACGTTAGTAAATAATTCATGTATGAGTACGTTTGAAATATGTAATGTAAAACATTTCGACAACAATGTCATATTAGCATTTGGCCAAGTGTTAAGTTTATGAAATTAAATTCGAAGAGTACTAGGTTCGAGTCCTTGCTGTTGTTTTGGGAATTCGGTTTTCTTTTTTAAACATAATTTTATGGTGAAAGTGAGTTTGTTTTTTTGTTACCTCTTCACGTTTTATGTACCTACTGAACCAATCTTTCTAAAATTTCAAATACACATACCTAGTTAGAAGGACGGAGAAGGACATACGGAATTTTCATCAGGAAAGCAGCGCTCACACCTTCCCGAGGAGAAAATCACGCGGAGGCGAAGCCGCGGAGGCCGCTAAAACTGATAAAGCGAGAATATAACATGGGAAATCATTTCACGAAGGCATTTCCGAACAAGTTGTTAGAATAATGGTTACGTACGTACAGACGAAGTACGTCAAAAACGAGAAGAAGACTGTTCAAATCTCCTCTGTGATATTTTTTATTTATTTTTTAAATTCTAATACATTATTTTTTTATATTTTTACACTAGTTGCGCCCCTGAGCTTATTTGGGCAATATATATATATGGGGCTTACCTATTTGCTATTCCCGGTATTTTTCTACCGTATACCAAATTTCATCGAAATCCGTCCAGTAGATTTTAGTGCGTGATTGAGTAACAAACATCCTCACAAACTCACAAACTCATATCCAAACTTTCGCATTTATAATATTAGTAGGATACAACATAAGAAGAAAAAAATATACACAGTCTGTCAAGAAATAAATTTAGTAGTGTCGTTAGGGGTAAAAGTGAAACCAACATTATCCGATACATAAACGGTTACAAATTAGAAAAAGAGGCGCCCTCTTGTCTGTCGACTTTCAGAGAAAAATTGCACAGTTCGATCCCCAGTACATTTTTTTACTTCATTTTTTATTTGGTAATTATTTTGTATTAATATTTTTTTTGACCATTAATGAGTGTATTAAAAATGTATTTGTTCAAGAATAAGCATTTTTCGTGATTCACGTCGTTCGCTCTCATGTCATGTCAAAGCAGCATCGTTGCTGTTTTGACGACTCTTTAAGAGCGCCATCTAGTTCTTGATTTGTAGAGTAACAACCTCCATGTTGTTATATGTTTTACGTAAGTAAATTTGCGGAGCAATTTGACATGCGTCTGCCTTGTCTAAATGCCACCGGCAGTCTGAGGAATGAGAGGTAAGACGAGTTGCCATATGAACGACAAGGAAGGTATGATGTTTCCATTAAAAATTGCGTTGGACCTAGGTGAATAATGTTATAATTTAAGATTGTGTAGTAATAAATAACTTGTTTAAAAAATTCTTTAATTAATTAAAATTCAGTTATCATATGAACTAAATAAATGTTGAATAAAATATTTCAAACATCATCATCGTATTAATGAGTTTTTTGGTAATTTAGGTACAATGTTTAGGATTATTTTTTATCGAGCAAACTTAGTCAAATCATGTTTTCGGTTCTTGTAGTGTGTTGCTAATTTCCTAATCTATTATTAGCAAAAATTTCAGGAACTGTACAGTAAGTGCAAGCAAAGTAATTTGGTAGGCAAATCATGAAATTCTGTCCCTTAATCCAAATCTAAAATTATTTAAAAATATATAAAACACGACTGACAACTTACATAGCCTATGCTCACTTGGACGAATGCAAGGAATCTAACTATACCTCTCACATCAAAATCTGTTAAGCCGTTTAGGACTTATGGTGGAATAAAGAAACTTACATACATACATACTTATATGAACCCTGAAAACATAACACTCCTTTTTTGGTCAGTCGTTTAAAAATAACATCAAAAATGCTAATAGTATCGCGTATTGTGGCTGTATCTATTTCCTTCTACTACGTAGAACAGTGGAGATTAGTACTTAAGTTTTTTGAACAGCGACATCTGTGTCGTGAAGCGGTAACTAAACAGAAGAGTGAATTACAGCATGCTTTTTTTTGACACGAAAATAGTTTGGAACGGAAGCGATAGATGTCGTAATTAGATCTAAAAATTTGAAAATCGAATACAGTATATTTTCGCGGCTAGCCATATTAGGGAAAATTAAATGGCACATTTATTCGCCATTTATGATCAGTATGTCATAAGCCATACTAATGACTACTATTATAAACAAAGGTGGTTATTTTTTACCACGCGAATGGCCATAAAAGGAGTTGTGCTGTCAGGGTTTCTGTATGTGTGTATGTATTTGAGATTTTGGCACTATTTGATTTTACTCCACCTTAATTGCTAAATACCTTCACAGGTGTAAACCACCTTAAGACCTTATCCTTTGTATGTGACATCTCAAACGTGTTTTTAATTTTCATAAAATTAGTTATTTTTTAGTAAGTTTATTTTTACTGTACACAGAAGACTGAGCCAAACCGGGTCGCTACGCTTTAGCTTATACATTTAACAACAAACATTTCCATAAGAAAATGTAATCCCAACTTTACCAATAAAGTCCTTTTTACTACCGCTATACAGACAATAACCGTAGAGAAAAGAGTTATAGTAGGTATAGATAGTTGTTTATTAGCTAAAAGAGGGGGGTATCTTCCAAACCGTTAGTTTTGATGTCCGTGCACAATCAATCAGCCGTCAAGTTTGCTGCCGTGCGTGTGCGATTACAGGGGATGAAGTTTGACAATGGTAGTTATAGTATTGGTACCACTACTAGGCAAAGACTTCCAGTTTTTCATTCATGATGCCCCGGTACTGTGTTAAATGATATTTTCTTGTGTTGTGTTAAAAGGATCTTTAAGATCTTTGGCGCTAATAGGAATGTTTTAAGATACATATTTAAATCTACAATATCTGTACGTATCCTATCCTAATCCTAACTATAATATTATAGAAATGCGAAAGTGAGTTTGTTTGTTGCCTCTTCACGCTTTAACTACGGAACCAAATCTTCCTGAAATTTTGCATACACATAGTTAGAGAAGTACTGAGAAAGGACATAGGGGAATGACATGTTCCCGTGGGAAATTCACGCGGGCGAAGCCGCGGTGCAAAAGCTAGTAACAAATAATAAGTACTTACTCATTTTTGTATGCCAGTATATTAGAGTGATATGAGTGTAGAGGAAGCAAGAGAGATCTTATTAAGGATCGTAGCAGGTGGAAATCGCTAGTCTCTGCCTACCCCCATGGGAAAAAGGCGTTGATAATATGTATGTATGTATGTATATTAGTTGGAAATTGGAAGAATACGGTAGTCACCATTTTTCCGGCGGTACAATGTAAAATTTAATTTTCCTTTAAAACGGGTCAAAAATTCCTACAGAATTTGGATGACGTCTATGTTTTCTTTGTCTAATCAAATAAAAACGTTCAAACTTCAACAAAATGCGAAAATGACATAGACCGCTCTTAGCCGCTGCGTGGTTGTGCCATATAAAATAAATTCGGATTAAGAAAAATGTAATAAAAGTTTTCCTCGGATTACGTTAGCAAAGAAGGGTTGCGTACATTTTCCGCGTGGGTCCACTGGATGCCTTCATTCAGGAATTTTCCCAGAATTTTTGAGATAAAAGTATGGATTTGAATTTTGTTTTTTTTTTTAATAGCCTATAGTGTTTCCACTGCTGGGCAAAGGCCTCCCCTGTGGTTCGCTATTCCTGTATATCCAGAGGATTTGTATAATATGCTTTAATCACACTCACATGAACTCAGCTCAACCCTAAGGTTTAACTGTCAGACAATGCTTTAGTATTTTATTTTATATATTTAGTACCTACACATAACACATTGCAGTCATAAAAAAAACGACATAAAATGTCCATGGTTACGAGCTAAACTACAATTTTAAATGTAGTGTACATAAGCAAATCAGATCATATAATGCGAGCATTAAAAGAAATGACAAGCAACATGTGGAAGAAAATTAAACTTATGTTACAAAAGTACTTAACGGAAGAAAAAAAAACAAATAATGAATAACTACAAATAATTAATCCTAACTAATATTATAAATGCGAAAGTGAGTTTGTTTGTTCGTTTGTTTATTTGTTTGTTTGTTACCTCTTCACGCTTCATCTACTGAACCAATCTTCCTGAAAATTTGCATACACATAGTGAGAAGTACAGAGAAGGACATAGGGTACCTTTCATCCCGGGAAAAAGCACTGTTCCCGTGGGAAATTCACGCGGGCGAAGCTGCGGGCAAAAGCTAGTAACAAATTAATAATTAATTATAGCATTAAGTCCACCTTTTGTACAGTACTTTTGTGTGTGTGTTCAATAAAGTTTAAATAAATAAATAAAAAGAACTTACTAACCTATGATAAATCTGGTTATAATTTCATTAAAATCCTGTTAAGATGTATTGAGTTAAAACAAAGAACATTCACCAGAATCTACAGCTATAGAAAATTCGGTGCTACTATTACTATATCCTACACACGCGTTTATATTTATGAGTACGGGCAACCCTGTGACGTCACGACGCTGAGCGTCGCCGGCTGGCGCTAATGCATTAGGCGCATTCACACGGCACATCGCACTTGATCGTAGCTACTAAATCGCTAGATAAATATACCTCCGTTTTTTTCCTTGTTTGTATTATGTAAA
>CM031591.1:8345689-8586952 GCA_018467065.1 Ephestia elutella | reverse complement strand
CTTATAACTGGGCTAGATTGTAATAATTTTAGCATACTTATTTAATAGTATGTTGCTAAACAAAAAAAAAAAAAAAAAAAAAAAAATCTTGAATCTTGATTTGGATTTATTTTGATTTTTATGATTTCGATTTCTATGATTTCGATTTATTACGATTTCTATGATTGCGATTTATTACGATTTCTATTTCATCAAAAATTGTCGGCCATCATTCATGAGTAAGAAAATGGTACCTATATAAATTTTAAAAAGATTAAAAGTAATAAATATGTAACTCTGATCTACATTACTCTCTGCTGTCTGTGAATACATGAACACGCGAAAATTAAATGCCTCCCGAGCAGCAGAGCGACGTGGATTCCCCTTGACTCTTACCGGCAGACTGATTTTTCGTGGGCTTGGAACTCGTATATATTGAGCGATGGCATTGCCATACAAAAAATGTATGGGGAATTTCTTAGTGAATTGTTACGATATATAATATTTTTTTCGAGTTATTTTTCAAAAATCTAAAACGAGCAACTTGTAGCTAGTTTAATAAACTCGCGATTTAACATTATGTAGAAATTATAATTTGTGTTTTACATAATGATTTCGTTAAAGCCGTGAACCTTGTTTTTCGTATTTTTCGTGTTTTCTGGAAGGTATTTACGCAAAAATAAAAGGCAAAATATTTTTATCTGTCTCGTATAAGTAGTAGCAGTTATTTGAGAAGCCTATTGTACTATTTTTATTATCAATAATGATCTAGTTTTGGCACCAGGGTCAATTCAGTAACGCCTGTTTTGGCTAAAAACGTGTGATGCAGGCTTAATCATTATGTTAGTTTTAACCAAATTAGCAAAACCTTTCACCCATCCTATCCTAACTAATATTATAAATGCGAAAGTTTGTTCGTTTGTTACCACTTCACGCTTTATGTACTGAACCAATCTTCTTGAAATTCTGCATACACATAGTTAGAAGTACTGAGAAGGACATAGCGTACTTTTCATCCCGGGAAAAAGCACTGTTCCCGTGGGAATTCACGCGGGCGAAGCCGTAGGTAAAAGTTAGTCTTTATTTTTAGATTTTTGAGCATCTCAGATGCAATTAGTACTAAAGTACTCTCATATAGAAACTAGATGTCGCGTGCTGCGCGAGGTGCAAGCACCTCGCGTGCTGTGCAGAGCAATTATAAAAAAGCAGTTCCGAAAGGTTGAAAATCTTTAGGGAAATTATGAATAAGTCATCTACAAAGAAATGTTGTCGGTTGGGATTAGGTGAAGAGCCGAGAAAGTACTTTGCCTTATGCTCTTTGCTGTTAAAACGCAGCTCGGCCTACGGCCTCGCTGGCAGCGCAAGCTCGGCCTTCGGCCTCGCTTGTCCCGGCTGGAGGAGGGGCTCGGCCTCCGGCCTCGCCTCGCCTCTCAGATTCATATACGCAGCTCGGCCTGCGGCCTCGCTTGCCGCGGGAGCCTCGGCCTTCGGCCTCGGCTCCCCGGCTGGTGTCTTGAGGTATGAGTTGTCATCATCACGTCATCTATGAATGGCTCGGCCTTCGGCCTCGCCCAATTCTTTTCGCACGAGACGGAGCTCGGCCTTCGGCCTCGCCTGGACGCAGCTCGGCCTGCGGCCTTGCAGGCGCAAGCTTCGGCCTCCGGCCTCGCTTGCGCGGCTAGGTGGGGGGAGCTCGGCCTTCGGCCTCGCTCCTGCCCCCCCAGCCCTCGATTTAAACGCAGCTCGGCCTCCGGCCTCGCTTGCCGCGGAGCCTCGGCCTTCGGCCTCGGCTCCCCGGCTGGTGACTCGGCTGGCCCATACAAAACTTTTCGAAAAAAAAAATTAAAAAAAAAAACACCTGTCAGTCGGGGGTCCCACGGTCATCCTCTACGATATTGTCTATGACAGTAAACCTCTGCGAGTCTGTTTTCCCCCTCAAAAATCCCCAGTCAAATTTGTATGAAAAAAAAAAAAAGTCAAAAAAACCATAAACTAACACCGGCTGTGGTCGTCGCCCAGGGTTTTCTATGACATTTGGTCGAGCATCCCCCTATCTATTATGGTTTCCGCGGGCAGTACCCCTATCAGTCCGGAACTGCTCCAAGTTCCACTTTCGTATTTTTCCCGGTGCCTCCTCACCCCCCTCCACACTTCCTCATCATTACTTTTTCCCAGTTCCGACTTTCGTAGAACAAACTAATTATGTCAGTCAGTGAGTGAGTCAGTGGTATTGTAGCTATATATATTATAGGCCCAACCGCAGGAAGCGCGGCCCCAACCGCAGGAAGCTCGGCCTTCGGCCTCGCTTCCTGCTGGTTGGGTCTAATTAGATATGGTGAAAAAATTCCATGCGAGCAGGTCTTGAACCCGCGACCAGGTCTTTATACGACCTTGCTCTTACAACTGAGCTATCGCATTGAAAATTGAAATCGCTATTGGATTGAAATGCGATAGCTCAGTTGGAAGAGCAAGGTCGTATAAAGACTTGGTCGCGGGTTCAAGTCCTGCTCGCATGGAATTTTTTCACCATATCTAATTTCTATATGAGAGTACTTTAAAAGTTAGTCTTTTATAAATGTTATAAGATAGCCCTTGTTTCCAGGCGGAAGGCGTAAAGTCCCGCCTGTCAGCGCTGGCCGCGGCGGCGGAACTGGAAGCTGACGCTTTGCGGTCTCGAATCCGGGACAAGCAGGACGCCAGCCAGCTGCGACTCGAGTCCCGACTGCAGGCCATCCGGGAGAAGGCCGCCCGGCAGCCCGTGAGTATAGAACTGGAAGCTGAGCTGCGGTCTCGTATCCGGACAAGCAGGACTCGAGTCCCGGCTGCAGGCCATCCGGGAGAAGGCCGCCCGGCAGCCCGTGAGTATAGAACTGGAAGCTGAGCTGCGGTCTCGTATCCGGACAAGCAGGACCAGCCAGCTGCGACTCGAGTCCCGGCTGCAGGCCATCCGGGAGAAGGCCGCCCGGCAGCCCGTGAGTATAGAACTGGAAGCTGAGCTGCGGTCTCGTATCCGGACAAGCAGGACCAGCCAGCTGCGACTCGAGTCCCGGCTGCAGGCCATCCGGGAGAAGGCCGCCCGGCAGCCCGTGAGTATAGAACTGGAAGCTGAGCTGCGGTCTCGTATCCGGACAAGCAGGACCAGCCAGCTGCGACTCGAGTCCCGGCTGCAGGCCATCCGGGAGAAGGCCGCCCGGCAGCCCGTGAGTATAGAACTGGAAGCTGAGCTGCGGTCTCGTATCCGGACAAGCAGGACCAGCCAGCTGCGACTCGAGTCCCGGCTGCAGGCCATCCGGGAGAAGGCCGCCCGGCAGCCCGTGAGTATAGAACTGGAAGCTGAGCTGCGGTCTCGTATCCGGACAAGCAGGACTCGAGTCCCGGCTGCAGGCCATCCGGGAGAAGGCCGCCCGGCAGCCCGTGAGTATAGAACTGGAAGCTGAGCTGCGGTCTCGTATCCGGACAAGCAGGACCAGCCAGCTGCGACTCGAGTCCCGACTGCAGGCCATCCGGGAGAAGGCCGCCCGGCAGCCCGTGAGTATAGAACTGGAAGCTGAGCTGCGGTCTCGTATCCGGACAAGCAGGACGCCAGCCAGCTGCGACTCGAGTCCCGGCTGCAGGCCATCCGGGAGAAGTAGGCCGCCCGGCAGCCCGTGAGTATAGAACTGGAAGCTGAGCTGCGGTCTCGTATCCGGACAAGCAGGACTCGAGTCCCGTCTGCAGGCCATCCGGGAGAAGGCCGCCCGGCAGCCCGTGAGTATAGAACTGGAAGCTGAGCTGCGGTCTCGTATCCGGACAAGCAGGACCAGCCAGCTGCGACTCGAGTCCCGGCTGCAGGCCATCCGGGAGAAGGCCGCCCGGCAGCCCGTGAGTATAGAACTGGAAGCTGAGCTGCGGTCTCGTATCCGGACAAGCAGGACTCGAGTCCCGGCTGCAGGCCATCCGGGAGAAGGCCGCCCGGCAGCCCGTGAGTATAGAACTGGAAGCTGAGCTGCGGTCTCGTATCCGGACAAGCAGGACCAGCCAGCTGCGACTCGAGTCCCGACTGCAGGCCATCCGGGAGAAGGCCGCCCGGCAGCCCGTGAGTATAGAACTGGAAGCTGAGCTGCGGTCTCGTATCCGGACAAGCAGGACCAGCCAGCTGCGACTCGAGTCCCGGCTGCAGGCCATCCGGGAGAAGGCCGCCCGGCAGCCCGTGAGTATAGAACTGGAAGCTGAGCTGCGGTCTCGTATCCGGACAAGCAGGACCAGCCAGCTGCGACTCGAGTCCCGGCTGCAGGCCACCGACAGACTAATAAACTAAATAGTCAGCCAATGTACAGGTTTACTCACGATGTTTTCCTTCACCGGAAGCAGGTGGTGGTCTACGAGAAAACTACCATACATGAGTCAGATTAGTCTACAAACTTATGTGACAGAGGTAGGATTTGAACCCGGGTCCTACCCGACCTTAGTAGGGTGTCAATTACCCCTTGGCCACCACCGCGTCAACCTACCTTACCTTAGTAATACTTATATCATCATCATCGTCAGCCTTCCGTGACCCATTGATGGGTATAAGCCTCTTTTTGTATATACCAACCTTCTCTATCCTGGGCCATCGCAATCCAGTTCCATTTGAAATGCAATGAATTTGCTCGTATTAAGATTTGTCAATATGGCCTTTTTAGATAGTCTTCTTAGTCGGCAAAACCCCCATGGATAAAATCCTTGGGGGAGGCTTTTGTCCAGCAGTGGACGTCATAAGGCTGAGAGAGAGATAGTCTTCTTATTGAGTGTGTTATGAATAAATCTAGTGCCAATCTTTTTTTTAAAAGTGGTTAAAATGGATTTTCTGCCACTTTATACCTTCTTCAAGAAAAACAAATACTTATTCAAAGTTTAGAGCAAAAGAGAAAGTACTTACCCATTTGCATCTGCTTTCAGTTACTAATAAGCAAATATAATGACAAAATATAATAAAATCCACAGACAACATCGGAAAGCCAAGACCAAGCGACCAGAGAGGAGAAGGAGTTAGCGGAGGAAGCGGAGAGGATGGAGTTGGAGCGGAAAGAGAGGGAGAAGCAGAAGGCGATCAAGCGGAAGGCGAGGAAAGTCAAGCAGAAACTGTTGGCCAGGTTTGTCCATTTTAACCCTTGGATTTCGAGTGTTAATTTTAACCCCCGACTCCTAAAAGAGGGGTGTTATATTTTTAAACGTGTCTGTGTATCTGTCTGTATCATCGTAGCTCCCAAACGGATGAACAGATTTTGGTGTATTTGACACGACTGACCAAAAAAGTAGTGTTATGTTTTCAGGGTTCATGTATGTATGTAAGTTTCTTTATTCCATCATAAGTCCTAAATGGCTGAACAGATTTTGATGCGAGAAGTATTTTTAGATTCCTTGCATTCCTCCGAGTGACATAGGCTACGTGAGTTGTCAGTCGTGTTTTTTTATTTTTTATTTGTTTGAAAGGTGACTTTAATTGATACTGTTCTTAGCTATGATTTATTAAAATCGGTTTAGCCGCTTAGAAGTAATCAGCATTTTTGCAACGTGATGTCGGGGGTTTTGTAAATTTGTAATTTGTAGGTAATGTTAACATATTTTTTATTCATTTTACTGACGATACCTAGGAGAGGTAGGATAAACTTTAACTAAAACTTACAATAGTTAATTTATCAAATGAACTAGTATTCACCAGTGGCATCGCCCGCCTTAAAATTTATTATGTATTAGGTAGGTTTGCAGATTTTATATTAATTTTAATATTTTATGTTCATCGAAGTCCGTTTAGTCGTTTGAGTATCAAACATACATACAAACTTTCGGATCCTACTAATATTATAAATGCGAAAGTTTGGATGTGAGTTTGTGAGGATGTTTGTTACTCAATCACGCAAAATCTACTGGACGGATTTCGATGAAATTTGGTATACGGGTAGAAAAATACCGGGAATAGCACATAGGGTACTTTTTATCCCGAAATTCCCACGGGAGCGAAGCCCCGGGGCGCGGCTAGCTTATAATATTAGTAGTATACTATTATCTTTACCTTATAATTATTTTTTGCAGCGGCAATGATACACCAGTAATCGAAGACGAAGCCATTCTATCAATCTCAACTTTCTCATCGTCAAACAAAATGCACAAAGTACTCCACACATTGACCAACATAATTACGCCTTTGCTATACGACGAGCCAAAAAAACAGAAACACAAAAAGGTCTCAAACGGTGATTTGGAAGATAAAACTCAAAAAGGTGGTGAATTAGATGAGTTGAAAAAAAATGGTGATGTTAATGATGAGTATAATAATAATACTGAGACGGAGATTATAGTGGAGAATCAAGATGGGAAGAAGAAAAAGAAGAAGGATAAGCCAAAGTTGAGTAAGACTAGTTCGGTGTGCAGTTCGCTGAGTGATATGAGTAAGGTGAGTTGAATGTTAATCGCGTTCAAATATTCCACCAGATGTCAGCACAAACGAGTAAGGACAGACACCTGTCAGATGCTCAGACGAAGGAAAAAAGAATAGACATGACATACCTACAAAAAAACCGTGCATACCTGCATACAAAGCCGGCGCCGACAAAGGATTTGGCTCAAAGATGGCGGCCTGCCCATACTAATAATAGTGACAAAACATGGCGACCGGCCGCATAACTACTGTTTGTATATAGATTGCTATGCCGGGTCTATTCTTTTTTACTAAGTCTATGGTCAATATCAATATGTTAAATTCAAATAACCATATTTTATCTCACGAATGCGGGTGCTGAATGGTAGCTACATATACGCTGTTTTGATGATTTTAGGGAAGTGGCAAGAGTGATAAAAAGAAAGAGGTCATTGACACGGCGTTTTTGGAGAGACAGTTGAATGAGCTGCATCGCATGATCGACAAGTTTGACAGGGTAAGACAAATGGCGGATATTTTTTACACGACTGACCAAAAAGGAGTGTTATGTTTTCAGGGTTCATGTATGTAAGTAAGTATGTTTGTATGTAAGTTTCTTTATTCCACCAATAGCTTTTGCCCGCGGCTTCGCCCGCGTGAATTCCCACGGGAGCAGTGCTTTTTCCCGGGATACCGGGTTTTGTCCGGGTACCCTAGGTCCTTCTCAGTACTTCTAAATATAAAGAGAACTAGCTTTCGCCCGCGGCTTCGCCCGCGTGAATTTCCCATGGGAACAGTGCTTTTTCCCGGGATAAAAGGTACCCTTCCTTCCAAAAGGTCCTTCTCCGTACTTCCAGCTATGTATATATAAATTTCAGGATGATTGGTTTAGTAGATAAAGCGTGAAGAGGTAACAAACAAACAAATAAACAAACCAACAAACTCACTTTCGCTTTTATAATATTAGTTAGGATAAGTCCTGAACGGCTGAACAGATTTTGATGTGAGAGGTATTGTTAGATTCCTTGCATTCCTCCGAGTGACATAGACTATGTAAGTTGTCAGTCGTGTTTTTTTTTTATTTTTAAATAATTAGCTTGTTTAAACTATTTTTTAAACTATTCATCTTACTTCCTATTAATCATACTTTCTGTCCTACTTCAAATGCAAAAGTTTAGATGTACGTGAGTTGTGTTTGTTACTCAAACACGCAAAATCTACTAGACGGATTTTGATGAAATTATTTGGATGGATTGAGTGGTCCGTTGGTAACAAACGAAATTTGGTACACGTTGGTTTTTGTCCCGAAATTTCTACGGTACGAAGCCCCGGGACCCAGCTATCTTTGTATAAGGACTTCCGTTACGGACTGCGTGACTGACAGACAACGCACAGCCAAAACTACTGGGCGTAGGAAGCCGAAATTTGGCATGTAGGTTCCTTACGGAGTGTAGGGGAGCTCTAAAAGAGGATTTCCCGAAATTCCCAGGGGAATAATGTACCGGGTCCATGTTAGTTATACTATTATACTTGTTTGTATGTAGTGGGTAATCTTCGGAACTACCGAACCGATTTTAAAAAATCTTTCACTAATAGAAAGCTACATTATACCTGAGTGACATAAGCTACAATTTATGAATGTACCTCCCGAGCGAAGCTTTGTTGGGGCGCTAGTGTGCAATAAAGAGTTTACAAACAAATAATTATTGCGATTTAAATATCAACAACAATAGTCTGTTATAGTGATTTCTGTTACAGTTCCAATCGGAAAAGCTGAACTCCCAAAAGATGCAAGTACTTCGCGTGCTCGGCCAGCTCATCTCCGTGGCGGCCGAGAAAGAGCACCTCGCGTCACAACTCAGCTCCAAGTATGTACAGTTAAAGCGAGAGACAAAATCTCAAGGTCGTTTTCATATGTTTTACTTACTTACTTCGATGGCTCGACGACCCAAAGAGGATCTTGGCCTCCGATACTAGAAGCTAAATTTTCTTAGTTTTAATGATATCAATATAAAAAACTAGCGGCCCGCCCCGGCTTCGCCCGGGTGGACAATATTCGTTTTTTAGGGTTCCGTACCTCAAAAGGCAAAAACGGAACTCTTATAAGATCACTTTGTTGTCCGTCTGTTTGCCATACTTTTTTTTCTCATGAACGCTTAAAGGTATCAAGTTGAAATTAATAACGAATAATCGGATCCACGGTATCTTTCGGCAAAAAAATAATCAAAATTATACGTCAACGCGATCAAGAGATATCACCGTAAATATTGCGAATTTTTGCATATATTGCGATTTCAGGCAACAATCAAAACCTATGAGTTACTTCCAGTTGATCTAAAATTATGAAATTTGGCAAAACGCAAGGTCGAAAAGCCGGTTCACGACTTTCTCGCTCCGAGTGGCAGCGGCCCGGGGTTGCAGCGAGCGGTGTAACACAAAAGTCGAAAGATCTTTGACAACGCCACTGGTTTATTTCTTGATTTTTTGCCCATCTGCACCTTCTGCAGTGGCGTAGTGAGACCCCGACAGGCGGGCGGCAACAGTATCAGGGCGGACGTCGATTTGTTGCACCCCCGCCCTCCCAACATGCATAGTCCGCCTCTGTCCTTGTGCCCCCCCTAGAAAAAATCCTATATCCGCCCTTATGCTGTAGAATGTAGTCAAACGTTTCCACACTAATTCTAGTGTAGTAACTTATTCGGATGTTTCCTGTAATCTTGGTATAAGTTACGAAATTGGCCGCGAAGGTATATATTTTTATTCAGTTCGTGGTACTTTCAAAACAAAAAGGGATCATTTGTATAGCAACATGATTTCCGACTCTGTGAATACGTTAAACCGCTCCGCTAATCGCTACCACAGAATTAATATCCGCTACTGAGAGTACTTGGCGTGCTATAATATAAGCCCCGCCCGCCGCCGCTTAGACTCCCGCGCCGCGCCCCGCTTAGACCGAACGCGCAAAGTCGTGTACCGGCCGTATTAACACTATATACAGGAATAAATCTGAAAATTGTAAATATGTTGTCTAAAAAAAGTGTTACAAACTTATTTTTGCGCTGAATTCAGTATGAGTCTTACTGCAAAGTTAAGTTTGTTTTTGAAATTAGTAGGTATTTTAGTGATAGCTATAATGTGAGATGCTTTGCGTGTACGGAAGTTTGACTCGTACTTGGCCGGTTTTTGTATGATATTTACGTTATTACCTCCTACTAAAATAAATACATACCAAAACGCGCCCGCTCGCTCAGAGATTACTGCGCCTTGCGTGCGCCTTTGCTATATAGCTAGTATAGGTGATTTCGCGACGCATTGAAGTTCTTTAAATAACTCGTAGTATTTCGTAAACTATTGATCCAAATTACATGCAGTTAAAAGCAAATATTAAGTTTATTAAGTACTTGTGACGATAGACTTGTTTAATTTGATAAGGATTAATAAATTGTGGTTAATATCACCAGTTAAAAAACACCTAACGATTTTAATTATTTTTAAAACATAAAAGTAGTTATTGTGGCTGAAATATAAAAGCTAGATATATGCTATCGCGGACTTTTTTGTAGATCTATTAAAGATACACAATTCCTCCATACATTGTTTTGTTACATCTCTAAGGGATTGGACAGCGTTTTCGATGAAAGGTGCCGGGCGGCAAAATTTTTTCCGACTTCCTTAACAATTATCGTCATATTTCAACTAATATACACAAAACCTAAACAAATTATACACTAAAACCTTCCTCATGAATCAATCTATCTATTAGTGAAAACCGCATGTAAATCCGTTCAGTAGTTTTTGAGTTTATCGCGAACAGACAGACAGACAGACAGACAGACAGACGCCGCGGGGGACTTTGTTTTATAATATGTTATGATATATTTATTTCACTCCACAAGTTATTAAAAACAAAACCTACTAAAGTTATCCAAATAAAAAGGTATTTTGAAAATTTCACATATTTTATCTACTCGCGTAGCATCTTTTGTCAGTAATGAATAGAGATTTTGAATAATTCGGCTTGAATATATTATTATTTTGCTGACGTTTCAATGGATATTAGCTAAATAATACACATTATTACATCATTATCTGTTATACTTAATGCTTAACAAGCTAATTATTAAAAAATAAAAAAACACGACTGACAACTCACATAGCCAATGTCACTCGGAGGAATGCAAGGAATGTAAAAATAGCCTTTACATCAAAATCTGTTAAACCGTTCAGGACTTAAGAAACTTACAAATATGAACTCTGAAAACATAACACTCCATTTTATGGTCAGTCGTGTAAAAATACTGATAACGATTTCTTGCCCACAGATTATTAACAACAACGGTGCTAATAATATCGCGAATCGTGGCCGCGTGTCGACTTAGCGCTTCATACTTCGTGACCACCAACACTTGTGTACACATCGTGAAGCTTCTCTGTCTCAGGCTGGTAAGTTTGTTTATTAATCCAAATCTCACTAATAATATCAATAGTATCGCGTATTTATTTCCTTCTACAACGTGGGCCGTTGTAGTTTTAGTACTTAAGTTTTTTGAACAGCGACATCTGTGTCGTGATGCGGTAACTAAACACTTGTGTCCACATCGTTTAGCTTCTCTTACTTAGGCTGGTAAGTTTGTTTGTTAATCCAAATCTAACAAGCTAATTATTTAAAAATATAAAACACGACTGACAACTTACATAGCCTATGTCACTTGGAGGAATGCAAGGAATCTAACTATACCTCTCACATCAAAATCTGTTATGCCGTTCAGGACTTATGGTGGAATAAAGAAACTTACATAAATACATACTACAATAACCCTGAAAACATAACACTCCTTTTTTGGTCAGTCGTTTAAAAATAACAAGTATCGCGTGTTGTGGCTGTATTTATTTCCTTCTACAACGTAGTACAGTAGAGATTAGTACTTGAGTTTTTTGAACAGCGACATCTGTGTCGTAAAGCGGTAACTAAACAGAAGAGTGAATTACATCATGCTTTTTATTTGTATTGAAAATAGTTTGGAACGGAAGCGATAGATGTAGTTATTACTTCCAAAAATTTGAAAATCGAATACAGTTAATTTTCGCGGATAGCCATATTAGGGAAAATTAAATATTATATGATAGTAGCCATCAGTAGCCATACTGATGGCTACTATTATAAGCAAACGTGTTTATTTTATACCACGCAAATTTCCATAAAAGGAGTGTTATGCTGTCAGGGTTTCTGTGTGTGTGTATGTGTATGTGAGATTTTTACTCCACCTTAATTGCTAAATACCTTCACAGGTGTAAATGTGTAAGGTACTTATCATTAGATTGACATCTCAAACGTGTTTTTTAATTTTCATAAAATTAGTTATTTTAGTAAGTTTATTTTTATGATCGAGACTGAGCGAAACCGGGTCGCTACGCTAGCTTATACATTTAATAACAAACATTTCCATAAGAAAATGTAATCCCAACTTTACCAATAAAGTCCTTTTACTACCGCTATACAGACAATAACCATAGAGAAAAGAGTTATAGTAGGTATAGATAGTGTTATTAGCTAAAAAGGGGTATCTTCCAAACCGTTAGTTTTGATGTCCGTGCTTCAATCAGCCGTCAAGTTTGCTGCCGTGCGTGTGCGATGGATGAAGTTTGACAATGGTAGTTATAGTATTGGTACCACTACTAGGCAAAGACTTCCAGTTTTTCATTCGCCCCGGTACTGTGTTAAATATTTTCTTGTGTTGTGTTAAAGGATCTTTGAATCTTTGGCGCTAATAGGAATTTTTCAAGATACATATTTAAATCTACAATATCTGTACGTATCCTATCCTAATCCTAACTAATATTATAAATGCGAAAGTGAGTTTGTTTGTTGCCTCTTCACGCTTTAACTACGGAACCAATCTTCCTGAAATTTTGCATACACATAGTTAGAAGTACTGAGAAGGACATAGGGGAATGACATGTTCCCGTGGGAAATTCACGCGGGCGAAGCCGCGTGCAAAAGCTAGTAACAAATAATAAGTACTTACTCATTTTTGTATGCCAGTATATTAGAGTGATGAGTGTAGAGGAAGCAAGAGAGATCTGTAAGGATCGTAGCAGGTGGAAATCGCTAGTCTTGCCTACCCCCATGGGAAAAAGGCTTGATAATATGTATGTATGTATTGTATATTAGTTGGAAATTGGAAAATGGTAGTCACCATTTTCCGGCGGTACAATGTAAAATTTAATTTCCTTTAAAACGGGTCAAAAATTCCTACAGAATTTGATGACGTCTATGTTTTCTTTGTCTAATCAAATAATAGTAGATTTTACAACAAGTGCACAAAACGAATCATTTTTATCCGAGACTTTTAGCAGCCCGAGCCGAAGGCGAGGGCTGATAGTAATGTCGAGGATAAAAATCGTTTTGTGGACGAGTTATAAACTCTGCTTTTCACTTCGATTGCGAGGAAATAAATCAAATTGAAGAAATTAATAAACGCACGAAAAAATGAGAGCTGTATCCCGCCGCTCTATTTTTTTAAAATCTTACGACATTGATAGGCTTGGGCTGCAGATCTACACAGCCTACTATTAAATTAATTTTGTAATAATATTTTTAAATTAATTAAATAACATACCGTACTTGAATTTAAATTTTAATATCTTTTATGTCTTAAAAAAACACATAAGGCAAATAAATTAAAAGAAAATATAAAAAAATAACACATTCTATCTATGAACTTTTTATCGTGTTTGGCTGTATGGCTCATTTTCTTTGCTTTAATATAGATACATTTATGAGTAGATACGTTAATGCCCTTGTGCACAAAATTCGATTTTGTGCAGCCTATATCCTGCACAAATAAGCACTTTCAGAGCAAGAGAAGTGAAAAAACATTTAAACGGCAACAAAATGCGAAAATGATATAGACCGCTCTTAGCCGCTGCGCGTGGTTGTGCCATATAAAATAAATTCGGATTAAGGAAAATGTAATAAAAGTTTTCCTCGGATTACGTTAGCAGGAAGGGTTGCGAACATTTTCCGCGTCACTGGATGCCTTCATTCAGGAATTTTCCCAGAATTTTTGAGATAAAAGTATGGATTTGAATTTGTTTTTTTTTTAATAGCCTATACTGTCCCACTGCTGGGCAAAGGCCTCCCCTGTGGTTCGCTATTCCTGTCTATCCAGAGGATTTGTATAATATTCTTTAATCACACCCACATGAACTCTGCTCAACCCTAAGGTTTGACTGTCAGACAATGCTTTAATATTTTATTTTTATTTTATATATTTAGTACACATAACAAATTGCAGTCATAAAAAAAAAAAAAACAACATAAAATGTCCATGGTTATGAGCTAAACTACAATTTTAAAAATAGTGTACATAAGCAAATCAGATCATATAATGCGAGCATTCAAAGAAATGACAAGCAACATGTGGAAGAAAATTAAACTTATGTTACAAAAGTATTTAACGGAAGAAAAAAAAACAAATAATGAATAACTACATAATTAATCCTAACTATCCTAACTATCCTAACTAATATTATAAATGCGAAAGTGAGTTTGTTTGTTCGTTTGTTTGTTTGTTACCTCTTCACGCTTCATCTACTGAACCAATCTTCCTGAAAATTTGCATACACATAGTGAGAAGTACAGAGAAGGACATAGGGTACCTTTCATCCCGGGAAAAAGCACTGTTCCCGTGGGAAATTCACGCGGGCGAAGCCGCGGGCAAAAGCTAGTAACAAATTAATAAATATAGCATTAAGTCCACCTTTTGTACTGTACTTGTGTGTGTGTGTTCAATAAAGTTTAAATAAATAAATAAAAAGAACTTACTAACCTATGATAAATCTGGTTACAATTTAATTAAAATCCTGTTAAGATGTATTGAGTTAAAACAAAGAACATTCACCAGAATCTACAGCTATGGAAAATTCGGTGCTACTATGACTATAATACTACTCGCGCGTTTATATTTATGAGTACGGGCAACCCTGTGACGTCACGACGCTGAGCGTCGCCGGCTGGCGCTAATGCATTAGGCGCATTCACACGGCACATCGCACTTGATCGTAGCTACTAAATCGCAAGATTTAGCTTAGTGTTTAGTGCGTCCTGTTATTATTGCCCATTTCTTTTGATGCTTTTTTTGAAACTTTCTTCGATTTCTTTTTACGTTGCTAATAGGTAAAAACGTTTAACTAAGAAAAGTCTGCGGGAACCAACATAATATCTCGATGGCGGGAACATTTTTTTTGATTAAATATTTCATATTGTAATTTCAAACGATATCCAAGTTCTACTATAAATATTATTTATGGTCGGACTATTAAGACACTACGGCTTTATTGAATTCTATGTAGAAGCAGTTAAACTTGTGAAAAAAAGTTGTTAAAAACAATATAGGTAACGAAACATTGTATTACCCTGCAAACACACCGTCCAATCTTGATCGCATAAAATCAGCATCGGCAGTAAACATCGGAATTTTAATTCTTTGGAAATGAAAAGAGATTCGCCATTGTCGTTTATTGAAACGTATCGGTGTTAATTGTCGCTTATCTCTGACGCGATCTGCCGATGCGGTGTGCTGAGGTATCGAAGCACAGAGGAGGTATGTTTGGAGACAACTCAGACAACGCTTACGTTTAGTTTAGCTAGCTATGTTATGGCTAAATTAAACTATGTCATAGATAAATAGTTGTGATATATGTACTAAAAAATAATATTTTTGCGCTTTAAATTAAAGATTAATTGATTGAACACATGATTCGTATCAGTTTCGTGAATTATATGTTCATAGAATTTGTAATATAGCCTAAACGTGTAGCGTTATTGGAGGAAAAGAGTCGAGTAGTTGTGTCGGCGTGTGTCGGCTATAAAGTATGCGTATAAGCCAACCTCAATAAATAGTTAAAAAAAAGACAAAAAAACCGTAGGTATCGATGGATGACGATATCTACGCAAGCATGCATAAATAAAATATTGATTGATCCATAACAAATTAAGTAGCAATTCATTAAGAAGTTGTTTAAGTTACTAAAGTTGTTTAATGATTGTGACATATTATAAAATCAAAAATTCTTTATTGAAACTTGGCCTTCAAAGAAGGCTCTTTTTCACGTCAAAAACTAATTATTTTAACATAATATTTTATGTCTCTAAGCTACAAACTACAAGCAGCTTGGACTCCAGCGTACATATGCTCCGAGCCATCTTATACCTTCCGTAAATCCAGTGGTTTATGGCGGTTCGAAACAGATAACATCTGTGGACTGGATTCGGCGCCGTTGGCGGCGCCGGCGCGTGTTCGTCACTCTATAGTGCGACAAGGATCTTTTGTCACTTGAGCGAGGGCGCCACCTATGTTTTTATAAGAAATTTCAATAGCTTATACATTAGTTCGCTTTCCAACCACGCGCCAAAAAACTTGTCGCACTCTTTGCGTTTGATGACTCAAAATGTTTCAAACATCATTTTTGTTTTAGGGATTTTAACATTCAAAGCTATGAGAAATGGAATGTTAATGTCAAACTGGTTAATTACTTAGCAATAAAAAAATCAATGTTCAGTGCCGGTGGTCTTTAGAGCCGAATTTGATATACATTTAATAAATAATAAATACACAACATATAATAACATTTAATGAATTTAATAAATAGAAGATATTTATGTCATATTTGGTTTAGAGACGACATTATTTTCACCCGAATTATGATATTTAAGTAGATATGGTTTATCTGAAATATAGTATTAAATAACGATTGCAATAAATACAACTACGAATTATTTTTTGGTTAGCAACACCTTAAGTCAATATTTGAATGTTGTAAATAAAACTTTTTGTGAACTAAAATAAATAAAGTATGCAAAATAATGTTCTGTTTCATAAGCACTCGCAAATCGCGCTCTTGCAAGAAATCGTTACACGTTTTATATTTTTTAAAATATCCAAAATCTACATACAAATTATTATTTATCAAATAAAAACTCGGTAAATTGGAAACTTAAGGTATCGTGTCGGTGCTTCATAAGAAGATAATGTTTTTTTTTTTACATTTTTTTCGAAACTGTCGGGAATTTGTACGTAACAGTTAGCTAATTAGCGTTAATTTTATGAACTTTGATTGGTGTAATAAGACGACTAATAAAATGTTATTGTCGTAATTGAATTTTATGTCGTACAGTAGCAGGAGATTCCGCGTTAAAAAACTATCCTTCCTTTATTGGTGCTCATTAAAAAGAGGGTAATTTTACAAATCTTTATTAATCATATACGTAATTTGAATATTTTAAAATTATTCAGGACTAATAAATAAATAAATATATACGGACAAATCACACAGATTGAGTTAGCCCCAAAGTACGAGTAAGTTCGGGACTTGTGTGTTATGGGATACTAACTCAACGATACTATATTTTATGACAAATACATATATAGATAAATATCCAAGACCCAGGCCAGTCTGAAAAAGATCATTTTCCATCTTGACCTGACCGGGGATCGAACCCGGGACCTCCGGTGTGGCAGTCTGGCGTGATAACCGTTAGGCCACGGAGGTCGTCGAATAAATGTAATTGATTAAGTTATTTTTTAAAACAGTTGCGTTTAATAGATGTCATAACTTATCGCTAGCACAGAATAAGTAATAGTACTAATGCATTGCTAGTCAAATATACTACTGCTATGTAAACGAGGCACCACATTAATGGCGCGCGTCCCACAAGCTACTGATGATATAGTATAGTTATACGAGTAGCTAATGGAGCGCTGGGACTGGGATGTGTTAGGAATTTCAGGTTAGGATCTTTGTATTCAAGTGTTGATGAAAGAAATGAGCATTGGCTGTATCCATGGCCTATTTTATTTGTGTACATTTATTTATGTGATTTTCAACATATGAAAATCGATAGTCGAACCATTTTTTGGCATTTGTTGAAAATAGCGGAGTTATCAAGATTTTAATATTTCATCAAAAACATATGGTATGAAGTTCCTTCGATCTGCAATCTCTATAAGCTCGCGGGGTCTACAGCTCACAGAACCATTAGTTCTTAGTCATCATATTTTGACGACTTCCGTGGCCCAACGGTCATCACGCCGGACTGTCACACCGGAGGTCCCGGGTTCGATCCCCGGTCGGGTGAAGATGGAAAATGATCTTTTTCAGATTGGCCGGGGTCTTGTATGTTCATCTATAAGGTATTTGTTATAAAATATAGCGTCGTTGAGTTAGTATCCCATAATACAAGTCTTGAACTTACTATGGGGCTAACTCAATCTGTGTGATTTGTCCATATATATTTATTTATTTAGTTACTAGCTTTTTCTCGCGGCTTCGCCCACGTGAATTTCCCAGGGGAACAGTGCTTTTTCGCGGGATGAAAAGTACCCTGTGTCCTTCTCAGTACTTCTAACTATGTGTATGCAAAATTTTGGAAAGATTGGTTCAGTAGATAAAGCGTGAAGAGGTAACAAACAAATAAACAAACAAACAAACTCACTTTCGCATTTATAATATTAGTTAGGATATTCCGCACCATGTCCCATCATCGGATCGAAGCAATATGTCGCCATAAGTCTCTGTTACCTATGTGGGCGCGTACGTGATTGATGTAATGTTGTAAATCTTGAGAACCATACCTAACCCTACCCAGCAAACACTTTTGGTCGAAATTACCAAAAAATTACCTATTCTTGGTATCCATAGGTAATTTTATGATAATTTCGACCGAAAATTTTTGCTGGGTACCTATTCCACATACACACACACCTGTCATACTATCCACTGTTAACACTTTCATATCTCTTGCGCAATCCATCCATGTTTTTAGTGTCCCTAAACATTTAAAACTTATTCTTGTTTTAGGAAAAGGACCTCCACGCCGACCAACGCGAGATGGACCTGTCTCGACAGTTGTGTGACTGTCTGTCCGTCGCTTTAGACTCCGTGCTCTGTTCCACGCGACTGTACGAGGACAAGAGACCAGGCGAGGACGCTCATACGCTCTGCTCATTACGGGGCCGGGCTCACACGCTTATAAGGTGAGAGAGTGAGATAGAGAATAGAGGTAGAGTTCTCTCTGACCGTCGCTTTAGACTCCTTGCTCTGTTCCACGCGACTGTATGAGGACAAGAAACCAGACAAGGACGCTAATACGCTCTGCTCGTTACGGGGCCGCGTGCACACGCTTATAAGGTCAGTAGGTTCTGATGAGGATGTGTTAGAGAGAGAAGAGAGATAGAGTTCTCTCTGACCGTCGCTTTAGACTCCTTGCTCTGTTCCACGCGACTGTACGAGGACAAGAAACCAGACAAGGACGCTAATACGCTCTGCTCGTTACGGGGCCGCGTGCACACGCTTATAAGGTCAGTAGGTTCTGATGAGGATGTGTTAGAGAGAGAAGAGAGATAGAGTTCTCTCTGACCGTCGCTTTAGACTCCTTGCTCTGTTCCACGCGACTGTACGAGGACAAGAAACCAGACAAGGACGCTAATACGCTCTGCTCATTACGGGGCCGCGTGCATACGCTTATAAGGTCAGTAGGTTCTGATGAGGATGTGTTAGAGAGAGAAGATAGATAGAGTTCTCACTGTCCGTCGCTTTAGACTCCGTGATCTGTTCCACGCGACTGTACGAGGACAAGAGACCAGGCGAGGACGCTAATACGCTCTGCTACTTCTACTATTATGTATTCTGTGGCTCTGATCATTACGGGGCCGGGCTCACACGCTTATAAGGTCAGTGGGGTTTGATGAGGATGTGTTAGAGAGAGAAGTGAGATAGATCTCTCTCTGTCCGTCGCTTAACGTTCTGTCCTCGTACAGTCTCAAGAGACAGATTCCACGAGACTGTACGAGGACAAGAGACCAGTCGCGCACATAGGTCTACACGCTTATAAGGTCAGTGGGTTTTATTGAGGATGTGAAGTGAGAGAGAGAAAGAGAAGAGAGATAGATCTTTCTCTGTCCGTCGCTTCAGGCTTCGTCCTCGTACAGTCTCATGAGATGGATGCCCGCTGATAGTTTTGGTGAGGATGACTTTGAGATGTGTGTGTAAGAGAGAGAGAGAAGAAAGAAGATAGATCATGGTCTCCGAAAATGAGAGAACGTAACTTAAGTGTTCTGTACTGAATTTATAATGTTACTAGCTACTTACAAAAAATATAGTTGTAAATATTTCTATTTCACAACTAGCCTGTGCCCGCGACTTCGTCCGCGCATAAGTCAGGTTCTAAGCGGCATATCAAGATGAAACTTACGCCAGATAATTTGGTCCAGTAGTTTTGCGTGACGCGCGTACAGACAGAAAGACAGACAGACAGAAAGAGCCAAAATTCTACAAAAAATGGTATTGTCTTCTATTGGCCCCATTAAGACTCCATAGTTTTTTTCATAAAAATGTGTATATGTACAGACACAGACCAGTTACAGTTTTATTATATCCTAACTAATATTATAAATGCGAAAGTGAGTTTGTGTGTTTGTTAATTTATTTATTTGTTTGTTACCTCTTCACGTTTAATCTACTGAACCAATCTACTTGAAATTTTGCATACACATAGTTAAAAGTACAGAGAAGGACATAGGGTACTTTAAATCCCGGGAAAAAGCACTGTTTCCGTGGGAAAATCGCGCGGGCGAAGCCGCGGGCAGTTATATATATTGATTGATATTGATATACCTAGCTGGCTATCAAGCGTACGGCGACGGCGTGATAATAAATAAACGTTATTTTTGCATAATTTTTGGTTTGTTTACGCCGCGAATGCATATGACGCCGGTGACACGGTGAATGACTGTGGAGTGTGCATTACTCCAAACATTGACACAGTTGGCAGCGATGGACCTCTCGTAACGAGAGACATGGGGTTACTTGGGGCGGGGTACCTTTACCCCGCCCGTTTAAGGAGATTGATACAGTCGTATGATAAGTTCTATGCTGGTCAGGAAGCGAAAAAAATGGCAATGTATCTCTTTCCGCGCAGATTGTAAAAGTCAATTAAGGGAAAGGGCTATGAACTGAGGATTCTTCTCATAGGTGATGGGCTAGAAATCTGTCACTGTTTCTGAATCTCAATTCGACCAAGAAACTATATCTAGTTAAATGTGACCTTCGAGTTTCGCGACTCAAGTCATGATAATGTATCTGTATAAAAATGTCATCGTGAATTCGCAAGGAAAGAAAAATACTTGCATACCTCATGAGGTACCGTAAAACCACAATGAGTACATAATTCAAGGGCAAATCCGTGAGATAAAGCTACTTTTAAATTGAATTAATATTCCAATATTGATAAGCTTCTCAGTAAAAAGAACAAAAGTTGCCATCTTTTAGTGTTCAGCAAACATCCAAACAAAGTCAGGGGTGCCTGATAGTGAATCACCAAATTTACGGTCTTCGTACCGTCATGCCTTATTTGGTTAGCGGTGATGTAATTTGTGTAATGCACTCACGCCTCCCCCGGGGTGGTTCTAAAAAATGGGGTTTGTGACTTGAACTTTAGTTATGGTTGTGAGTTTGTAGTCTAAATTTTTGTCAAGTTATTGGTGTAAATTTTCAATCGATTTTAATTTAAAATCTGCAATCGCAAGAGCTTTAATAAGCTGTATGTGTGTGTAAATCGATAAATATACGAATTATGCAGCAGTTGGTAATTACAAAAATCCATACTATCCCAACTAATGCTAAAGTGAGTTTGTTTGATACCTCTTCGCGCTTTATCTTCTGACTAATCTTGATGATATTCCGCATACACGTAGTTAGAAATATTGATAGGGACATAGTTTACCTTTTATCCCGGGAAATAGCACTGTTCCTGTGGGAAATTCATGCGGGCGAAGCCGTGGCCAAAAGCTAGTCCTAACTAATATTAAAATAATTCTTCAGTTGAACAATAAAGTTGGGTGATATTTGTGTTATGCCAATATCAAGTCGTGCAGTCAAGCCTATATTTTCTTATCATTTATTCTTGAATTAATTTCTATTTAAAAATTAATTTACCGTTTAATTAAATTGACTTTTGACATATATATCGTTTTAATATTAGCATATTAATTGCAATTGAGTAGCTCTATAAGCAGTTGTTTGCACTGTCCATATTTCACACTTGTTTTTATACAATTATTTATGTTTATCTCTGAGAGCTTCTGCACTTTAGAAGTTAATGTAATTTGTTTAATGCACTTGTGAGGGAGTGAGTTGCGTGGACAATTGTTAAAAAAACTGCCTTAATGGGGAAGTCATGTTGGCTGCATTAAGACTGATTCTATTAATATCTATTATGTAGACGTAGGCGTAGAGAAATAGGCAAACCTGATGCAATTTTTGTAGGAAGTTTGATTAGAAAATAGACGATTGGCTTAGTACATCGAGATATTATGTGCTTACTGTTTAGTAGGATTATCTTCGTCTTAAATGAATTAACCGTTTACGCCAAAATTAATTAATTAATTTAATAAAAACATAACATCATTACAGTGTACATATTCTCTCTCTCTCTCTCTCAGCCAAAAGACGTCCACTGCTGGACAAAGGCCTCCATAGTGTACATACTAAAGCAATGTTATCGGCATTCTTTAAAATATACAGATACAAAAAAACAACAAAAACATAAATGGGTAGGTAGACAAGTGTCAATGCGTTTCAATATAAAGTCCATTTATCCATAATTGTCCTATTATGTAAACAATCTTCACAGTACTTTTTGTTGAATTTTGTTAAAAATAATTCAAATATTAGTTCAAACCTAAACGTAATTTCCTAAAAAGTCAATTTAATTTATATTGTTGTAAAATCAAAAAAAACATGGTCAGATTGTTTACATAATACATTATGGATAAATGGACCATACTTCTGAACGACTAAAATTATAAAAACTAATTTTTAATTGACTTTTTTCTGTGTCAGGAATGACATGCAACTTTTATTTTATGTTGAACAAGCAAATTAAACAAGAAATCATAGGTGAAATTGCCATATGTTCCAACAATCAAGGCAAGTGAACAAAACGCATCGTATAATCGCGCTTGACACAACCAGCACGACAAGTCGCGCCGACAATTCAATCGCAATGAGCCGGTCTGTCATTCAAATCGTTGTCCCGGTTTTATCCTTTTGTACCTCTCTTGACAGGTGTGGGGCGGGCTCCGGTATTAATTGGTGATGATTTGGAATCATTTTTTTTTAATTTACTAGCTTTTGTCCTTGGTTTCGTCTGCGTGAATTTCGTTTTTACTAATTTCATCCCTTTCTTCTGTAATAACTATGCCTTTGTCGACTTAATGTTGCAGAATGCAGAATCGCTTGCTGATCCCTTTTTATTTTTTATGTTTCCTTCAATTAAATTTCTTATGAAGCCAATTATACCGATTTTGTGGCACTACCGAAAAAAAATACTTAAATACTATCTTAGAGTATAATCACAGTACTTAGTGAACAGACATTTACATTCATATTGTATAAAATGGTATCAGAGAATTCTCTGTAATGTAATTCGAGTGTTAACAAAATGGTCCATATTTTTAATACCAATTCGCCTTGCTAAATCTCGCTTGATATCATTAAGAGTTAATAGAAACTCCGATTAAATCGATGATCGCGTCTAATCTAGCGAATATCGATGTCGTAACCCCACTCCACCCTCGCATAGAGTAGTTATGACAGAGTAGATCAAGAGATATCGTTTCAAAAGTTTTGTCTTATAATAAATTCGTCTGGTATTTTACCAATTTTCCAAATTCTTATTTGCTTACTCCGCTGTTTTTTTTTCTTCAAGATATTAAATAAATTCTAAATTGTCAGGAAATGAAATATTTTCCAATTACAGGGCATATCAATTTAGAAACACAGTGTGAATAAATAAAATTTTTGCCATTAAAATTGTACAATTTCTTTTTGCTAATATTAAGAAAATATAAATTAATCTCAAGGATATATATAAACATGGAATACACTATGGAAGCGGAAATAAAAACAGTTTTCACTGAAACACAAAACAGTCAAAATTCAAAATATGCTTTTACAAAATTCATTACTTTTATTTCGATAATTAACAATTCGTTAATGATCGTGTAATTGTGTATACTGTAAAATGGTTATAATCTTTTCAAAAACATGTGTGAATTTAAAATTAAGATATTGAACTCGATTAAATCAGTCTCTGCGTACCGCCTACTCTGTGTTAACAAGGGGAAGTCGGGGCGCAGCGAACACTCGCATATGGCCACAATGGGACAGTGTCCCGCGTCACATGTCCCCGTTTGTCCCCACTCTCTGAGTGTTTTGACGAAAGTGCATGCCTGACGGAGCAATGGAGTTAATTGAAAAGATTAAAGGACTGCCAAGTTGTTCTCCATTTTTGATTTCACTCTGTTGATGATTTAGTTTTGTTAGTGCAGTCGGTGCGTAATTTTAGGGTAGTGTGTTTGTTCCATAATGATTTTATTAATTTTTTTTTGAGATTCAAACCGATGATGTCACTAAGGTTAATTTAATCTCGTTAGTCACGGTTTCTTATTTTATTAAGTAACTACTCTGTCTCAAAATTTTGATGCGTTTTAATTTTGACGTTACATATATTTTTGAATCTAGTTGATCTCAACTACCGTTTTGTTCTTAAAATGAACGAATACTCCATTCACTTCTTAATATTCAAGCAATCATTCCATCGCAATCGTACCAAGTGCCATCGAGTTGTACTCGATTCTAATTAAACACTCGATGCTCAACTCGTTCGTCGCTCAATGTTCGATAATGCTATTATGTACTCCGTTCTTAGTGTTTCATTTGATATCGAGTGTTTGAACGCATTTGATTGGTGCGTAATTGATCTAAAAGTGTGGAGAAAAGTGGGGGGCTCTATTTGGAAGTAAAAGCTCTAGGAGCTTTATTTCTAAATGTTTTTGTTCTGTTTTTATGTTACCTCACGAAAAGTCACGAATATAATGGTGATGTAATAGACCGAGAGGTGACGGGAATTTTCGTAACGATCAGGGAAACGGATAGACTTGCTTTTTATGGGTTGTAGAGTAGTCCCTAATGTGAATGATGTCGGTCTGCCGGCTCTCAGTGGTAGCTTCTTCGAGCTATAGGGCCTGGAAGGTGCTTCATTGTTACCAAAAAAAAAACGATCTGAGAAATGGTTAGTTTTAGTACATATTCAAAGTATGGCATCTCCGCATGTGAAACAAGTTGGTCTGCCGGCTGTCAGTGGTTGCATTTCAGAGCTATGAGGCGCGCAAGTCACTGCATAGTTACAAAAAAAAACGATAAGAGAAATGGTTAGTTTTAGTACCAATTGGAAGAATGGTGTATCCACAGATGAAACGAGTTGGTCTGCCGGCTGTCAGTGGTTGTATTTCAGAGCTATCATCGTTCACGTAAGTCGCTTATTTGAGGAAAAAGTCTAAAAAAACATTGAAAAGCGGGAAAATAGGCGAATTTTTCTAGTTCATGCCAGCCGCTGTCGTATCTGCTTTGACCCAACCTCAAACTTGCGCCGCGCACCACCACACTGTGGGGAAAAAAATCGCCTCTAGAGAAAAAAGGTTTTCTTCAGAAAATCTACGTCGATTTTGGTAAAAACTGATTATGTATTTCATTTTTGATCTTAATAATAAGACTTTTTATTAATACTAATGCTAACATTGCATTCTTTTAATAGGTACTAAAACTGACCATTTTCTCTTACCGTTTTTTTCGTAACTAAGCAGTGACTTTCGCGCCTCATAGCTCTGAAATGCAACCACTGACAGCCGGCAGACCAACTTGTTTCACATGCGGAGATGCCATACTTTGAATATGTACTAAAACTAACCATTCCTCAGATCGTTTTCTATTTTTTGCAACAATGAAGTTCATTCTAGCCTTAATAGCTCAAAGTGGCAACCACTGATAGCCGGCAGACCAACTTGTTTCACAAGAGGAGATGCCATATTTTGAATATGTACTAAAACTAACCATTTCTCTGATATTTTTTTTTCAACAATGAAGCCCCTTCCAGGCCCTAGGTATAGCTCGAAGTGGCAACCACTGAAGGCCGGCAGACCAACTTGTTTCACCTGTGGAGACACCATTCTTTCAATAAGAACTAAAACTAACCATTTCTTTTACCGTTTTATTTCGTAACTATGCAGTGACTTTCGCGCCTCATAGCTCTGAAATGCAACCACCGACAGCCGGCAGACCAACTTGTTTCACATGCGGAGATACCATACTTTGAATATGTACTAAAACTAACCATTCCTCAGATCGTTTTCTATTTTTTGCAACAATGAAGCTCCTTCCAGGCCCTAGGTATAGCTCAAAGTGGCAACCACTGACAGCCGGCGGACCAACTTGTTTCACATGCGGAGATGCCATACTTTAAATATATACTAAAACTAACCATTCCTCGGATCGTTTTCTATTTTTTGCAACAATGAAGCTCCTTCTAGCCTTTATAGCTCAAAGTGGCAACCACTGACAGCCGGCAGACCAACTTTTTTCACATACGGAGATGCCATACTTTGAATATATACTAAAACTAACCATTTCTCTGATCGTTTTTTTTTTCGCTACAATGAAGTCCCTTTCAGCCCCTATAGCTCAAAGTGGCAACCACTGATAGCCGGCAGACCAACTTGTTTCACATACGGAGATGCCATACTTTGAATATGTACTAAAACTAACCATTTCTCTGAGCATTTTTTTTCGCAACAATGATTCCAGGCTCTAGAGCTCGAAGTGGTAACCACTGAAAGCCGGCAGACAGACTTGTTAACCTGTGGAGACACCATTCTTCCAATAGGTACTAAAACTGACCATTTCTCTTACGGTTTTTTTTTTCGTAACTATGCAGTAACTTTCGCGCCTCATAGTTCTGTAATGCAACCACTGATAGCCGGCAGACCAACTTGTTTCACATGCGGAGATGCCATACTTTGAATATGTACTAAAACTAACCATTTCTCAGATCGTTTTCTATTTTTTGCAACAATGAAGCTCCTTCCAGGAGCCTAACCACAAGCTTTTGTAAAACAATCTTATTTCAAGGAAGTTTTGTTTCAAGCTTATAATTACATTACTCGATTTCGTACTATGACCTCTACCGAGCAATATTATTTTATTCCTGCTTAGTGTTGCGAAAGAACGAATGATTTGATGACATTGTCTATTTCCAGTTAAGGATATGAACATGGAAGTAATAAATACTTACGTTTACTTCCATGGATAAGAAGAAACAGCGCTATAATAATAGCGCCATCTCTTTCCAATGACGTTCCGCGTAACATGATTTTATAGGTTATAATCACTACATATAATAAAACTGTAACGGTCTTTGTCTGTCCATAGCAGATTTTTAAGAAAAAAACAATGAGAGGTCTATATGGGGTTAATAGAAGCCAAAACCAGTTTTTGTAGAATTTTGGTCTGTCTGTCTTTTTATCTGTTTGTTTGTACGTGCATCACGCGAAAACTACTGGACTAAATATGATGCGGTTTTCACTGTCGTATTATAGAAGGTCTAACTTAAAATCTGGCATAGTTTCATCTTTATGTGCCGCTTAGGCGGAACCTGAAATATGCGCAGACGAAGTGGCGGGCATAGGCTAGTTCATAATAATAGAAGTGTGAATTGATTTAAAAGTACATTATATCTCGATGTTTAAAATGCACGTTTTTTGGAAAATTAAGTATATTTCAGTAACTTATTACCTACGTAATATACACTAATATCTCCTCATGAAAACGCATACAACGTCTTTTCTTGATGTACACTCTTCGGAGTTAGAATATCGGCTTCCAAGTACTCAAATATTTCCAAGTCCAAATCCATTTAGAATCAAATTTAATCAATTGCAGTTACTCACTACAACGTTCACGTTTAATTTATATTTAATAATTTTTCGAAAATAAGTTGATTTACTTTTTATTTTACTTTATAATGTTGTATCAGTTGCGAAAGAGTAACTTTTTTAATATTGCTAAATTTGACATGAAAACAATAATGCTAGTGGCCAAAAGCACGTCGTGGTACGAATTGAGTGAACAAAATAGAGGTGACGTCACCAAAACTGCTGAAAAAAGTAATAATGTTTCAAGTTTGTTTTAAAGACCTTGTGGTACGAAAACTCAATGTAATATTATAATATTACTGCTATAAGACGTTGTGGTTAGCCCCCAGGCCCTAGGTATAGCTCAAAGTGGCAACCACTGGCAGCCGGCGGATCAACTTGTTTCACATGCGGAGATGCCATATTTTGAATATGTACTAAAACTGACCATTTCTCTGATATTTTTTTTTAAACAATGAAGCCCCTTCCAGGCCCTTATAGTATAGTTCGAAGTGGCAACCACTGAAGGCCGGCAGACCAACTGGTTTCACCTGTAGAGACAACATTCTTTCAATAGGTACTAAAACTGACCATTTCTTTTACCGTTTTTTTCGTAACTATGCAGTGACTTTCGCGCCTCATAGCTCTGAAATGCAACCACTGACAGCCGCCAGACCAACTTGTTTCACATGCGGAGATACCATATTTTGAATATATACTAAAACTAACCATTTATCTGATAATTTTTTTTCGCAACAATAAAGCCCCTTCCAGGCCCTAGGTATAGCTCGAAGTGGCAACCACTGAAGGCCGGCAGACCAACTTGTTTCACCTGTGGAGACACCATTCTTTCAATAGGTACTAAAACTGACCATTTCTCTTACCGTTTTTTTTTTTGGAACTATGCAATGACTTTCTCGCCTCATAGCTCTGAAATGCAACAACTAGCAGCCAGCAGACCAACTTGTTTCACATGCGGAGATGCCATACTTTGAATATATACTAAAACTAACCATTTCTCTATCGTTTTTTTTTCGCAACAATGAAGCCCCTTCCAGCCCCTATAGCTCAAAGTGGCAACCACTAACAGCCGGCAGACCAACTCGTTTCACATGCGGAGATGCCATACTTTGAATAAGTAAAGGTGAAACGAGTTGGTCTGCCGGCTCTCAGTGGTTGCCACTTCGAGCTTGTTGCGAAAATAAAATGATCAGAGAAATTGTTAGATTTATTACATGTTCAAAGTATGGCATCTCCGCATGTGAAACAAGTTGGTCTGCCGGCTGTCAGTGGTCGCATTTCAGAGCGATGATGCGCGAAAGTCACTGCATAGTTACGAAATAAAACGGTAAAAGAAATGGTCAGTTTTAGTACCTATTGAAAGAATGGTGTCTCCACAGGTGAAACAAGTTGGTCTGCCGGCTGTCAGTGGTTGCATTTCAGAGCGATGATGCGCGAAAGTCACTGCATATTTACGAAAAAAAACGGTTAGAGAAATGGTCAGTTTTAGTATCTATTGAAAGAATGGTGTCTCCACAGGTGAAACAAGTTGGTCTGCCGGCCTTCAGTGTTTGCCACTTCGAGCTATACCTAGGGCCTGGAAAATTGCCTTATGGAAAATGGCCTTCATTGTTGCAAAAAAAAATTATCAGAGAAATGGTTAGGTTTAATACATATATTCAAAATATGGCATCTCCGCATGTGAAACAAGTTGGTCTGCCGGCTGTCAGTGGTTGCCACTTTGAGCTATAGGGGCTGAAAGGGGCTTCATTGTAGCGAAAAAAAAAAAACGACCAGAGAAATGGTTAGTTTTAGTATATATTCAAAGTATGGCATCTCCGTATGTGAAACAAGTTGGTCTGCCGGCTGTCAGCGGTTGCCACTTTGAGCTATAAAGGCTAGAAGAAGCTTCATTGTTGCAAAAAATAGAAAACGATCTGAGGAATGGTTAGTTTTAGTACATATTCAAAGTATGGTATCTCCGCATGTGAAACGAGTTGGTCTGCCGGCTGTCAGTGGTTGCATTTCAGAGCTATGAGGCGCGAAAGTCACTGCATAGTTACGAAATAAAACGGTAAAAGAAATGGTCAGTTTTAGTTCTTATTGAAAGAATGGTGTCTCCACAAGTGAAACAAGTTGGTCTGCCGGCCTTCAGTGGTTGCCACTTCGAGCTATACCTAGGGCCTGGAAGGGGCTTCATTGTTGAAAAAAAAAAATATCAGAGAAATGGTTAGTTTTAGTACATATTCAAAATATGGCATCTCCTCATGTGAAACAAGTTGGTCTGCCGGCTATCAGTGGTTGCCATTTTGAGCTATTAAGGCTAGAAGGAGCTTCATTGTTGCAAAAAATAGAAAACGATCTGAGGAATGGTTAGTTTTAGTACATATTCAAAGTATGGCATCTCCGCATGTGAAACAAGTTGGTCTGCCGGCTGTCAGTGGTTGCATTTCAGAGCTATGAGGCGCGAAAGTCACTGCTTAGTTACGAAAAAAAAACGGTAAGAGAAATGGTCAGTTTTGGTACCTATTAAAAGAATGCAATGTTAGCAAAAATAGTATTAATAAAAAGTCTTCTTATTAAGATCAAAAATGAAATACATAATCAGTTTTTACCAAAGTCGACGTAGATTTTCTGAAGAAAACCTTTTTTTCTCTAGAGGCGATTTTTTTCCCCACAGTGCGGTGGTGCGCGGCGCAAGTTTGAGGTTGGGTCAAACATACGCAGATACGACAGCGGCTGGCATGAACTAGAAAAAATCGCCTATTTTCCCGCTTTTCAATGTTTTTTTTTGACTTTTTCCTTAAATAAGCGACTTACGTGAACGATGATAGCTCTGAAATACAACCACTGACAGCCGGCAGACCAACTCGTTTCATCTGTGGATACACCATTCTTCCAATTGGTACTAAAACTAACCATTTCTCTTATCGTTTTTTTTTTGTAACTATGCAGTGACTTGCGCGCCTTATAGCTCTGAAATGCAACCACTGACAGCCGGCAGACCAACTTGTTTCACATGCGGAGATGCCATACTTTGAATATGTACTAAAACTAACCATTTCTCAGATCGTTTTTTTTTCGCAACAATGAAGCACCTTCCAGGCCCTATAGCTCGAAGAAGCTACCACTGAGAGCCGGCAGACCGACATCATTCACATTAGGGGACTACTCTACAACCCATAAAAGCACGTCTATCCGTTTCCCTGATCGTTACGAAAATTCCCGTGACCGCTTAGACTATAAGTATGTAATTATGTATAAACTTTTCCAAAACTTTGGCTAGTCAATGTAAGTTTATTGGAACAATTTGACAAGAAAAAATCCTACTACACCCTACCTACGTAGAAAATTTTCTGAACTAGTTGATTTTAACTATTTCACAAAATTTTTGTGTTAAAAATTATCAAGAGAAACGTTAAAACTCCACTTTTTTTTTACAAATTCTTTCAATTTCAAAATAACTTGTTATTAAGCGGAGGATGTTATAAATATTAGCCTCGTGACACTGAACTCTATTAAATAAATGTCATCAATACGCCCATGCACGCTTCTCTAATATTAAAATGAAGTATAAAACCTACGATTGAAAAGCCAATCGCCGTAATACCAGAAGCTAGTAATTAGACAGCGTGTCGCCCACTCATTGTGGATTAAAAAGCTGGGCTCTCAATTCTGGACGCCCCCTGCCTGTGTATGGTCCGAGTCACAGCGATTTTATGAGCACAGCGTTATTTGAAATACCTTTTATTGCACAAAAAAGTATAACAATAAAGGATTTCTAGCAAATCAACGATAAAAATTCACTAATTTTGCCAAGCGAGTAGTTGTGTGTCTTTCATTCCGTAAGAAAAGAAAGGAAAAAAAATCCATTTACTTATTTATGTTTAAAAAAATATGTAAGTACACGTAGGAAGATAAAATAAAATTTAAAATGGAAAATCAGAAACTACATAGGTTTTTAACTTTTAGCTCTAATTTAAGAAGGAAATGCCGAAGTTTTTATTTTAAGTACCTATTCAATATTATTTATGGGATGAAATAATTACCTATTTATATAAATTTTAGGTATTCATTTTTACAAGAATAATAATTGTAAAACATTGACAGAAATTCCTTCAATAATGCAATGCTAATGGGGTGTTTTTATATTATTGTTTTTTTTTTACTACATTAAATTTGCACTGGAGCCCCAACTTTACTTCAATAATGTGAAGAGGACATTTTTAATTTATTAAGAATGACGGGGGTCCTCCGATTATTTCATATTCAGCGTAAATATTTATTTTTTATTAGTGTCCGATACCCCCCACTCTGTCCGCGGAGCATTTCTGTAATTCTGTTTGTGATCGACTTAGTTATTTACGTACACATGTCGGGAATTTTTTTTTTAATAAATGCTTTTTTTTCGGTTAGGCAAGGACTATTCATCAACCAACTTTAAAGCAACAGTAGTAGGTATTTTTAGAAGAGGAAAATAATCTGGTGGTTTACAATAAATCTTTAAGTAAAGAATCTTGCTTCATGTTTTCTTTAGCCCATACTGAAACCTAATAACTACATTTAAAAAAAAAGTTAATTCACGGAGATACTAATAGTTGTAAAACATGTTAAGGCATAAGAAAAAAATACCCATAAAGTACTATTTAAAAAATGGAAGAAATAAATGCGGATGTATTAATATAAAATGAAAGAATAACAATTATTCTACAAAAATAATGTATTATGACACCCACCCAGTACACTAGAATGAAGTGAACAATTGTCCAAATATCTAATTTCATTTTAATACACAACAAAACATTAATGTATTCAAAACAAACAAGATACATCCCGTGCATTATCAGATCATCTACTTTACTACGTCCAAAAATATATTCATTCATGGCATCTATTTCCATGAATATAAGATTAAAATTTGCTTTTATTTTACACATGTGTGGTATAAAAATATGTCAGTTCATAGCCTTTAATTCGATGGTGATAAGTTTTAAAATTGATGTTGTTTATAGACATGACAATGGTAAGACTAGGGACACTATCACCTGCTAGGTCGTATTAAATCGAGCGCGCGTCATTGACAAAACACAAATTGAATGCAACCCCCCGGCTTAGGGGGTCACCCCCTTTAAAACTATTGAATAAATATTGTTCGTAAGATTCAGTTAGAACTTTTTATTAAGTAATAAGATGAAATGACAGTTCTTGTTTGTTTTACATTTTTCAAAGATGACGCATGTTTATTGAATTATTTTAGTCAAGTAAAAATAATTAAGTACTTAATAATTAAATATGACATGAAGCAGAAACAATACGATTAAAACTGTTTAAAATGTAAGAATTAAGTTCTCTGGAAGTTGTTATTTTAAATAAACATACATAGATATCTAATACCGCTAAAATGAGCTACTGATGTCTTTAAACCTAAAAGATAATAACAACGCAAAAGACTGAGATTACTTTTTCTAAATATTGATCTGCGAATGTAAAACACTATTGAACACAATGTGGATCAAATTTTTTAGATTCAATTCATTTAATTCAGCAGGCACAATGGCACATATTGGCAAAATAAAGTGATTCAATGTCTTCCGCTTGATTACCTGTGCAGCGAGCATTTGTGATTGAATTAGTTATATCATTGAACAATAGTGCGCGCGCCTGGTGCCAAATTAAATCAAAACACCCTTGAAAAGATGTCAAGTACAATAACTACATAGTACCACTACAATGACCATTTTGTTATATTTGTTAAGTATCTTATCCATATAGTACACATTTTTGCCATAAGCAGTAGACTTCTTGTAGCTATGATGATTATGATGATAATTCACTTTGGTGGAATTCCTTCAAGTTCTGCCCGCCTAAACATTCAGAGTAAACAGATTTTTAAGATACTTATTATCTTTCACAAAGCGCTGCGGAAGGCCACTGTGAAGAAGAAACCATAGGAATAAGTTATGTATACCTTTGGAGACATGGTTGTTCAATATTATTTTTTACTTTTTACACGTACTAAATCTAAAAATAAGTAATATAAACTATGTTTTTTGTTCTGGGTCATAGGTGTTCCCCAAGGGACGCACCTCGGCCCCTTTCTTTTGTGACCTACTTTTACTTTCACATCAATAAATATAGAAATTCACACATGACGTCCATGTCGCGTGCCGTGGCGGTTTCCATGTATCCTCATGAGTCCTCAGTTCGATTCCGCGAATTCCCCCGTGTCGCTATATCAAAGCCACGTGGCTCCGAAATTTTGGAACATTAAATTCCTTTAACAGCGATTAATGCCTTCATTGTTCGTTAGATAAAGTTTATTTTTCCTTGGCAAAAATCTTCCTGTAATTAAATTTAAGATAGTAGTAATAAGTTTTATTATAATGCAGTAAGGTTCATATTTCGATTAGATAAAAGTTTCGGTTAGCCAAAATTTTATTTAGCATTGGCACGTGGCGTATAATGATTGGTAATTATTTTTGTTTGTCTAATTTTATTAGTGTTTGTAGATCTCGATTGGATAATGCGATATCTTCACGCTTATCTCGCAAAAGGGGGTAAACAATTACTGCTATCATAATAATTCTGTTGTTATTTAAATACTACTTATTCGTACTTACTACATTCTCGTCACGGAACATATACTTTTGAGTATGAGCCTTATCTTGTCCTACAATACTTCATAGAAGAAGATTCAAGTCGACAAGAGTTGTTTTGATGTTGGATATACCGTTTTTATTTAAACCATATTTTGTTTGTATTTCTCTTTTATAGATGTTACATACGTTTTGCACACGAGTTTAAATAAAAGAAATAGTGTAAAAACAGTCTTTGCCATACAGCTTACATAGAAACACACTTCAAAGTTTAAATTATTTACTAGTATCATTAAGCTAACATTATAAATGTTGGAAATAATAATTACCTTGTAGAGTCATCGTAAAATTACCGTTACACCCGCCTCAAATGTGGTTTTGGTGTAATCTCAGGGGAGGATCGGTTCCCGACCCGTCTGTCCGTCTGTCTGTCACTGTGAAAGTGATATAGATGGGGTGAAAGTTTACGTCAGATGGCATGCTTTTTGCGCTGTCTATTCACATCTGATTGAAGTTTTTGTAGTTATACATATTCAGTATAATGTTTTTGTCTATCTATGGGGTTCAAGTTTCTTTGCATTCCAGATGTATGATTTAATACTTAAATGATTTAATTTCTATGTTGGTTAATAAATAAACTATGACAATCTAATAATATTTCGTAGTAGTTGTTATTGTGTACTTTGAAGCAACCAGTTTGCGAACCAATAAATAAAAAATGTATATATTTGATACTTATTACGCTCGTACTCCTACGCTTTCGATTTAAATAGTAAAAAAAAATTCAGGAAATTATGAAAATGCAAGACTTATTATTCTCCTAAATTCAGTATACTCGTATATGGCACTATCAACGAATCTTCAAATAACATCTCACTTAAAAACCCAATCACATCTCGCAGTTACGACCAATAAAATCGTCACGACCACTCCTTCGTAAAGCGTAGTGGGCCTAACACAGCACCCTGTGGTGCACCCCGCTGCGTTGTTATGCATTGTGCCTCCTGTGACCGTAATTATGGGCACTGAGATCTTTATTTATCGCTGTGAGAGGTCTCGGCTACTGGAGAGATTGTTTTGAATAGAAATGTAAGCTCGGTTTGATCGAATGCTTTTGTATAATTTGTCAGAGTCTTTATATTGTTCTGATTTTTACTTTTTAATTTAATAAAGCCTAAAAATGTTCCCATTTTTGATTTATTTTTGTTTTCAATATATTCTGCTCGTCTTTATTTCTGCCAAAAGTTTTACGATATGCATAACCTTTTGTACATCATTGTTGTAGACAAATTCTTCGCCTGAAGTAATATTTTCACTTCTCTCTGATAATGTATATCTTATTCTACAATCTTATCTCCTAAATATCTTTTGCTTATTATTTTTATGTTATTGGCTCATCTTTGTGAATTATTAATGCATAAATGTAATTTTAATTACTTTATCAGTATTGTATTTTTCTTCACACTAACGTGAGCTCAATCGCACTCCTATTTAATTACTTATTCAAATGAAAATGCACGACTTGATTAATTTTATTCAAACTAATCTGGCGATCGCTTGTTGCGTTGCACAAATTCTCCTGCTAAGCTAGTGAGGGGTCCTTCCTACAAATGTTTATTATTCATTTTATTCTTTCTGCTTACTTGGCCGTACTTTAGTTGATTGCCAATTTGTTATTGTTATTTTATAACTGTGCATCGTTGATTTGGAATTATCAAATTCTAAATCAAAGCTTAGTTTTCCTTATAAATATGGAATAATGTTTGGTACAGTTTTGGTCAATTAGGTTTTTTTTCGGTGTGTCTTTTACGCATTGGTCGCTTTCGTGGTTTTTTATAAACTACCTAAACTATGAATGCCGTGATAAACTAAAAATAAAATAAGTACATGGATTTTTAACTTTTATAAATTAACGAGAATGCGTTTTCAGGTCTAGTCGTTAAAAAAACATTAGATTCTCTGAGCCTTCCTGCACTCAGAGGGTACAAATCTGACGTTAAGTGCCGTGGGAGCCCGCAGGTGTTGTTCACAGTAGTCCGTGAGAGATCAGCCACTTGCTAAGCCAAATTAGGGGCGAAATTCTGATATGGCAGCATTGGAGCATTGTGATTTAGAGTTGATGTGATGAATATGGCCGTGGTCCGTGGTGCTGAATCAGAATAGAGGTTTAATGAATGTTTTTGTTTAGCGATACAAATCTTGCTTGGAAACATCAGGGCTGTGATTCTACTAATTACAAACGTACAATATCGTGCATCAGTTGTCTCAAAAGAATAGATATTGTACTATTGTAAGATCTTATAAAGATTTTGACGCTTTACCACAGAATTAATATAAGTACTACCTTTACTACGATTTCTTTGGCTTTATAGACACAATTAAGAAACGATTTCTGCGTTTGTTATATAAGTGGAATCGGCTCCCAGTATAAATCAATTTCAAACGTTTTCAGATGAACATTAATTTAATTTTTTTATTAAAGATCATGACTGATCCGCCATTACGTCTATAGTTTTGTTTTATGTCCTTCACCAGCAAGTGTTCTTTTCGAGATATTGTTTGAGGATTTTAGTATTATTCGAATTTCTTGATGATCTGTGATTTAACAACACTTTTGTAACATACAATAATACAATTTAGTTTCCATAATGTTGTAATCGGATAACGTTAGCAATAAAACTTGTTGATTTTTTGCGAATAATCGAATCGGACAATCGAATACGGTACGATACGTCAGAAACAAACGATTATCGGGATCCGTCTGTAAGTAGTTGCGACGTTAGGACAAGGGGAAATGGAAAGAGATAGGTGTACGTGATGAAACATGTGTTAGAAAGAGATGGAGACATAGATGAGTGTGTAGTGGCGTTTCTGCGACAGATTGGCGTGCACATGTCGAGTTGCGATGCTCTTTTGCTTGTTTAACCGTAGTGATGGGATTTGTCGATAAATCGTATCCAACTGACTGAGTGCGGAAATTTCTTCATTTCAAAATCTTGGTTATGACTTCGGTGTTATAATATCTTTTTAATCAAAAATTCGATATTGCTTTGAGCTAAATTTAACGAAAATACAGCCTTAGCTATAAATTAATAATAACAACAATAAAAAAAACATTGTCATGATACAGGGCATGCTGTCACTTCCAATATAACTCAAAGAATACATGAAATTTTTCTACATAAATTGGCAATGTTACTTTCTAATCAATCGATATATATCACACGTCACTAGCGAAGCTTTCAAGAGCCCCCTCACTTGTTTGTGCTATTTAATTTCATTTATCAGCGCATTACTTACCGAGAGAGAATTACTTACCGGATTACCAGCCCTGCGGCCCTACAATATGTGCCTTTTAAGATTTTTTTAACAAGCCTATGTCTCCTTTGATTCTTTTCAATAAGAATTGGTGTTGCTAGTCTTTAGTTATGATTATGACATATGTGATGAATGTAGAGGAAGCGAGGAAGATCTGTAGCAAGTGGAAATTTGTAGTCTCTGTCTAAAGACATAAAAACAGGAGTGTGTATGACAAAATTTAGCATATTTAGTGAAATTTCTTTTAAATTAATCCCTGCTTCGAATGTCAAATAAACCTGTTTACGTTGTTTTCGCTAGATAAATTTATAGGAACAAATATGTCTTGCTTGTAATTTGTTTCAACCTGTTATCGTGCCATCATATAACAGTTACATCATGCAACACTACTTTTAACAATTCGTTCCGTACCTGTTATTGGAATCAAGGCTAGAGTATTTTTCTTGAATGGCTGAACATTTTTTACATATTCCTAATCATTATAAAGTGTTAAATAAAAATGTTCTCTTAATTTATTTTGTTTAAAAATTTCTCTACGCCCTCTGCGCATTAAATATTTGAACAACTCCATTAAAATGGAGCAGTACCCCTATTATAATAATCCTTTCGCGACAACCCTAAAAGAGTAGCGAATGAATTTTGCATATGCGTGGTCTTGCTCAAATGGAGATTTGTGACGTCACGCCCAGTTTGCGTTTATGACGTCATTAGTTTTAATTTTATCGTGGTCACACCTGTTGCATGTTATAGTTGGAATTTATGCGAATGATTGGCCACTTTAGTTTATGTTTTGAACTCTTCAACTTTAGCATTTTGTTCGATTTTCCTAAGCTTTTTCGTAACAATTTTTCTAATTTATTCCTATCGATGATTTAACTTGTGCTAATATCAGTACTTTGTGGTTTTGATGGTTCATAAAATATGCAAAATGTCTGGGGGCACGGTTGTGCCCTCGCCAAGACGACCAAGCAAAGCGAACGGCACTACCTACCTTTTCTCGAAATGCTTCGTCGTTTTTTTGAACACTCATAACTTTGGTTTCCGATATGTCAGATAGTTCAAATTCTCAGGATATAATGTCAATAATAGATAAATTAAATAGGTGCACAGCGTTAATACTTTAGATTTTATTGATATCAAAAATTCATACATAGTATACCTTATTTTACTTAATCGTATTTATTTTTTGTCACTACTTTGTATGTTCTCTTCTGTAAATGGTGTCATAAAGTGTTGATCTATCTATAATATTGATTTGAGTATTAACTGTCTATGACGAACTCATAGCCTATGTTACCCGGAACGTAAGGAATCTAAGGATACATTCAGAATTGTGAATAAAGAAACTCACATCCATACATGAACCCTGAAAACGTAACACTCCTTTTTGGCCAGTCGTGTAAAACTTTGATATTGACTTTGAAACATGACAATCCTAATCCTAACTAATATTAAGTATAAATGCGAAAGTGAGTTTGTTTGTTTGTTACCTCTTCACGCTTCATCTACTGAACAAATCTACCTGAAATTTCGCATACACATAGTTAGAAGTACCGAGAAGGACATAGGATACCTTTCATCTCGGGAAAAAGCACTGTTCCCGTGGGATATTCACGCGGGCGAAGCCGCGGGCAAAGCTAGTAAATAATAAACTACGAGCCTTATTACGTTTGAAAGTTAAACGTCAATGTTTCCTTTGATATTCACTTCCTTCAATTAAAATAAATCCAGTCGGGAATTAACATGCCTTACACACTTAAAATGCCACCACAGTTGTGGAGACAGACCAGTGTGTCTTGACACCTGATTTTTCGTTGTGATTTCTATAATTTTCGATTTCATCTTGTATTTTATTTTGCGGACTTTCATTTGGTACATTTTAACAAGCCATTTTAAGATTGGCCTAGGTCAAACTCAAACTCTTTATTTTGATGTTTTCTTTATATGTATCTATGATAATTATAAAATATAATATTATCGTTGAGCTAAATCCTCATAGTACAAGGAAACTGTAACAGCTAGCAGGTTACCTTTATTATATAGACAGGAAATAAAATTAGATTGGCTTTTATTGGCCCTACAACTTTTCGTACATTTTTTTTCTTAAAGTTCTATGTACAGATTTAGACCAGTTACAGTTTTAATATGTATAGAAACTCAATACATTAATCATCGACAGATCACCTTACACTGGACGTTTCAAGCTCACGCTCATACAAGCCGACAGTCGGGCAGCTAATGTCGCGGCATATATCACGGTGTAAAGGCGCCGAAACGCGCCCGCCCGTTTATCTTACTGAAATTAACGAAAACATTTTAAACGCACTATAAATTTTTGAAAAGTGCTCGCGCGTGGTGTTGCCAGCTGCGGCTTTTGAATTACCATGCGTACTTTTTTTTCATTTTACTACTATGTCGTTCTTTTTAACCGACTTCAAAATAAAATGAGGTTATTTATTATAGCAATGGAATCTAAATGACTGAATATGCCAATAAATGCAGTAATGTTGAGATATTCTGATTTACAATATGTACATTCTGATGTACTATCTATACATATAATAAAACAGTAAAAATATTTTGTCTGTACATTTAGTATTTTTGACTGAAATGGATAGAGGGACACTTAAAAAGAATAATAGAACACAAAAAAAATTTTTTGGAATTTCTTGTCTGTCTGTATGTATGATCACGCTAATCTCTGAAAGTACTGAACCGATTTGAATGAAACTTTTTTTGTTGTATAGCTATTAAGCCTGGGCAACATTTAGGCTATAATTTATTTTGAAAACTTTAACACCTGATGAAGAACCTTAACAGAACAGCTAAACTATAAGAAATATGGAAATGGTGCCTTAACAAAAGTCGTTCAACCTGATGAGCATTTTCTGATGACGTATTAAAATTGAAAATCTAGAACATCTGATGAAAAGCTCCAAGAGAGATTTTTCATCTAAGCGAAACTCACGCGGGCGAAGCCGCGGGCGACAGCTAGTTTACAATATGTTTCTGTTGTTGAACAAATATCTTATCACTTTTTATGAATTTGTATATTTAATGTAAATAAATTGTTGTCGTGCATGCAGTTAAATAAAATATTTATATTTCCTTTCTGAAAAACAGAATAACGCTGGCAACATTACTAGACTATGCGCGAGCGCCATTCGCCGCGGCTTCCATTAGCGTTTGAATTTAGAACGGGGACTCTGGCGCCTGCGTACAGGATGTATGTACTTATTGACAGAGAAATGATGTACTTACTGTTTTTTTAAAGATTTTATTTCATTCAGTTTATAATTGACGTCTAGTTTCGACTGTCGAATGCCTTGTCTATAATATGAAGACTACTTAATTGAATGTGTGTGTCTAACTTTACTGTAGAATTTAAAAAGTTTTTTTTATTACATAAGTACTATGCTACATACATATTACATTTGAATCATCAGCCAACGCATATAAAACTATAAATTATATATAGTAGAAGTACTGTATATTTTTAGCTCCAGTAACACGCTGTATAAGCGCTAAAAATATCACATCCATTTCAAACCCGATAAATTATATCGTCTATTAAAATCTGACAATGTGTTATTTTGTACTTTCCGAGCTGGAAACTAATGGAGTGTTCGGAGTAGTTCAAAAAGAAAATGTATTTTAATTATTCAGACGTGGAAATACTTTTTGTTCAATTCACAAATTTTTGATCGGTATTAGTTATATTTGTCTTTAAGCTTCTTGCTTTTGTAGATTTTAATTTAGGTACTTGCTGCGAAATAATTGTCTTAAATATTTCGACAGATGTAGAAATTGAGATTTCGAAGTATAATATTTCTAAATATTTCTTAAAAGTTAAGTACCTATATCATAGCCAGCCAGCTTTAAAATTAAAAGTTTGAGATATGCCCTAATACAGCGCGCAGCTCTTACAAAACAATATTTTGAGCGCAATAAAATCCCCATAATTTCTTATCCCCGACTTTGTACTTTTAAAGATACCAGATTACCCCTGCCATATAAGGCAAGATTTATTCATAGCCCAGACACAATGATTCGTCCGACTTACAACGACCTTTAGAGGCAAGGAATATTTAAGATTAGGTTATCTCAACCCGTCACTGCCCCACAAGGAGGTTTAACATATTACCACCAGACCACAAACAACAAATTACGTCTTAAAAACCTTTAGTTGAAAAGAATAGGGTTTAAATTACTTCTGTTGATAGATTCAAATTATGTTTGTGAAGATATACGTTATGCGTGAATGACCAATCGGAGGACAGTAATCCGAATTCCAATTTTGAATTCTTGACGTTCCGTCGGCGCCATGTTGTTCGTTTATTTTTCAAAGTGGCCGGATAAGCTTTGTTCTTTTGCTTGATATGGCGGGTCTAAATTGCTCATTTTCGTGTTTATTACGTTCGTATCTCTGCAAGAAAAACGATGCCTCATTAGTCCGTGTTTTCTTGTGGTTTGAGTTTTTTTTGTTGACTGGTTTGGTCTGCGGTCTTTGCAAATGATTGTCGATATTTAAATCTATCTACGGTAAAAAAGAAATAGAAGAATTACTGCATATTTAATTGCATTAATATTCTCTGGTGGTTAAAATTAAAACTATTAAACAAGCTAATTATTTAAAAATAAAAAACACGACTGACATCTTACATAGCCTATGTCATTCGGGCTAATGCAAGGAATCTAACAATACCTCTCACATCAAAATCTGTTAAGCCGTTCAGGACTTATGGTGGAATAAAGAAATTACATACATACATACATACATGAACCCTGAAAACATAACACTCCCTTTTTGGTCAGTCGTGTAAAAAACCTGCCTTTATCCATAAGTACCTAATTGAGAAATGTAATGAATTTTAATATGTGTTGTACTGATAATTACGGTAACTATCAGTACAACACATATTAAATAATCAACAAACTATTCTAATCAACTAACTAACTATAGGTAACTTAGTTACCTATAATCATCTATAATATGTGTTGGCAAATACAGATTTTTCTGATTTTGCTTGCTCAAAATTACCGAAAAATAGCTTCTCAAGGCGTTTTCCCTTACTTATCGAAATTTCGCGCCTGATTTTCATTTTTGAAGCGTCAATCACAGTCAATCTCTTCCGATAGCTTCCGCCAACAACGGATTACAGACAGATTAGATATGCAGCGGAATTTCAGCAAACTCAGCACGCGGCGGATTTCCTCAAATATTTACCCCGGTTATAATTGGTTCCGCCCCGGTGGGCTTGGATTGTTATTTTAATTTGTATTTTTTAGGTTGAAATTGTTTCGAATATTATTAAGTATATAATAAATTACATAGGTACATACATACATAGAATCACGTATTTATCCCTTACTGGGTAGACAGAGCCAGGAGTCGTGAGATTCGTAAGGCCACGGGGCTTTCTGATGGAATGGAGATTCAGATATAGTGAAGGTTGCTAGCCAAATAAATTACATCCATATAAATACCTAGACAAGTGTTAAATTTATTTATCTTTGATTTGAAAGGAGTTGTTCACGTTGGAAACGTCTTAATTTTCCTATTTATGCGCGCGCATTAGAGCATGCAAAGAAAACAGTGAATTACAACACAAGCTGATTATCCCTTTCCTAATCGGATACAATAGTTATATAATGTAGCTATAACTAATAAGAAAGTGTAAAATAAATACAATATTCAAAATATAACGGTTGATATTACCATAAAAAGACGTTAAAAATTGAAAAAAAAAACAGCTCACTTAGATGTCTATTTTTTTTAAATTAAACTTTTATGGTGGACGTGTGTTGTGTTGGTTGGTTCGCCAAAGTAAACAACTGATGTTTGTTTTTCATCGGATTTGACTCAAGGACTAAACCCACACAGTATATTATGCATCAGCATATGTATTGTACAAAAAGGTATTGACTAAAAATATATTTTCATAACTCTTTTGAATTCAATGTGAATTCATGAGATATTATTTTCATTAATTGTTTTATGTGAGAATGTGTATGTACATACTTCCAATAGGTATGTATGACTTCTTGTTATACACATTGGATCGTCAGAGAGACTGCTATAATGGTCGTTGTCCTATGTCCAACTATCCCAGAAATAACATACCGAACCCTATTTTTCAAAACAGAATTATGGATTTTTTTTAATTAAGGGCCACTTGGCATACGAGTAGGAAAACAGATCCCACATTGTGATGGAATCTTACATATCTCTAATTTGATCTGAATATCTCTAATTTGTAAGCTTGCTGCAGTATTCCTGTGTTAATTTCACATTTTGTTATAATGTGCTCACCAAATGTTGCAGCCATAGAATAATCAAATTTCGTCGCACGCTTCAACGTGCGCATAGACATTCTTAATCTTTAGAATAAGTTTTTAACCTATTTCATCCCATTGATGAGCAAAGGTTATTTTCCTTCCAAACTTGTCTTGTCTATCTATTGCAATTTCTCATGAAAATATCTAAAATCATCGCTCCTACGCTTCCCTAGGCCTACCGTGGTTTCTCTTTAAATTTTTTTATATTTAAAATTTTCCTTGTTTCAGTTACCTCTGCTTATCCGGGTGTATAGTCCGCGCGGAGAAGGCGGGCGAGGCGCGGGAGAGCGTGCAAACGCTGCTGACTGTGTGCGCGCAGCTGTGTCATCCGTGCAGCGTGGATGTTGTGAGTGTTGCTGCACGTTATCTTTGCCTGTCAAGCTATGTGCATGTCAAGGTATAGCCCGCGCGTCATACCAAACACCACTAAGCCCAAGTGTATGCATATTCTAATCAAAACGGCAAACTTTCACTTCATTCCGTGCTATTCACCGGTATTTGGGGGTCTCTGGGAAGCGGCTATCAAAACTTTGGGTATCAAGTGCAATGTAAAGGCGAAAAAAAGCGTACTAACGCTGTTGACTGTGTGCTTGCATCTCTGCTGTTATTTTCGACAAAATAATCTGTTATTTTAAACACGGCTGAACTGTTTTTCATGAAAATTATATATGCGATTGATCGTAAATTGATGAGCTTAGTGTGAGGCATTTCTAAGAACCTTCATTACAGAGGTTTATTTTTAACCTAAATCTGGGGCATACTTAATTCGTGTCTGAGTCACAGCTAGTCAACTATATTTGTGTTAAAATATTTTCGAATAAGTACAATTTCTTCGCCCAGGGTTCAGAAAGACAATCAGCAACGCAGTCCCTCCGATGCGCACTTGGTACGAGCTTATGCGGTTCGCGAGCAGAATTCTGCGGTTTGTTCGCGCGCGGCGCCGAACTCAGCCAAAGTGGAATGTTCGTGCGCGCCGCTCGCACCGCGCACTTGTTGCGATCGCTCGCCGAATTGGACCATCAGTTGGTGCAGGTCAGTGCATTCTATGTTCAAAGATATTTATTTCTCAAAAAGAATACATAGGATATTCACTTACTGAGAAACATTAAGTAAGTAATATTACATTATTGCGACGAGCTTAACTAAGATATAGGTAGGTATGACTAAACGAACATGTTACTGACTTAGATTAGGTACATACTATACATTTTTTATTCTATAAGAATGTTACTACTTTGTATTTCTTTTCTGTAAATTGTGCAATAAAGTGTTGATCTATCTATATATCTATCTATAAACAAGAACAAAGCATTCCAAAAAATTAAATAAAAATAAAATTGTGTGGGTATTCCAATAAAACTCAATATTTCGAGAGAACAGAAGTGCAACCCAGACGCTGTTGACAAAAACATGTATGTACAATGATAATTTAATATTATTTAGGTTAATTTTACTGAGTAAGAATATTAATTTAATTTAATGAGATTTTATTATTAAATTGTATAATAATTTGATGTATTTTATTAAAATAATAAAATGGCAAATTATTTATTATTAATTTAATTATATATTTTAGTGTACATCTTAAAATATATTTTATTTAATATCATTGCATTCTCATGATTATAAATAAATATATACGGACAAATCACACAGATTGAGTTAGTACAAAGTAAGTTCGAGACTTGTGTTATGGGATACTAACTCAACGGTACTATATATTTTATAACAAATATATTAGATAAACATCCAAGACCCAGGCCAATCTGAAAAAGATTATTTTCCATCTTGACCCGACCGGGGATCGAACCCGGAACCTCCGCACTATGGAAAATATGGGTTCGTTTGGGATCAAAAATCTGTAAAACCGTCAATTTTAAAGATAAAGCTATGAAATTTTGCAGTAATATAAAGGGATATATAAGGTATTAAATATGTAACTTTCGCTGAAATAGTATAACGCATTATTTATTTTTTTTAACATTGAAAATTCACAATATAAGTTAATGGTATATATTTGATGACACATTTTTTTAAACATTTTGTATGAGTATATATTTCTTAAAAATAGTTCGGTAAACAGTTAAGATTACTATCATAGAATGATAAAAATTAAAAAAAATACAAGTTATAGCACATACAGGTATATATTACGCATATAACGCTGAATGCAAAAATAATCAAAATTATGAAGAAAGTTACTACTAAATATTAGGTTAATTGGTTTATATGGGTATTTCAATTTCTAATTGTTATTTTAATAATTCTAACAGACAAATTGCATTTCACCACTTACACCTGGCGAGCTTCAGGATCTGAAATGAGTTCGTGAATTTTGAGTAGATGTAGAGTATCTACATTTTCATTTTCTCTTCAAGAGCATTTCCGGGTATGATGAAGGCGACATTTTTTAAATTCCTTATTGCGGGATTCTCGTGCGTCTTCAGAAAGCTTCTTCCGTGATTATACCTCTGATGCCGGTATAATCACGGAATATTCGGAATCCAACCAATAGATGTTATTTGTTAAAAACAAGTCTTTATTTCGTCTTGCTTCTTGCCAGCGCTTGTTAAACGAAGGGATAATATTACCTTTGAATTTCACCGATAATAAAGTCGTCTTCAGAACCTTGTTTCTCTTTTAAATATGTTGATGGTGCCGCAGTTGTTTTTCCGCCTTCTACACAATCAGCTCTCGTTTAGAACATTATCGTTTAGAAAAGACATTTAAAAATAAAGTAGCCGCACTTTGCAAAATGTAAACTGAATTAATAATGGAGAAATATTTTTTACTGCTCTATATATAACTACTAGCTGTGATGTACTAGAGTGAACGGGAATAGCGTTTTTCTCGAGATTATAGGTACCTTATGTCCTTCTCAGTACTTCTAACTATATATTTGCAAATTTTCAGGAAGATTGGTTCAGTAGATAAAGCGTGAAGGGTAAACAAACAAATAAATAAATAAACAAACAAACTCACTTTCACATTTATAATATTAGTTAGGATTTGGTTTTATAACGTGTGAATTATTTCAAATATCTATTTTCTCACAGGAAATGAAACCAAAAATGACAAAACCTAACATTATCCTTACTAATATTATAAATGCACAAGTACCTAGTTTGTTTGTTTATTTTTTACTTCTTCACGCTTTATCTACTGAACCAATCTTCCTGAAATTTCGCAAACACGTAGATGTACTGAGAAGGACATGAGGTACTTTTTATCCCGGGAAAAAGCACTGTTCCCGTAAGAAATTCACGGGAACGAAGTCGCGGACAAAAGCTAGTAGCATATAAATTTAATTAATAAATATACCTTTGTTATATTGATAAATTATTACGTATTGATAGACACGTCAACCTATGAAACCGCAACTGATAGTGATTTTGTTCCTATACTCTTCGTAGATATTTTTACTTTTCTTCGTGATTGGCAGGAAGTAGCAGCTAATTTTTTCATATGTTTTTGAGGAGTACTTATACTATTAAATAATAGTATTTTCGAAGCGTGGGCAAACGTGGGTAAGTGTTAAAACCTTCGACGAAGTTCAAATCCTTTTTTTCCACCATGTGATGATTAACATTTTTATATAATTATATATTGGAATAAAAAATATGTAATATATTTTTTTAATCTTCAATAGATAAGCTTTCCAAAAATATATAATACTTTGTACCTTTCACTTGAAGTTTTAAAGCTATTTCATTTTGAAAATTGTAGATGACGGACTTTAAATTTGTAGTTGCATAAACGATTAACTTTAGTGCATAAAAAAAATTACTTGTAATGTATACAAAAAAAAAAAAATCAGTATATTAAAGTTCGACATTCGAACTATTAAATTATATTCATAGGATACCCTATGTTTGTCAGTGGTAAAAGTCATTTATAATATGCGTTTGTTCTACCATATTCCACTGTGCTCCGGTGTGACGCCGGTGATGACCGTTGGTCCACTGAGTTCGTCAAAATTGATCAAGATTTTTGTTGTCTATAATTTACATTTGTTGCATTTGAAACGTTCTGCCGCCAACATAGGACGCCGGGTTACTCACCCGCATCGCAGTGGGATTTCTGAAGGACTGCATGAGCTTCGGAATATCATCTTCTACTTAGTTAACCGTATCTACGAGTATTAACTCTGAGAGAAATTAACAAAAGTGGATACAAGTTGTAACAAAACCTTTGTGCCACCTTTTAGTCTTTCATTTTGAAGATTGCTGTTTATCATCTAAGATGTCGACTACTGATAAATTCGCCTGTAATTACCCTCCATCGCCGCTACTCAGTGTACGTCCCCTGACCATTGCGCCCTCTAGTATTCTTTACAAACCAAACAGGGACCGGCATATTTGCACCTCCTTCATTAAATGGAGTATCTCTTCTTGTTTGAACAGCAAACAGATGCGCACTCGTTGGGTAGGTTTAGATCGTGGAGGTGGTATGGTTGAAGGACATGTGATATCATAAAGAACGGATTTTACTTACTTAATTGAAAATAATAAAATATATAAGGACCATCACACAAATTGAGCTAGCCCCAAAGTAAGTTTCACTATATTTTATTACTAAAACTTATATGTATAGATAACTATCCCAAACCTATATAAAACTGAATAAGATCATTTTCCATCTTGATTTTTATTTCATGTCTCTATATTTAAAAACTATCTTTCAGAAAACTGTTTTGAGAAGCGTTTTATTGTGGCAGGGATAACGATTATAAATTTATGTTTGCTTTTTGCTGCTTTATGATTTTTTTAAATAGAAAAATGTATGAATTTATCGATGTTTAAAATTTATTTTATTTATTTAAAAACATAATAATACCATTAATTTACACTGGTACACATTAAAATATATGAATTAATCGATGTTTAAAATACTTATACGAATTAATCGATGTTTAAAAATACACACCCTTAAACATTTCAGAATTGGATTTTATATAGATTTTTGAATTACAAGTTGTGATTCGTAAATTGTGATGAATAGTTTTACTTTTGTTTTAATAGAACCGCGTCTCCATCTCATTATAACTTCTTACTCCTTGTACAGTCTCAGTTGCATCTGATCTGTTTGTTTGTGCGTCCGTCACGCGGCAACTCGGGAGCCTTTGTTTTACGGTATTAAGTCGCCAACCAAGCTTGGACATGAGGTGAATGCCAGTAGCTGGCAGTGTGTTTAAACAGGTTTAGTGTTACCTCCGTGACTTGAGTTACTTAATTTACCGCTACACTTTGAAAATTTAATTATTGTATAAAAAAGTGGGAATAGACATTGAATAGAATAGAAATCATTTATTCCATAGAATATGGTAATATAAGTAGCTGTTTACAAATGGAAGTGCAACATATTCTGCCGTAGTTGGCGTAGGAATGTCAAAGTAAGGGGTGCTAAGTGCGGGAAACCTCCTCGAGTGCCTGGTCCCTTGAAGGCTTTAGCTTCTCACACTTGATCTTTCGGGATCCGGTGCGAGCGGCGGGCTGACAAGGGTTCCAGGACGGTGCACCCTGGGTGGCAGCCAATAACTCTCCGATATGCGGGGTCTTATTGGTTGCTGGCCAATGTCCTGCTGGTGGGAGCCACTCCCTCCCGTCTGCCTTCAGATGGTGAGTGGATGTGGCTCACGTTGTCGCGCGGCGGCCTTGGCTTCGGCCAGCGTCGGGCAACTCGTTACCCCAAACTGGGGCCGAGGGTGCTGTGCCATGGAGGCCAGTGTCGAGAGGAAGACAACCTCAGAAAAAATAACCCCAATCCCAAGGTCGGGCGTGCCGAGGGGATGAATGACGGGGGGGGAACCCCGTCCCAAGCGCCCACTGTGGAAATGTGGGAGTTCAGGGACCTCACCCTTGGAAAAAAGGCAAACTATGTAATGGCGTCTCGGAAAATAGTACTACCCCAGGAGGGTACCGGCATGGCCGGAGAATCCCTCCCCACACCTTCGGGTGTGGGCTGCCCCACCGTATCTGGGGGGGGCACGAACCGCCATGGGGACGCAAGTCCCTATCCGCATATGGAGTCGCAGCAAGATGCTGGCTCACTCTCGGACGCGTCCTGGGTGAGCGTAGAAAGTATGGTGGTCTCCGACGTGGAGATGGCTGAGCAGCGGTGCCGTAAAAGGCGCTGTAATGCTCAAGAAGAGTCGAAGGCTGGGTCTGACGGCGGTTCTGCGCCCAAAATAAGACCGCCAGCCAAATCGGCGAAAAAAGGAGGAGGGCGTCATGCAGCGCCCGTAATGTCGGCCGACGCCAGAAAAGAAAAGGCGGCGGCTCGTCGAGATGAGGCCGAAAGGCTGGTTACCCAAATGGCCAAAAAGGTACTGGCTAAGAAAGTGACAGATGGGAGTCAACTGACAGGTGCCCTGAAAGAACAGGTTGATGCCAGCATTGACGTCATAAAAACGATTGCCACGAGTTCCGGCAACCTAAAGGGCACCTTTGTCAAGGGGCTTAAAGAGGCTGCCACGTCTCTGGAGGAGGTCCTGTCGGCCCTTATGACCAGGACGACCAACGAGGAGACCGCAATGCTACAGGCGGAGAATCAGCGCCTCGTAGCAAAGGTCTCTAATCTGGAGCGCGAAATGGTAGAGCTTCGGACTGCAGTGGAGCGGTCAGTGCGGCCTACCCCAGCGCAAGCGCAGACCTCTGCGGGAAGCGGCGACCTTGAGACGCAAAAGCGTCTTATATTAGACACGGTGGGTCCTATACTGAATGCCCGATTCGAGGGCATTCAGGCCCGCCTCATGCCGGAGCCTAGAATGCGTCCTGCATTGGCAGCTGATAAGCGACGAGCTGCCGCTGCAGCAATAGCGGAGTCCGACCCTGAGTCAGATGTTGAAGAGCAGGCTCCCCTGCCGTAAGTAGGACGGCGCAGTGGAGGAAGGTGCCGCCACAACCCGTCGCTGAGCCCGAAAAGGGTAAGAAGGGACGGAATAAGAGGAGCAATAAAAAGAATAGGCGCCCTGCTACGCCTATACCATCCGACTTTGGGTCGGAACCTCGACCAGGTCCGTCGACCATGCCGGACCTGCCTCCCCCGGCTCCAAAACAGCCGGCTCGAAGGGCTGTGGTGCCTCGCGCTGCACCGCGTTCTCAGGCGGAGCAGCCACGCGCTGAGCCGCCGCCTCCCGCCTCCATGGGGGAGGCTTGGACTACTGTAGTCAGAAGGGGCGCTAAGAAGAAGGACAATAGCCAGGGCGTCCAGGTTGCCCAGGTACCTACGAGGCCTAGCAACCAGAGGTCTCAGCCCAAATTACGCCCCCCACGTTCTGCTGCAGTAGTTATTAAGGTGCAGCCAGACGCAGAAAAGGAAGGCGTTACCTACAGCCAGGTCTTAAGCCTGGCTCAAGAAAAGGTGGACTTAGGCGGCCTGGGCATTGCCGGCGTCAAATTTAAAAGGGCGGCCACCGGTGCCCGCATCATTGAGATTTCGGGTGCCGAGAGAGATTCGAAGGCTGACGCTCTGGCTGCAAAGCTGAAAGAGGTCCTAAACCCGGCAATGGCGGAGATAGCACGACCTCAAAAATGTGCTGAACTGCGCGTGCTTGGCCTATGCGACTCTGCTACTCCGGACCTGGTGCGCAGTGCCATTGCTCGAACTGGTCAGTGTCCGGAGGGAGATGTCAAAGTCGGTGAAATACGAGAGGACCACTCTGGCACGCGTACAGTGTGGGCTCGGTGTCCCGTAATGGCAGCCAAACGCCTAACTACGGGTGGCACGCGACTTCTGGTAGGCTGGGTGTCGGCACAGGTCAAGCTGCTGCCGACGAAGCCTCTGCAGTGTTACCGGTGCCTTGAGATAGGCCACGTGAGCCAGAGGTGCACTGCGGACACCGACAGGAGCTCGCTGTGCTACCGCTGCGGCAAGCCAGGCCATAAGGCCGCTCAGTGCACAGCAGCAGCTGCAAACTGCGTACTCTGCGCTGGAGCAGGCAAACCGGCAGAACACCGGGTCGGGGGTGCGGCATGCCCAAGTGCGCGCAGGAAAAGGGGAGGGAGGCGTGTTGCGTCCGCGGCTATGGCCCGGACCCAACCAGCCCGCACGGCTCAGGACGCCGAGGAGATGGAGACGGAGGCCACTCAATAGTTATGGCCCTCAAAATTCTCCAGGCGAATGTCAACCACTGCACCAGGGCACAGGACTTGCTGTCTCAGAGCATGGCGCAGTGGTTGATAGACGTAACGGTGGTCGCTGAGCCCTATTTTATCCCCCAGGGATAACTGGGTGGCAGACCAGGATGGAGTGGTGGCAATTGTTTCTTCGGCGAGCTCTTCGCCTCCAACGTGTGTCGTGCGTGGCCATGGAGTGGTCTCGGCTCTGCTGGGCGACTTGGTTGTGATTGGGGTGTATTTCTCGCCGAATCGTCCGCTCAGAGAGTTCGAGGCATTTCTGGCCGAACTCGAGGCGCTTGTTCTTAGGGGCCACCCTCGCCCTGTGCTGGTCGCTGGGGATTTCAATGCCAAGTCGACGGCGTGGGGATCTCCTGCGACTGATGCGCGGGGTGAGGCTATGGAGGAGTGGCTTATCACTGTCGGGCTGGCGGTGTTGAATCGGGGCACGGTCAACACGTGCGTGCGTCCGCAGGGCAGCTCAATAGTGGACTTGTCGTTCGCTAGCCCTGCTTTAGCGCGCCGTGTTCAGGGCTGGAGTGTGTTGGAGGACGTGGAGACGCTCTCCGATCACCGCTACGTGCGGTTTGATCTCTCCATATCCTCGATCGCTCCGAGCGGCCCTAGCCGAACCCCGAACGAGGTTAGCCCAAGGTGGCAACTAAAGCGCCTCGATAAGGAATTGTTGCAAGAGGCGGCCATTGTGCAAAGTTGGTCCCGTGCGCCTGTTAACGTGGAGGTAGAGGGCGAGACCGAGTGGTTCCGGGGTGCGATGACAGCGGTATGTGACGCGTCAATGCCCCGGGCCAGCACTCGTCCTCCCAAACGATGGGTGTATTGGTGGTCTCCCGAGCTTTCGCAGCTACGCGAAGCGTGCGCGGCGGCGAGGCGCCAATACGCCCATTATCGAAGAAGACGACGCAGGGACGATGCCGAAGAGGCCGCCCTGTGCGCGGCACTGGTGGAGGCGAAGGGCGCGCTGAAGAATGGGATTGCTGCCGCTAAAGAGGCGGCAAGAGAGGAACTGCTAGCCACACTGGACCGCGATCCATGGGGACGTCCTTACCGGCTGGTACGTAATAAGACGCGGCCGTATGGCGCTCCCCTAACGCAGAGTCTGGAGCCCCAGTTCCTCGATGAGGTACTTGCCGCCCTGTTCCCACGGGAAGTGGCAATTCAGCCCCCAGCATGGCTCCGCCATTGACGGAAGGGGGTGAGGACCGGGAGGAAATCCCCGAAATAACCCGGGACGAGTTTGGCGCTGCTGTTCTGAGATTGCGCGCCAAGAATACCGCCCCGGGTCCTGATGGTGTACCGGGTCGAGTGTTGGTCCTTGCTCTGGATGTCTTGGAGGAGCGACTGAGGGGGCTGTTCAATGCCTGCTTCGAGCAGGGAAAGTTTCCACAGGCGTGGAAGGCAGGACGCTTAGTCCTACTACGGAAGGAGGGACGACCGGCGGATTCCCCGTCTGGCTTTCGTCCAATCGTTGTGCTCGATGAGGCAGGCAAATTGCTGGAAAGAGTCACTGCTGACCGCCTTGTCGAGCACCTCGAACGAGTTGGCCCGAACCTCGCGGATTGCCAGTACGGGTTCCGCCGGAGGAGGTCAACCGTCCACGCCGTTCTGAGAGTGAAGTCAGTGGCGCAGGATGCGGTCTGCCAGGGTGAGGTGGTCGTGGTGGTGTCTCTTGACATCGCCAACGCCTTTAATTCCCTCCCCTGGCCTTGCATTATGGAGGCACTCTGCTATCACGGGGTGCCGGCCTACCTGCGTCGGATCATCCAGGACTACCTCTCAGATAGGAGGATAGTCTTCCCTGCTCGAGACGGATGGCAGGAGCGTGCAATGGCGCGAGGTGTTCCACAGGGCTCTGTATTGGGCCCGCTCCTGTGGAACATCGGTTATGACTGGGTGCTACGGGCGGCTAATCTTCCGGGAGTCGAGGTTGTGTGCTATGCCGACGACACACTTGTGACCGCCCGTGGTGCCACTTATCGAGAGGCGTCATTGCTCGCCACTGCGGGAGTAGCGCAAGTGGTGCGCCGAATCCGCCAGTTGGGTCTGGAGGTGGCCCTTCAAAAGTCTGAGGCGTTGTGTTTTCACGGCCCTCGGAGGGGGCCCCCGCCAAATTCCAGCTTGACGGTTGGCGGAGTTCAAATCGCCATCAAGCCGACGATGCGGTACCTAGGCATCGTCCTTGATGGCAGATGGAATTTCGGCGATCATTTTGCGACGGTGTTGACGCGCCTGATGGCGGCGGCTGGTGCGCTGGCATGGCTGCTACCAAATTTAGGAGGTCCGGAGGCGTCCTGCAGACGCTTATACATGGGGGTCGTGCGATCCATGGCCCTGTATGGTGCCCCTATTTGGGCAGAGGCTCTTTCGAACCATAATATCGCCCTCCTGCGACGTCCGCAGAGGGTGATGGCTATAAGGGCCGCCAGGGGATATCGCACGGTCTCCTGTGAGGCAGCGTGCGTGCTAGCCGGCAGTATACCCTGGGATCTGGAAGCCAGGACCCTCGCGTCGCTGTTCACATGGCGTGAGGAGGTACTGTCCCGGGGTGATCGGCTGGCACCGAGAGAGATTGCAGGACGCCGGAATGAGCTGTGTCAGCGCACAATTGAGGAGTGGAGCCTGAGGCTGGAGCAGCCCGCTGCTGGGCATAGGACCGTTGAGGCAGTCCGTCCAGTGCTGGGCCTATGGTTGGCGAGGCAGCACGGCCTACTGACATTCCGCCTGACGCAGATGCTCACCGGGCATGGTTGCTTCGGGGGGTATCTGTGTCGCGTGGCGGGTCGGGAGCCGTCTGCCGTTTGCCACCATTGCGACGGATGCCTGGACGAAGATGCCCAGCACACATTAGAAGTCTGCCCAGCCTGGGTGGAGGACCGCGCAGAGTTGTGCGCGGTCGTGGGGAACGACCTCTCACTGTCGACTGTCGTACAATGTATGGTCGACAGTGAGACGTCGTGGACAGCAATGCAGGCCTTTGCGGAGAGCGTTATGCTCCGCAAAGAGGCGGCGGAGAGGGTGCGTGAGAATACCACAGACCTCGACCTCCGCCGCCGGCGCCCGGGGCGCAGAAGGCGGGCTTACGGCCTGCTTCAGCTGCACCCACATTAACGGCCGGTCGGGCAGCGGAAACGGGATTCCGTCGTCCGGCTTAACGGTCCCGAGTAGAAAGGCGCGCTCGTGTCAAGCGTGCCTTTCCCCTAGCGGGTAGAATTGAAGGCTGACGAGTCGTCCCGCTGGCTGCTCCGAGGAGAGCAGCCGAGCCGAGGCCGCCGTGGTAGCGGCCGCCGCGCCGGGGCTGTGGAGCGAGAGTAGCACATGGTCCCGGCACAAATGCGGTAGGCGTTGGCACCGTGTGGTTTTAGTGGGTTCAAGTCCCACACACCTGTCCGGCTTCCCGTGGCCGGATGGACGGGACGAGGGTCTTTCCACACGTTAAAAAAAAAAAAAAAAAAGGAATGTCAAAGTATTGAATTTACATAGGTACATTTAGATTATAAAAATTTATACAATTATCAATAATTTATAATAATAGAAGTAACAATAAACAAGCATAATGCTTCTGGAACAATTCCTTAATATCGTAAAAACATTTACCCAAGAGCCAGTCAAACGTTTGAATTTAATAAATGTGGTTGTCTCTCTAATGTCTACTGGCAGTTCATTATACAATTTGATCGCCATGCAGAAAACATTGTCGCTGATGAAAACATTGTTGCTATTGATGTTTAAAACAGTTTTGCTTGAGTAAAAGCCAGGATTGTAACAAAGTAAATATATTCTTTGGGGAAATCACGCATCCCGTTTTCTTCTATGACGAACAGTACACCAAAATTGAGAATTAAGAGACATCTCTCTTACATTCAACCGGCCGGTTTCTATCTTAAGTATTATTTGATTGTGGCAATATCAGTGGGTATAGTTATAATTATAGTGTTTTTAAGCGTGCCGTATCTAGGCAACAGCTCGTTTTCAATACAATATACAGCTCGTACAATAAATTAGAGACTGAGACCCAAGTTGTTTTTACTAATCATCGAGCTGTATGTTTTTAGACCTTGACGTGAAAGTAACCCATTTATAAGCCTATTACCTCTCTTTAATAATAGTATTTCGAATTTAATTGATCAATATTATCAAAATTGCAAAACTACACTGCAAGAGTAAATTTATTTACGTATCGTCCCTACAATTCAATATTTAAAACCAACAATGCTACAGCCAATTAGAATGCTACGACTGGGGGAGACGCCACGTGACCACGCAATTCTCAAGCGGATTCGCTACTTTTACATTTGTCTCTTTCTAACAGATGCCAAATTGTATATATCCATCTCTGTCGTCAGTGTTGTCGTTCGTCTGTTTGTCTTGGAGATACTCATGTTCTCTTGTTTCAATGTATTTGCCGAAACGGAAAATTAGAAACTCGGGTTTTGTTGATTCAATAGTTCGTTTTCGTTTCGTTTCGTTTGTTCGTTTTTCCTTGGAATCTACTTGGTTGCCTTGGTGTATATTTAGGGATTTGTTTTAACTGCTATCTTATATTTAAGTCAATATCCGAGCTTTACTTAAATTTAAATCCGATTTTAATGACTTTGTCTTCAGAAATATCAGTCTTTGAATACGATTTTCATAATCAAATTTTTATGGCAAAGAATGACGAGGTGTGGAGACTTCTAATCAAATGGGATTAGATTGAAAAATAGAAAGAAAGGTAAAAAAGGTCCTCAAAACTAATACTCTTATGAAGTTCATTGACTTTGGTCAGATAAAGTAAAGATTAAAAGTGACCTTTTTTCAGGTTGACCTAGGTTTGGGCTTCGATTTTTATCCAAACTCATACTAATGTCCGATTATACCACAAAATTTACTCTAGGGTTCAATCTTTAATAAAAATTAACCTTTGCCTTCTCCACCAAACTGGATCATGTATATTCGTCTTCGTTATTATAAAAATCCGTATATTTTTGGAACTTACAAATACATGACGTATTGATTGTGGCAAACTGACATAGACAAACTGATAGAAGGACGACACCAAACGCAAAATAAAAAGTACACTCGACGCCAGAAAAACGCAACAGCTCGGGTAGGATACGCAAACAGAATCGTCGACGTAATATATTTGCTGCGGTGTGCAAACAACTGCATTTGAAAGGTTCATTCAGAGTGGAGCCGGTAGATACCTCTTGTTTGTGTTGCGAGTTTCCAATGGGTATTAGGTATTTCTTTTGATTAATGGAAAATATTGATAATTTTTAACTTTTGATTAATAAAACCTAGATCGGAGTGGGTTTGGGCTACAATATGCTTCAGTTTAATCTGGTTAGTTAGATACAAATACAGTATCGCGTTGTTATCCCTTACGGGGTAGACAGAGCCAGGGCTACTACTACTACGCCGTCGTCAAAGGACGTCGCCAGGAGTCGTGAAATTCAAAGGCCACGATGAGCTGAATAGTGGGCTTATTGCTCTGATTAAATAAAGAGCTTACAGTGCAATTCATATTTATTGAAAGTTGAAATAATATCTCGTTTTAATTCAAAGCACAAGACTTCTTCTTTTTATTCACCCACTCAAAGAACGTCTACTGATAGCAAATTAACTTTTCATCCTGTAATATGCATGACCTCTCGTCGTTAACGAAGCCCGATGCAAATTAATTAGATAGTATCTTTCTATCGGCTGTTGGTTTATTGATTCAGTGGATAAAGGTGAAATAAGGGCGTTGATGCAATTAAATTTGTAGTCCAAAGACTTTCTTGCTACTGAACACACAACTACTACTACTACCGTACTACTACACAACTACGGTACTCTTCCATAGTTGTGTGTTGCAGTGTGTGTGCAGTTCCATTGCAATTGAACGGTACCCGAGGAAAATATTAACCGATACTATCTTATCTATTTTATTAGTACATTACCATTTAAAAGTGCTATTTTTAAGCTAAATTAAAAAACTAAAAACCTTTTGACTTTGACTATTGGTTAGTTAACAAGCTAATTATTTAAAAATAAAAAACACGACTGACATCTTACATAGCCTATGTCATTCGGGCTAATGCAAGGAATCTAACAATACCTCTCACATCAAAATCTGTTAAGCCGTTCAGGACTTATGGTGGAATAAAGAAATTACATACATACATACATACATGAACCCTGAAAACATAACACTCCTTTTTTGGTCAGTCGTGTAAAAAAAGAAGTTTTGAAGATCCTTATGGTCCATATTTCCACACATTAATCTACCCCCTCGAACATTGTCTTGTGAAAAAGCTTAAACAATTGTTACCTGTCTGTCAATAACTTCGTTAGTCCATCCCGCCACAGTTTACCTGTCCGACTGTACACTATTGATTCAATTTGGAGTTCCAACTTGTTAGAACTCCGGGATGTGCATCGATCGTGTCTGTGTTTGTCTATATCGTTATCTTCTATGTACAAGTATCTATGCCCGTATTACTCTATGACAGGGCATAGACTACCAACTAACTTCTCAATTGAAACACTACTCTTGTCAATAACGTTTTTAGTAAATTCCGCCAGTTTGCCTGCCTGATTGACTGAATCCACCAATGATCCAATTCAGTTTCAGTTTGAGAAAGAAGAAAAATATTAAGATAAAGAAGATGTTAGTGGTCAAAAAGTTACATAACTTTGCCTGTTGCTGCAAACATCCAGGCAATCAGTGTCTCTGCGTGACCGGGTTGCGTGAGAATGTGACGTCATCGGTGATTTGTCGAGATTCACCCTCCCGATCATTGCCGGAAACGGTCGAGAGTAATTTATGTACATCTTTTGGTTTTACGCAAGTTGCTCAAATCTTAGGTCTGTGGATATCCATAATTTACCAAATTTTATTATGCGCTAACCCTAGTACCCCGGTCAAGATAGCCATAAATATAGGGGTGTGCTTACAATAACTCCCATAAAGCTGAAAATTGGTATGAATGTTAAGAATAACATTATAAATAAATTGTCAAAGGTCCTTAAGGATCCGCCGTCTGGAAAAAAAACATGCTTAAAGTTTGAAAAAATGAGTTTTTTGCATTTTTCAACTAAAAGGTATGTTTTACAGCAATAATGGTTGAGACAAGATTGTAGCTCATATAATTCTCTACAAAAATGTATTTACACTTTTATCCTAAGAATAGCTATTTCCGATATATAGTGGTGTAAAGAATTGAAAAAAATATTTTCTTCGTAATATGCAGGCACTGACTAACACTACCGACGTATGGGCTTACATTACTTTTAGAAACACAACACTGGTGGTATTTACAAGACCATAAAATGGTTATAACAACATAATAGACACATCCGATTTTTCTAGCTACTTTTGATTCTATTACGTCATTATTTACACCAAACAAAAGTAAGCCAATAACGCACGCTGATATTTGCTCATCCCCGATTCCCCTCTGGGACCTACTTTGATGTCTATACTTGATAATTACCGAGGACCACTGGGACGCGGGTTCGACTCCCGGCAAACACAATTATGTCTGTGTTACGCCGCAGATGTGACTGTATGATTGATTGTTTGTTTATGGTGTAATTGAGGTTGCTGGGTGGGTATGGTAAGCGTATAATGAGGGTTTTTTAAATTTAATTATTGAATAGTTTTTTTTTATTATTATGGAAAGTCATCATCAATCTTCATATCTTAATTTGTTCATCTAAAAAAAATATAATTCTATTAGCCACATACTGTACAATCCTAATCCTATTTTAATATTATAAATGCGAAAGTGAGTTTGTTTGTTTGTTTGTTTTTTACCTCTTCACGCTCTATCTACTGAACCAATCTTCCTGAAATTTTGCATGCACATAGTTAGAAGTACCGAGAAGGACATAGGGTACCTTTCATCCCGGGAAAAAACACTGTTCCCGTGGGAAGAAAAATTCACGCGGGCGAAGCCGCGGGCAAAAGCTATCCTAACTAATATTATAAATGCGAAAGTGAGTTTGTTTGTTGGTTTGTTTGTTTGTTACCTCTTCACGCTTTATCTACTGAACCAATCTTCCTGAAATTTCGCATACACATAGCTGGAAGTACGGAGAAGGACATAGGTACCTTTCATCCCGGGAAAAAGCACTGTTCCCTTGGGAAGAGAAATTCACGCGGGCGAAGCCGCGGGCAAAAGCTATTATGTATATATGTCTCATAACTAGTATAAGTGTCCTTTTCTTGTTATTTTGTTATTAGACACAATTATCTTGAAGCCAAGACTATCGACTGTCATCTTATTGTTACAAGCATTGCATCTTCTCACAAATTTAGTCTCATTTCAATATAACTTTACGTTTTTCTATTTTAATGTCAATAACTGTTAAAAATCATACAAGTAAACGATTCAGATTCAACAGTGGCAAATGCTTTGTCATTAATCCAAGTACCTTTTTCTTTGTCTCCAAAAACATCCTACCTAATGTATGTACCTTTTGTCTCAATAAATATATTTGTATTTTGTATCCTCAAAACGCAACTTGTCCTTCATATCTGTCCATAAATATCAAAATTCGCTGTCTGTTGGCTTGCAATCCATTAGCTGGGGGTCTAAAACGGCCTTATTAACGAATCGGAATATGATCCATTGCCCATTACCTAAATATTTCAAAACGAGCCTTATTATTGATGTCATAAGGTTCGTTTTGAAGTATTTAGGAAATGGGAAACCGGTTTTAGACGCTCTGGAATCGTATCGATTACCCGGCACTCGGGGGACGCGCCATTAGCGACCGCGCCGCTGGAGAAATTCGAGATCTCGATGTATTATTCAGTGTTTGGATGTTTTTAGTCAAGGATCTATTTATTTATGTAACAAATATACTAGCTTTTGCCCGCAGCATCGCCCGCGTAAATTGTACCCCAAAACATCTCTTATGACCTACTCCGTCTATTGGTGAAAACCGTATGAAAATCTTTCAGTAGGTAGTTTTGAGTTTATCACGCACAGGCAGACAGACGCGGCGGGGGATTTTATTTTATAGTTATTTAAGGATATAGATGGACATTAAAGAGCCAGGTCAAACTGAAAAAGATAAATTTCCATCTCGACCTGATCGGGGATCGAACCCTGTTCAATGCATGGAAATTTTCAGCTTAACCAAAATGTTATCAAATCAAGTTTTCATTACAGACCGACCGGGTAAAATAAAAAAATAAAACAAAACTTGCAAACTATCTACTTAGCCCCCTTCAAATCTCTACACACGAAGTTCTTTTTCGTAACAGCGTGAGGTCACGCAACTGACCTCAGATTCAGTTACCAAGTCCCAGATTGAGTTGGCTAGTGGTCTCGCTTCGCCGTGAAATTGAGTTTGTGTAGTTGGACGTTGGGATTTTTTTAGTGAACAAAGTTAGTAGTTTACCGTTTTTCGCTAGGAAAATGTTACTCTATGTGTCATTCAGGAGCTTTAAAGGAATAGGTATTCGAAATCAAACGTATTCTCAAACTAATAAATAACTAACAGACAGGCTGTATAGTTAGAGTAGACTACGTTGCAGCACATAAACTCAATCACAGAAAAAACAATCGGTCAATCCGATCAGCAAATTCCTTGACTCTGAGACACAGAGTCCCGGGCTCGATCCCCGGTCATGTCAAGTTGAAAACTGATCTTTTTCAGATTGGCCTAGTTCTTGGATGTTCTATAAAGATAAACATCCAAGAATCAGGTCAATCTAGTATCGTTGAGCTAGTATAGACAACACAAAGAAATTTACTTTGGAGCAAAGCACAAGTTGTGTGATTTGCCCCTATATATTTATTACTGCGTCCTTTCATATCATTTCTTCTTTAGGCCTTTGCGCAGCAGTAGGACACACTACCAGTAGTTTAGATTTAAGTCGTCACTGATTATGATGTGATCACAGGAGGCGTTTGGCGAAGGCGGGTGGCCGCTGGAGTTCCGAGCGGCTGTTGCCAGGCTGCTGTCTCAACACGCGCCCAGCGACAAGGAGGCGCCAAGGAGCACTGCGTTACGTAAGTCTTCTTTACAGGAGGCGCCAAGGAGCACTGCGCTACGTAAGTCTTCTTTACAGGAGGCGCCAAGGAGCATTGCGTTACGTAAGTCTTCTTTACAGGAGGCGCCAAGGAGCACTGCGTTACGTAAGTTTTCTTTTCAGGAGGCGCCAAGGGGCACTGCGTTACGTAAGTCTTCTTTTCAGGAGGCGACAAGGAGCACTGCGTTACGTAAGTCTTCTTTACAGGAGGTGCCAAGAAGCACTGCGTTACGTAAGTCTTCTTTACAGGAGGCGCCAAGGAAGAAGCACTGCGTTACGTGAGTGTTTGACATCGACGTGTACTAGATGCGGTGGTAGTAAAATTTTACTATGGCATTCAACTCGAAAAGAAGGTATAGCCCGGGAATGTCATATTCTAATGTCAGATGAATTTCAAACGCCAAAATCCACATTCTTCAAATGTCAGATTTTTCGGAGCTATACCAAAAAGAAGGACAACAAAAATAAACTTAGCGGCAAGGAATGTTGGCGATTTCTTCGCCATAATAAGAAACATGAAGGCTTCCATATAGCTAAGACGTCACGGTAGCTCCAGTATGACTTCCAGAGTTCTTGTAGACAGGTATGTATGACTCACCTTTTCTGAAACATTGTGAAGGGATACTTGTCTACCAAAAATAGTTTTTAAATATTCTCTGTCCTCGGGCAAAATTGTGGTCAAGAGCAAACCCATATATAATAAAAAAAAAATAAAAAAAAAGAATTTCTACTCATTAAAGGCCGACTTTGACGAGCCGTGGCAAAAGCTGGCTAGAGATAGAAGTACTTTGAGAAATAAAGGGGAGGCTTTTGCTCAACAGTGGGACCTAGCAGCTAAATAAAAAAAAAAATAAAAAAAAATCTACTTACAACTTAATATTAAAAATATTTACTAACAAATTGGTCAAGTTGTCTCAATAAAATTTATTTATAGTGTTTATTTCCGCGCAGGTCTTAGCAACCAGCGGCTGGACCAGACATTATCGGAGACCATGGTTTTGGACCTCATGGTTCTGGTCGGGTTCGTCATCGTCAACAACCCGCAGCTGCAGGTTTGTCAATGGATACTAGCTTTTGCCCGCGGCACCGCCCGCGTGAATTTTCCACGGGAACTGTGTTGTTTCCCGGGATGAAAGGTACCCTATGTCCTTCTCAGTACCTCTAACTATGTGTATGCGAAATTTCAGGAAGATTGGTTCTGTAGAAAAAGCGTGAAGAGGTAACAAACAAATAAATAAAAATCAACAAACTCACGCATTTATAATATTAGTTAGGATTAGGATAGGATATAGCTGCACCCTGGGGCTTCGCTTCCGTGGGAATTTCGGAATAAAAAATGCCATATGTGCTATTCCCAGGATTTTTCTACGCGTGTACTAAATTTCATCGAAATCCGTTCAGTAGATTTTGCGTGATTGAGTAACATTCAAACAAACAACCGCCCTTTCGCATTTTATTCGCATAGTGTCAAACTAAGTCTATCTTTTCCTTATTACGTCCATCATTATTACTATGTTTAATGATAATTAAAATGCCAATAACGTAGTCCACTTCAATATAATTGCACATAAATTTACAGTAAATAATAATAATTTACAAGAAACACACTTTGCATCGTTATTTCTCATTTGTACCTATTGCCACAAAATAAATTAGGTATAGAAGTCAAGCTTATTGCTTTACTTTTATAAATGAGGTTATGTAGGTTAGCATTATTATTATTAGTTATGAATTAAATTAACAAACCCAAGGCTCGATTTTTAAAATGTATGGCCAATCTTCAGCGTTTTCACCACAAAAAAATGACCATAACTTTATTCCTTTTAATGCTCCTCTTATCTTTTTTTTTTTCTTAAGCTTGTTGTTTTAAATGTGATGAAATTTTAATCGGAAAATGATATACTTAACATTATTTAATCTTAAGCTCTAAAACTAGCCTTTTGGAACGACCATAACGAAAAACAAGCGCGATAAGAACCTCACAGTCGTATTCAAGTATACTCCGTTTTTTCTTACTTGTCCTATTATGTAAACAATCTTCACAGTGCTTTTTGTTGAATTTTGTTGAAAACAAATCAAAAAATATTAGTTCAAACCTAAACATTCTAAAGTAAAACATACTTATATTAACCACAAAAGTAATTTCCTAAAAAGTCTATTTTAATTTATATTGTTGTAAAATCATATAAAGACATAGTAAGATTGTTTACATAATAAGTAGGAAAAAACTGAGTTTAGGTATTCGCCGCCTTTATCTCTGTACTCTTTAGTTTACACCAATGTCTTGACCGTTTCGTTCCCATGCGGGCTGCACCTGTGCACGTCCTGTCCTGTCCACGTGTGGACTCAATTAGACGAGTGCATTTTTATTTATTGCTCGTATGTTTACTATGCTGTAGTTCAGACGGTTATTTTGTCATAAAAACGATTACAAGGCTTTGACTTTGTTCTTTTGCAAGTTAGCTTCTAAATCAAACGTTTATTCAGAAATTACACCTCCACAAGCACTTTTTCACGTCAAATTTTACATTAACAAAGCTACAAACTACTAGCATTTCACTGGACTTTTTTTTTACAGAATTGCAAGCATTTGGTTTGTTTCCCCATCTCGTAACTTACATTAGAGTTTGGTAGCTATGATTTATGTTACTTCTTTGGGTGGTCTGGATGAAAAAAAGTTGGATACTTTGATAGCGGAAATAATACACATGGTTAAACTATTGATTGAATTAATTTTATCGAAATTTGATGATGATATATTTGGCTTAAAAAAGACAAACAAAGGTTGCTATTTGTCCCGAAAATTTAAAAGGAACAGAAACAGAACAATGCAGATCTAATGTCCTCTTATTAAAAGTTAGTAAAATTAAAAAAAATATCAATCAAGCAATTTCTTAAAAAGCAATTTCCTTAACTGATAAAACATAGGAAGCAACACAATTCGTTCCCTTCCCACGGGCACTGAACACAGGTGTCTTCGGGAGGCGAATGACCATCAACTGGATTATTTATGTAGTCGCGCGATTAGCACATGGGACGTTTGATGTGCTCTTTTAAGGGGGAGTGGAATAGGCCACTTAGGAGATATAATGCGTACTTCCATAATGTTTTAGACTATTTAAAATTACGGTTAATAGGTGGATGGCTAAATAATCACATTAATTGCTCTAAATTGAATGAATATTTTATTTGCTGATTTTAAGCCATAATACTGAAATTCCCACTGCAGCGAATATACTAGCTATTTTTATTAACCCACGATGCAAAAAGAGAGGTGTTATAAGTTTGACTTGTCTGTGTCCGTAGCTCTGTCCGTAGCATGGTAGCTCCGGTAGCTCCCAAAGGGATGAATGATTTTGATTTAGTTTTGTTTGAAAGGTGACTTAATCGCCATGATTCATGGAAATCGTTGTAGCCGTTTACGAGTATCAGTATTTTTTCAACGTGATGTGTGTTTCTGCGTAGGAGACGATCTGCGACGGTTGGAGCGTGATCAAGACTTTATGCACGCTGCCAGCCAACTGGCTGGTGTCGAAGACTCACAGCCACGCGCTGTTGCCAACCCTGATAGCTCTCTGTGACAGGCCGCCAGTCGCCGAGGCTATAGCAAGCGAGCTCAGCGTACAGGTAACTATCAGAAGACTCACAGCCACCTGTTGCCAACCCTGATAGCTCTCTGTGACAGGCCGCCAGTCGCCGAGGCTATAGCGAGCGAGCTCAGCGTACAGGTAACTATCAGAAGACTCACAGCCACCTGTTGCCAACCCTGATAGCTCTCTGTGACTGGCCGCCAGTCGCCGAGGCCATAGCGAGCGAGCTCAGCGTACAGGTAACTATCAGAAGACTCACAGCCACCTGTTGCCAACCCTGATAGCTCTCTGTGACTGGCCGCCAGTCGCCGAGGCCATAGCGAGCGAGCTCAGCGTACAGGTAACTATCAGAAGACTCACAGCCACCTGTTGCCAACCCTGATAGCTCTCTGTGACAGGCCGCCAGTCGCCGAGGCCATAGCGAGCGAGCTCAGCGTACAGGTAACTATCAGAAGACTCACAGCCACCTGTTGCCAACCCTGATAGCTCTCTGTGACAGGCCGCCAGTCGCCGAGGCCATAGCGAGCGAGCTCAGCGTACAGGTAACTATCAGAAGACTCACAGCCACCTGTTGCCAACCCTGATAGCTCTCTGTGACTGGTCGCCAGTCGCCGAGGCCATAGCGAGCGAGCTCAGCGTACAGGTAACTATCAGAAGACTCACAGCCACCTGTTGCCAACCCTGATAGCTCTCTGTGACTGGCCGCCAGTCGCCGAGGCCATAGCGAGCGAGCTCAGCGTACAGGTAACTATCAGAAGACTCACAGCCACCTGTTGCCAGCCCTGATAGCTCTCTGTGATAGGCCGCCAGGGGGGGGGGGGCTAAATCAGCTAGTGATGCTAGCGTTGTCAAAGTTCCCCAACCTATTTATGTATCATGTATTTGCCTGTATATGAAGGATTTTACATAAATATCAGTGTGTGTGTGTGTTCGAGGACTCGACGACCCAAAGAGGATCTTGGCCTCCGATACTGGAAGCTTTCTCTCCTTCCTGTTACATAAATATCAGTAATTGTTAACATTATTTACGGGGGGACCCCCAAACCTTAGCCCAGCTCGGTTTAGTGCCGAAACGTAAGTTAACTGCGCCACTGAGCTAAAAACAGCTGAGACTCGTCAAATATTCACGGCGGCAAATTGCTTTTATATTCTGACATTGTTTTGAGGCGGAAGTTTTAGGTCGCTGTTTAACTTTTGTTACAGTTTTAAGGGATATTTTGGACATCGTGTACTAAGTAACTTGGAATCTTTGTTGGTGTATCTATGACCTGGGCGCCAAAAAGACAAAAAAATATATTTGTTTTTACAGTCTACTAGTCGCGTCCCGCGGCTTCGTTTCCATGAGTACTTTGAGATAGTTCTTGAGAAGATTGTAGTAGTGATGGTTTCTATCCTGTCATAGTTTCCCATTTATACATTACTAGCTTTTGCCCACGGCTGCGCCCGCGTGAATTTCCCACGGGAACAGTGATTTTCCCGGGATGAAAGGTACCCTATGTCCTTGTCAGTACTTCTTACTATGTGTATGCGAAATTTCAGAAAGATTGGTTCAGTACAACAACAAAGTCACTTTCGCATTTTATATTAGTTAGGATTACCAGGACTCCTTAGTCATGGGCCCATAACCTATATGCCACATTTCAGCTTCCTACGCCCCGTGCGTTGTCTGTCAGTCATTCAGTCAGTTAGTAACGGAAGATTTTTTTATATATTGATTACGTGCCTTCCTTTAGTTGCTGGACGAATATCTGGCGAGCCCTGAAGCCCAAAAGGTGAAGCTGATACAGGTGATCAAGCAGGGTCGCGCCAAGAAGACTGGCAAGAAGTGAGCGGTAGGTTATAATGGAGGTCCTGGCCCGGCGTCCTACGTCGGCGGCAGAACGCTTCAAACGCGACTAGCAATATGCCCTGCCGAGAAATTTCCTGTTCTCGAAAGTTTCTTCCTTTGAAAATTTCCGAAAATTCTCGCGTTTTTAGGAAAATTTCCGAGAAATTTCCATTTTCTTTGAAAATTTCGGGAACGGCACATCACTCGCGACAAAGCAGCGCGTTGCGTAAATGTCAAATGGACGTACATACTTGTGGCTTTTGTTGGCGGAAATATTACCATTGTCGCGTGAAACACGGCGTCGCATCGCGCCGCATTTGTAGCACTTGAAGTCCACGCAGGACAGGAGGTAACTTAGGGAGCTGTGGTTTTCTGTTGTATCTTTCTAAACTTATTGGCTCTTTGGGAGTGTTGGCCTACTGCTATACGCCACTGTTGTGGATAAAACCTCGTATCTTCTAGGCAACATTGCCATTTATATGAGTACCATACCAGTACCATTCTGTACCATTTATATGAGTGAGATCAACGGTGTGCCATTTAATTTGAGTCAATCTAAGTGAGCAATCAATGTTGCCAAGTGAATACATGGCTTAGGTTACAGGTTACAGCCAGGTCGTATAACGGTTGTCAAACTAGTCAGATACATATGCATTTCTCTCTAGCTCAGTGAAATAGGAAAGTAAGGACAGAGGTATTGCACAAAAGTAGAGAGTATCATAGCGGCAATGACTACTGCTGTCGCGTCGCAATACCTACTCACAGTGGACACAAAAAGACCTTATCTGTACCGATATTAAGAAAATGAAACACTACATTTATTCCAGACATAAATTAATTAATTTTGATAGAACATGATTGTTTTGCGCCTAAATAATTGGTTAAAATAAACGAAAGCCACAGCTCGGATCACGAATTTATGAAATTCGGAATTGTAAACGACTTCTTCCCGATTTGTAGAGCGGAAGACATAACATTATCACACTTAATCTGAATGTATGTTAAAAAAATATCAGTGTTAAATGTTGTCCAAGGTCCTGTCAGGTCAGTTTTAAATTACATAACAAAAGAAATTATTTTTTGGTGAATTTAGGAAAGATTTTACAAATAACTTTCTGTGGAATTGTCATTTTCATTGACAGTCTTTTGGCTGTCAATTTGTACAATTAAGTTAATTAACTACACATAAAAATTTTCAGTTTTTGGTGATGAAAAGATACAATAACTAAGTACTTAATAGTTTTAATTTATTAGAGCATGGTCCACATAAATCTAAATAATATAGTAATTAGAAATGTCATCTGCAATTTTTTTGAGTCGCTCGCGCTTACACAAACTAGTGTACGTAACACAGTAATGCTTTTTTGAAAATTTAAACGAGAACGGAAATTCGATTTGTTTATGTGTAAGTGATCTAAAGACCTTCATAGTCCTCAGTAATTCGTAGGCCTCGCAAAATGTCGCTTTCGCAAAATGTCCCCTAGTCGTAAAATGCCTCTTTCGCAGAATGTCGCTTTCGCAGAATGCCTCCTTCGCAAATACTCTCTTTTGTAGAATGTCGTGACTGGGACTTAGAATAAAATTTCGATTTTTAAAGCAAAATCATTATCTATAAGTTTATTAATACTTAAATGACTTTGCTTTGAAAATCGAAATTTTATTCAAAGTCCCAGTCGCGACATTTTGCGAAAGAGGTATTCCGCGAAAGAGACATTCTGCGAAAGAGGCATTTTTGGACTAGGGGACATTTCGCGGAAGAGGCATTTTGCGCATGAGCCGTGTATGATATTTTTCAGATTAGTGTGGCATGCTCGCACTGGCAGGACCAGCATATATTATCCGTATATTTAAAAGTGATGTTGTAATTCCATTATCGTCGTCCCCCGACTCCAAATATATAATAATCGGTGTTTACTGACGTAGTACCTACACTTTTTGATGTCACTATACCTATTTTTCTATGGACCTAGAATAGACTCGATTATATAAAAAAAAATATTTACATTTCAAACTGAAATTCGAAAACTTAGAAGTCTTTATATTTTTGTACAGTTATTAAAAATAACTGATTTATTTTGAAACTTTAAAATCAATTCGAGTTTTCAAATGGCAGTGCTTAGTACTCTTCGTTTTGTTAACTGATTTTTCGTTAATTTCCTGGGTTAAAAAGTCGGAAACGAAATGTCGTAAGGGGTTAGCGTAAAAATTAATGTTAAATTTAAAATTTAATCGACTGAAAGTCTCCAATTAATTATGGAGACTTTAGCCACTGAGTATGACACTTTAGTTCTTATATAGACAAGAGAATGTCCTTGAATTACTGGACCTGACAAGGATGGAAATACACGCGGATTGTCTATGAAATTTGGGAACAAATTCATGCCAATTGTCGTCACGGCATTCGAGTCGATTGTACTGCTAAGTCGCGCCTGTAGACGTTGTACATCGAAAAATAGCAAATAAGCAAGGCACCCTTTTTTTCATTATATTCTTGCCAGAATCTTTAATCTAGACTTTTTAAATGCATTATTTTGCTTTATAACAATCTCGTTGGGAAAAACGTCCGTTTTGTCGCTCCCGACCCGTTACCAACTGCTATGTCCAACAAGTTGTATCGCGGGTAAGTAAAACTATCTATGGGTCCATCCAACCGGTTGGAAAACGGGTAAACTATACTCAAAAAAGGATAACCTAACCTAACTACTTTGGCTTCAGTAATAACCAAAGTTTGACAAAGTACTAATAAAATTAACTTGATTTTAACAAAAAGTTAACTGTTATTGGCCAACTGGGTTTGGTTACATGTTGCAAAAAGTTATATAGTTTCTCTGTCTGATATCAGATACTAAAGTGTCATTTACCCAGTGGTGTACTAATGTAGAAGTAAATGAATCAATTTCGAAGGTACGTTGACAAGGTATAAGGTGTGTGCTAAACGTGTCCCGCGGGACACGCCTTCGATTGGTCGGGAACATTAAAATTAAAATTGTAGTATTAAAACACTTAGGACTGCTGTGATAATGGGGAATAGAGTATGGGTAATTTTGTATCAATTATGATAGGTAAAAGGATGGATATGAAAATATTGGTGAATTGAAAGATGAAGTCGAGAAATTTATCTTTTTTGTAAAACTTTATTAACACTTTAATGAGCACTAGACGGCTAAAGAAGCGTTGGACATCGGACAGCTAGATGGGTTGACGATATAACAAATGTTGTTGGCAAGAACTGGATTGCGATGGCCCAGCATAGAGAAGGTTGGCGTAGACAAAAGGAGGCTTATACCCAGCAGTGGGTCATGGAAAGCTGATAATAATGGCTATTAGCAGTTATTACAATAAAACTTATTTCGTGTCTCGTCTAGTGTCCATCTAAGTGTTACGGCACTTAAATGAAATGCTGTTGCTACTATCAACAAGTAGAGTGATGCATAAGTATTTTTCGACTTGTCTTTTACAATTTCCTGTGTCCATTCTATCCTTTGAAAAGTGTCGAAATTAAGAATGCGAACGACGCGCGCTGTCGATGGCTTAAGTCCGTTCCATTTTTCTACTTTCTGTATTTTTAGTTGTGATAAATTTCTGTTACTAAAACTGTGATTTATATTTTTATGAATACTGTCGCTGGGTGGACTGTCCACGGAAATGACTACTAAAACCTGTTTTTTATTAGAAACAAAGCGAAAGGAAAGCTTTAGCTTGAAGTAGGTACCCATAAAGATTAATTAATTTTTTTTATAGTTAAACTGGCAGTTTCCGATGTTATTTTGTATTTCTCTCTCTCTCTCTCTCTCTCTCAGCCGAAAGACGTCCACTGCTAAACAAAAGCCTCCCCCAAGGATTTATTTAATTTTGTATTTAAATAGGTAAATATATTTTTTAGTATACCATTATTATTTGAAAAATAAAAACGCCCAATCAATATACGAAACGGCATTACGCTTGTCAGTTTTCTCTATTTGATTGATTGATTCTTCTGTTTAGATGACCAGCAAGAGTGGCCTAAAGATTTAGTCTTATTCTCAAACCTTACTTTACTAAAGTTACGGTTTAAAGGTGGAATGTAAATTGGAATAGCTATTCCATAGGGTGCATTTTTATCCCGAAATTCCCGCCGGAACGAAACCCCGTTAATTTGAATTATTAATATTTACGTTAATTGCTTAATTGCAAATCGTAATATTATAGATAAATGTTAAATTTAAATACTTAAAAATCAGTATTCTGGTTAATTATAAGATTCATCTACAGTTCAATATTATTTTATCCAGAATATTTCCAAAATACTAACATGAAAAGCGCTAGGTATACTCTTTTCCTAACATGTACGAGAATTATTTTATTTTTATTTATTTATAAAACTCATGCATGAAGAGTCATTTCCGTGTACATCGCGCCTGAATTACATTTAATATATAAAGTTTTGTTTTAGTTGTAGCATGGAGTCGACTTGTATTTATCTGTGATTACTTTATTAGCTAATAATCTTCTCGTGTAACTTTCATTGTGTATTTTTGTGTAAGTGGCGAATAATATTTGTGTAACAGTAACCTATTTGTTTCATTTGGTAAGCCCCTCCTTCTTGTTTAGTCGTATTCCTCAGGACTGAACGTCGTGGTCATTATATGGAGTAAAACACACACAACGACTATCTTGGCAATGTTAATGGAATGATTTGGCATTGCCTTCTCCATTTCACACACTAGCTGATAATCATCAACCAGAGTTCAGTTTTCCTCACGATGTTTTCCTTCACCGAAGCCTAAGCCCCAGTTCCCTAATACATATAATAATTGCTGAACAAATTAAGCAAAAGTAGCTTTCTTGCTCTTATTTTTTGGATTGTAATTTGCATTTATTTAATTCTACCTATACTTACCAAAACAGTAAATAATCAAGACATTATAATGAAATCTCTCTTTTATAGAAGCAAATTGTTAGAATTGATAGAAGGGAACAAAATCACAACAAGCTAATTATTTAAAAATAAAAAAACACGACTGACAATTTACATAGCCTATGTCACTCGGAGGAAAGTAAGGAATCTAACAATACCTGTCTCATCAATATCTGTTGAGCCGTGCAGGACTTATGGTGGAATAAAGAAAATTACGTACATACTTACATACATGAACCCTGAAAACATAACACTCCTTTTTTGGTCAGTCGTGTAAAAAGGCTTTAAATATGCAAGGGAATAGGGGAAGACCAAAGAAGAAATATGTAGATGGACAATCGTCAATACTCCCAATAAATACATTTGTCTGTAGCACTAATATCCTGCCTTATTCAGATTTTTATTAGTACATCCAATGCATATAAAACACTTCTGGATATTACAGTTATAAATAGTCCATTCATATCTTGAGTTTAAAATAGGCGGTAAAATTGTTCTCATTCATATAGAGCACTCAAGCATACACTTTGATCGGACAAATTTACGGAGCGCCTTTAAGTGGCACGGGAGTTATGTTACGAGCGTGGCGGCTCATACAGGGTGAGTCATTTTTTTTTCATAAGTACTTAAGTGTCAATCAAAAAGGTATACTTTTATAGTGTAAGATACGTCCGGGATCTGATGGTAGGTATCCGATGCACTATTAATAATAATACTCCGTTGTACTATGAATGTTTATTGGTCCACAAGTTTCACAACTACTAAATGCGTGAGATACAAAGTTACAAATCATAAAGAGAGCATCGCTCGACTTATCTCCTAGCTAGCTTCTGTCTACTTGACTTCTGTCTACTTGACATCTGTCTACGTGGTGCGTTCCGTGCTACGAAACGTCGCCACACTTGCATGCCAGCCAGAGCTTTTGCCGCTGTGCTGCTTCTGTAGACGACCTACCTAATCTATCCACTCGCCATCGGGTATGTGTTTTTTTTTTGACATGGCGATGGACTAGAAAAGCGTTTGGTACGCCTTTGATAAGCGTGATTTATTAATAGTAAGTTCCTCGCGGTTGTAGTTGCGGGCAAAAGCTAGTAGGCAAATGAGTTTTTGTTGGGAGATAAAACATACATAGGTATAAGGTGATTAGAATTAAAGCAAACATGACTACGTAAATCAAATCAAATCAAATCAAAATATCTTTATTGTCAAACATAGGTAAAGAGGTCTTACATCTATATATTGTTTCACTATGTCTGGCCCATAAAAGGACGTACAATAATTAAATTTCATTACCTTAATAATTTAAAATTTTAATCAAGAATAATGCATAATATGATTCATTAAATGACTATTATTATGAAAATTTAATTAATAATAAAAATGTCAAATTAGATTAAAAGTCAAAATTAGAAATATTATAAATTGTCATTTAAAAAATCATTTACTGAGTAATAACATTTATCTAGTAATAATAATTTTAATGCTTTCTTAAATTTCAAAAAGGTCAGGACTTTAAAACTATCTAAACTAAACTATCTATCAGTGGCGAAGCCTCCTTAGAACACGATTCCTACCGGCTTCCCTTATCAGATTCAAATATATATTTTTTTAATAGCTCAATCCCGCGGCCTACTCTTGCACAAAAATCTATACCCATATACCTGTATGACACTGTCTTACTATAAGCCGAGGATCGACGGCATTGCCCATTAAGGTAATTTAATATGAGCGCGTGATTAATTAAGCGCACATAATCACATTGCGCGCTTTGAAAATATATTCTTTAATATGCTGGACACAAAATACGCAATGTATTTGAAATCGCGCAAACGCACACATACACGATTTTACTATCGTAGGACGCTGCCGCGGCTGAGGAACCCGCTCATAATATTGGGAATTCGAATAATTGAAATATATGCAAGTCACGCACACATACACATTACTACTACATACAACCACTCGTCGATATAACAGCGATTATAACCCGATCTCAGATAGCCTCCCAAATGTTTTCGTCCAATCAGAGCAACTTATTCGCGTTGCCGATTCAGGTCAGTCACCCCACCTAGCCATCGTTTCGCGCGCATCATCGTATCCTAATTTATAATTGTGATAAGTGATTATAGCTTGATTGTGGTATATTATATGTAGTGTTTGTTTGTTTCTTGTCGACACGTAGGCTGTTAGGTGAGAAATGGCGGCATTAGTACAAAAAATAGGTTGTTGTCTACCTACACAGCTGTACTACACACTAATTTATGGTATGTAATTTATTGCATGTTTTTAAGTTAAGATAGATATGACCCGGCTTTACCTTTATTTTTATTCACCCTACGCCACTGCTATCTATTTAAACTTTTTAACTATTTTTAACTACGTATGATCATGGACCAATCTATTTGGTCCATGTTTTTACGTACTGAGGAAAATATAAGTACTTACTACGTACTGAATTTAACCTGACTTGTTATTTTTTTCAGAAACAGAATCTCGTCTCTTAATTAAAACTGACACGGCAAATTCAGGTTATTAAAATTTTATTCCTACAGGAAATACGTTTAAATATTCACTTTTCTAGTAAATTTGTAATAGTTACACTTTATTATTCAGCTGTTTAGATCCCACTGCTGGGCAAAGGCCTCCCTCTTCTCCCTCCACATATCTCTATCCTGAGCTATTGATATACATTCTGCAGAGTGTGAATCTAAGTCATCCCGCCATCTTCGCCGGGGCCTTCCATGCAGGAAGCCGAATAGCCGAATATAAAAAAATAAACATCCTGTATATACCGGAATCGAACTGCCGAGCATCGGAACTGCATCCCAGACAGACAAACATAAACGAGAGTGTCGCATGCCACGCTAATAGCTTTCTTTTGTGCCCCGTTTTATGGGACCCTCCCGTAGGACGTTGGAGATGTTTTGTATTTAGGTACTACCGTGGAGATTTGGGCCCGATACGAAAGCAGAAATATTTTAAGGGGAAAAGGAAAGACTATGGGATAGGTAAACTCCGTTTTTAGGGTTCCGAAGTAAACAAGGAACCCTTATAGTTTCGTCATGTCTGTCCGTCCGTCCGTCCGTCCGTCCGTCTGTCTGCGGCTAATCTCAGAGACTACTAGTACTAGAAAGCTGTAATTTGGTAGATATATACATATTTATTACGCGGAGCGAACTGTAGAATAAAATTAAGAAAAATATTTTTTTTAGGGGGCCTCCCCTACACCTAAAGTGGGGATGATTTTTTTTCTCTCGATTATACCATCGTGTGTGTATCATTTGATAGGTCTTTTAAAAATATTCTGAGTGTCTATAGAACATTTTTTGATTTAGGGATCCGTGTGCGAAATATTTAACTTTAAAGTGATAAATTTTGTTAGAGTCAAGTGTCCCCCCTCTCGAACAGGAAAATGGTGGAGGGTGGTTACATGAAACAAATTATAATAACTAGCAAATATAATGAATTTAAAAGGAAAATTATCACGGCTATGTAGACTTTACGCGTTAATTAGTAATAGACGATAAACTTACAAAATTGATTTTAGTATGAAAAATATTCATAAGAAAAATTTTCATTCTATATGATGGTATTTACTTAGGTTATTTTCATTAGTTATATAAAAGTGGAAGTAAATATAAGTTCATGTGTCCGCATTTCTACAGGATGTACCTTCGGAACCCTACATTGCGCGTGGCCCAACACGCACTTGACCAATTATTTCTTACTCGTCCTATTATGTAAACAACCTTCACAGTACTTTTTGTTGAATCTTGTTGAAAATAAATCAAATACTAATTCAAACCTTAACATTCTAAAGTAAAACATTTATTAACCACAAAAGGAATTTGAATTAGGAATTTCCTAAAAAGTCTATTTTAATTTATATTGTTGTAAAATCATAAAAAGACACGGTAAGATTGTTTACATAATAGGACTAATAGGAAAAAATGGAGTTTAGTTATATTTTAAAAACCAATAAGAAGTGAGATCCTTGTTTCTATGGCATGGCTTCTACTGTATTTTATATGACAACTAGCATGGGCACAGTACTCTGTTTCCGTGGGAATTACGGGAAATCCTCTCTTTAGGTCACCCCTACAGTCCCTAAGGAACCTACATGCCAATTTTTAGCTTCCTACGCCCAGTAGTTTTGGTTTTTCATTGCCTGTCAGTCATTTCAGTCAGTCAGTAACGGTAGAATTTTATACGTTTACCTATATTGATGAATGTTGCTCTGAAGCTGACTACATACAAAACAAGTGTGTGATTGAGTGAGCTAAGGAGTTCAGTTCCTTTTATAAGGTTTGAAGCGATAGTCTTTAACCGTTTATCTCATTTATCAATGCTCAGTCAGGCAATACGAACGCTTAGAGTAAACGTCTATAAAAGCGCTATTATTATTCCTCCACAAAAATGTAAAACCGTCAAATTTTCCTACGCATTAAGGCATTAGGCACACATCGCTGGCCAACAATAGAGCGTTGGAGAAAACGCGCGTCGACTCGGAAAATGATTTCCGATGGATTTGAACCCCAGATTATGGATTAGTCTATGCATCATTGGTTCGGGATGACTCCTCACTGCTTTGGGTTTTAATCGTGACTTATATTTCTATTCAACTCTCAAAATTGTGGTCTTAATCTCGGAGTTGGTCGTCGTCGTGGCTCGTTTTCTGCGTCCCATCCCACGGTTTTCTGTTTAGTAACTTTCGCCTCATCTTCCATAAATTGACTTGCCCATTTCCACTTCAGTGTAGCGACCTTTCTTCCAATGTCTGTTACTTACATATCCATAAACAATTATTCATACTTAATCCAATCCTAACTAAACTAATAAATGCGAAAGTGAGTTTGTTTATTTATTTGTTTGTTTGTTACCTCTTCACGCTTTATCTACTGATCCAATCTTCCTGAAATTTCGCATACACATAGTTAAAGTACAGAGTAGGACATATGGTACCTTTCATCCCGGGGAAAAGCACTGATCCCGCGGGAAATTCACGCGGGCGAAGCCGCGGGCAAAAGCTAGTAATTTATAAAAAGCTTTTGCTGTCAGCTTCGTCCGCGTTTAACCGCGCTCCGGGGCTTCGCTACCGTGCGAATTACGGGAAAAAAGTATGCTATTTCCGTTATTTTTCTATCCGTGTAACAAATTTTATCGAAATCCGTCCAATAGATTTTGAAAGAACAAACATCTTTACAAATTCACATCCAAAGTTTCGCATTTTTAATACATATTATTTATGGAATTCTCTCCCCACGTGTCGCTATTTCCTGTCACTTATAATTTAGGGGGTTTTCAAGGCAAGAGTGAAAACGTGTACCACTAGATCTCATCTTTGCTTCCCATCAGGCAAGATAGAGGTCAAACGCACTCAGATTTTTAATAATAAATAAAAAACATATCTACTATTATTAGTAAGGTGTGATGGTGTGACTCGAAGTTATGCTGTGACTACGGATAAATAACTAACCATAGTCACGCCGGTGTGGTAAATCGGTGTGACTATTAATCGGTTGTGGATTTTTCACCCGTTTCACCACGTGGAATGAAATTTCCCAAATTCCTCTTTGTTTACTTAATATAAAGAACCTTATAGCGATTTATTAGAAGTAACAACAACTTATTACTAAACTAAGTCTACGTCATTGTACGAGACACATACGTATCGCAGTCAGCATTTTTCATTATTACGGTAAATTCGAACTAGTCCGTCATTAGCACTCATTCATACCCGTTTTGTTTTCTGTAATAAACCGTGTGTTTTAAACGTATTAACTCTTTATCATTTACAACATCATCTCAACATTTCCAAGGTGTTCAGTCCCGGACTGTACAGTCATAATTGTGTGAACCCGAAAGGGCACGTAAGACTACGGACTTGATATGCCAAGATGACAGAATAAATAATTTCCTTATACATTTCACGTCCGAGTCCAAGAAGGGTCGCTGTAAACCTCACTGCATTTTAAGTTTCTACGTTCAGCGTTTGGTCTCTGCGTTGATATACCAATAAGTCAGTCAGCGTCCAATTTTATTAATAAAGAAGTTAGATATTTTAGATAATAAGAAGAACAAGTTGTTGGTAGGATATGCAAGTTGCAGCCCCACGACCTTTGCACCAGGAACGGAACCCTGAACCATTTGCGGTGTTTCGGATCGTGACTCGACTACTGTGCGGTAAGGGTGTAGCCACATGCTACTCGTAATCAGTAATCCTAACTATCCTATTCCTAACTAATATTATAAATGCGAAAGTGAGTTTAGTTTGTTTTTTTATTTGTTTGTTATCTCTTCGGGTTTTATCTACTGAACCAATCTTCCTGAAATTTCACATACACATAGTCAGAAGTACTGAGAAGGATACAAGTACTTAGGGTACTTTTTATCCCGGGTAAAAGCACGGTTTCCGCGGGAAATTCACGCGGGCAAAAGCTAGTACTACATAATGTAATGTTATTTTGAATCGTAGAATAATATCTAGCGATTAATAAAATCTCAATAGAAATATTGAAAAACTTAGGTATTTGTTGTTTTTGTTTTACATTTTGAGCAATCATTTAAAAATGGTTTTCTTAAAATGTATCTTATTATCCTTTTAATTATTAGTGTGAATTAGTAAAATCGACAACAATTAATTTTTATACATTTATTACACTGCAGTCTGTAGTTAAGTGTTCTTTACTATTATTATCATGAGTCTTTGGCTTTGACACTCCTACTTAGAAAAAATACGTCTATTTTTTTTAGTATCATCACTACAGTAGTAGGTGTGTACACGCCCTTATCCAGGCGGTAATGGGCGCGTGCGCCGCAGTAAAAAACACTACGTCAATCCAGCACTAATGGAGAATACAGAAACACATGGAGACTACGCTTATTTGTTTAACTATTTTTGTTCACATGACAGAAAGTCAGTAATCCTAATCCTTCCTAATATTAAAAATACGAAAGTGAGTTTGTTTGTTACCTCTTCACGCTTTATATACTGAACCAATCTTCCTGAAATTTTGCTACACATAGTTAGAAGTACTGAGAAGGACGTAGCGTACCTTTCATCCCGGGAAAAACCACTGTTCCAGTAGGAAATTCACGCGGGCGAAGCCGTGGGCAAAAGCTAGTTCTACCATAATTCTATGATATCTATCATTGTAGGTAGGTATACTTAGTCAAAGTAGTAAACGTCGATGTACGTTAGTTCAGAAATTCCTTCCGTTTTCCTGGGTAATGGATGTGCAGTCTTATTTTTTTAATAATTGTTAATTTTTTTTTTTTTTATAGAAATAAAATAATTTGTTCTTCCTTATATCTGATCTGTGACTAACAGGTAAGTTTCAACAGTGGAAATGGAGTCTCCACAGATTTTTGTTCTTCAGACGCTACAGGCTCGTGACGTGTCCTTGTTTGGATGGCGGTGTGCAAGAGTGCACAAATATATTTTAGGCGATTCGATACTTATATTTTAGGCGACCAAGACTGTTTCATGAGTTTCTTTCGGCATTTCTTCTCAGCAGTGGTCGTTCCGAAATGCTAGTAGTTTGTAGCTTTCAGACATAATATATTATGATTAAATAATTAGTTTTCGACGTGAAAAAGAGCCTTCTTTGAAGGCCAAGTTTTAATAAAAAATGTTGACTTTGACAAATGCAACTCAGAAAAACTTGTGTTTTAGACGATCTCGTCAGTTGCTGGAACCATCACACTGTAATATTTCGATACCTTATATTTTCTTTACCAGCATAGTCCAGTTTTAAATAGATTAATCATAGGTCATATAGAGCGCTAAATCTATGAGATAAATTGTCACAATATTCATAATGATCAAATGATTATCATTTCATATTTATTTTTGTTCATGGTGATCAAATGATTATTGTTGGGGTTATTCCCAAAGTACTCCAAAAAATGTTCCCAAACTACGCCATGAAAAAAATAATATTTTAAATTAAGTTTCATTCTACTCCGCGGTAATATTAAAATGTTCTCAAAGTACTCCACGCGATTTTAATATCAAAAAGCATTAATTAGAATAAAAAGTGTAGCTGACGTATAGTACAGTCAGGCTCAAAAGCTTTGCAACAATATTTCTATGTATAAAGAAAATTTTAAATAAAAGACTTTACAATTCAATAATCAACATTTATTACAGAGTTATTTTGAAACCATTGGCCAAATTTTCGCAGCAGATTTAGTTGATGAAATTAAGCAGGTTTCCAAAAAAATCTATCTCAAAAAATGAAAAAAAAAAGTTTTTGCTTCTAATACAAATTGGTCGATCAGCTGGTGGGACTTAGTATGGAAAGTTGAAATTTTATGTTATTCTTTTACTATAAATTTCTTTCGGATGTAGTTGTATTCCAAGTACAGAGCATATTGTAAAAATTTGGCCAGTAGTTAGCTTGAGAGAAACTCAAGAAGTAACTGAGAAAAATATATTTTTGAAATAAACTTAAAATATTTACATAAAAAGAAACATCCAATTTCCGTCTTAGCGACTAGGTTGTGACCATATTCGTTCATTTATCCATTATAACAAGCTAACATGCACACAAACTTGCTTTCAACTTTTTTCTCTTTAATTTAGAACCTTATTCAGAACTTTAATCAGAACGATATTGTTTGAACGATTTTGTGACTGACTGTACATAATGAAATATTTTATAATTATTTTGATGGAGTAGTTTGAGAATTGATATCAAATAATCTGCGGAGTACATTGAGAATAAATCAAAATACCTATGGAGTAGAATGGGAACAAAATAATATGTATTTTTAAATAATAATAAACTCATGGAGTAACTTGGGAACACATGTATGAGATTCTTATCTTTTTAAAAATACATTTATATTAGATTCTGTCTCACTATCGCATGTAACATCCAGTGGCGGCTAAAAGCTTTCAAACTGTCGGACACGCATCCACATACATATATATTTTTAGGCCCGGCCGGCCTGGTCACGTGGGAATCTCTTCCTATGCTTGTCTGGGAACGGGGTGGTGGAAATTTAGGCGGCCGTGGGACGGATCTTTGGCTATAAGAATGTAAGGGATGCCTAATTATTTAATCCTACTTCCTACTAATTTATAAATGCGAAAGTTTGGATGTGGGTTTGTGAGGATGTTTGTTACTCAATCACGCAAAATCTACTGAACGGATTTCGATGAAATTTTGTATACGGGTAGAAAAATACCGGGAATAGCACATAGAGTACTTTTTATCCCTAATAAAAATCCCTAATATCAATAAAAGGAATAAAATGAAAATAGAACCTCCTTGCAAAATGTCACGTTTCCCGGTTCGTTCCCCGGTCGGGTGAAGATGGAAAATGATCTTTTTCAGATTGGCCTGGGTCTTGGATGTTTATCCATATAAGTAAATTTGTTATAAAATATAGTATCGTTAAGTTAGTATCTCCCGTGTGGTTCCCGGGTTAGAATAGGACCACTCCATCTCATTCCATGGATGTCGTAAGAGGCGACTAAGGGAAATGCTTCCGATGGGCAGCAGCGTCGGAAGCTCACAAAGCCAAAAAAAACTGCGCTCGCCAACCCGCCTGCCAAGCGTGGTGAGTATGGCAAATCCCCCCAAAATCTTGGGGGAGACCTTTATCCAGCAGTGGATATTTTGCGGTTGTAATGATGAAGTTAGTATCTCAAATACAGCGTCGAACTTAGATTGAGGCTCGCTCAATCTGTATCATTTGTCCGTATATTTATTTATTTTATTTTACGTTCAGCGGTTTCGTCTCTGTGTCAGCATTCAATTTTACTTTTACAGATTACTCTGTGAGGTCTAGCTCATAAAAATATTGTAGATGTAGATATTCTAATGTATGATAATAAATAGCCCCTCTAGCATGTTAGGCGACCAGGACTGTTGCTTTCGGCATTTCTTCTCAACAGTGGTCGTTCCGAAATGCTAGTAGTTTGTAGCGTTGAGACATAATATACTATAATTATAGCCTTCTTTGAGGCCAAGTTTCAATAAAGAATTTCTGACTTCTATTAATTTGTAATTTCCATCTTTTCCTAGGTAGGTGGTGGTTTTGTAACCAGTTACAATTTGCCATGTGGAGTGTGAGTTTTTCCCCTAACCAGGAATCTTCAGCACTTCGACACGCGCCGATAAGATATCATATCTATAACCATAACGAACACGTGTCTAACGTGTGTCTGTGTGTTCGTCTGTCATTAAATAATTAAGTTAACGACAGAATATTTTTGAATTTTAGTATTTCGGTTTTAATGGTGGATTTTTTTATGAAATTTTATTTTATCTATGGCTGGTGGTGTTACTTCATATTATGGTGAAGGTGGTGTATTTAATGCGTAGAGTCATATTTTTATTATATTATATTATTATAGTAGTAATTAAAGAATGTATTTCTATCAAACAACCTTTAATTCTAGTCATGTTTAGGTCTCGTCTGAAAGCCTTGAAGTCAGTGGATATTGAACTTATTTATATAAATAACTCACTATGTGCTATTCCCGGTATTTTCCTACCTGTATACCAAATTTCATTGATATCCGTCCAGTAGATTTTGCGTGATTGAGTAACAAACATCCTCATAAACTCACATCCAAACTTTCGCATTTTTAATATTATTAGTATGAAGTAGCATGATATAAATAACGTAAAAATAATTTTAGTTTGTGTAAACCAAATAAAGAACTGGAAAACGACTAAAATTCTCTATAGACTGACAGTGCTGTCCGAAATTAATCTACAATTAAAATATTCACTTTAACAAGAATGACTCTGTCATAAATAAGGCAGAAAATGATCAGAGGACCGAAACCAACAGCGCAACAATATAATTAGCGAGATCAAAGATAGGCCCAATGATTTTATTAGTGAATCATCTAATTATGTGAGATCTTATCGTCGCATATGGCGCGGAATGGAGACGGTCGCGATCGGGGGTAGATATCACGCCTGAATTTGTGGACCCTTGGACAAAAAGTGAGTGCAAATCTTTTTTGTCGATGTATTTTTACCTTTTTTTGGAGGTTTTTTTTTACTAAGTTATAGTTTAGGGACCGTGTAGGTCTTTTAATTCGTTCGTTATTTTGACTTGCAATATTAAGGTACTAGCTTTCGCCCGCGGCTTCGCCCGCGTGAATTTCCCACGGGAACCGTGCCTTTTCCCAGGATGAAAGGTACCCTATGTCCTTCTCCGTACTTCTAACTATATGTATGCGAAATTTCAGGAAGATTGGTTCAGTAGATGAAGCGTGAAGAGGTAACAAACAAACAAACAAACCAACAAACAAACTCACTTTCGCATTTATAATATTAGTTAGGATTAGGATTTATCATAGTCAAATACTCTAGAGTGATGAAAACGCTAGGTGCCAATGATTGAATCACATAGTTCGCTATACAGGTACTAGAATAATGGATGGTTTGAAATTTGATAAGTCTAGGTAGTGCAAGTGGCGTCACTTGCGCTTTGGACGCGGTAGTAAACTTAGCTTTAAGTAATTTTCTGACGTCAACTATCTAATCTAGTTTATTAGTATACGATGATTTAAAAGTGCTATTTTTAATCCAATTTAAATAAAAACAATTGAATTTGACTTTGAGTATTTTTAAATATTTTAAATAAATATTTTTGCTATGGACAAGGTGGAAGCAAGTGGGGGAGACCTTTGCCTAGCAGTGGGACAATATAGGTAAAAAAAAAATAAAAATAATTTTCAAAGCGTTGGGTGGACCCAACGCTTTGAAAATTATTTTTATTATCATGCGCACACATCCAGTGTGCACACAGCAAGTGGCGCGGGAGAGGCAGAAATGGAAGGATATGAAGGAGGCCTATACTATATTTTAGGCAAAAGGATAAAGCAAAGGTGATAAATTAAAATTACCTATAAAAAGTACGAATATAACACATAGTTTGACTCCAAAATGCAAGTCAATGGCCCTGGCCACACTGCCCCCCTAATAAACGCTAGTTAGTATTGGCCGGCCATCGCCGCGCCTCCTGGTAATCTGGATATAATTGCTGTGACGTCATCACCAGGTGCCATCCCTGGGTAGGACATACGGGCGGGAAGGATGCGATATTGTAGATTGGTGCGAAAGATTTCTTTAAATGTGGCGAACCAAAACTAGGGGGACAATGCTTATTGATTTTGAATCCCGTCGTGCGTGTCGTCACATGAGTAGTTAATAGTTTAATTATTAATCTGTGGTGTCGTGCTTGGGTTTCCCGCATTAAAGACAAAGAAAAATCTGACTCGGTGACAACTCAAATCAAGAACACATTAGGTACACGAAGAATAGTATAGCTTCTGATAATATGATAATAACATGTCAGATTAGAATACAAAGTTTCGAGGTACGAAAAGGATTCGAACCTTCACCACAGACGGACCACTCTTTACCGCTTCATTCATTCACTCGGTTATAATAAATGTAAAATACAAATTTACAAAAACCCCCGACATCATGTTGAAAAAATGCTAATTACTTCTAAAGGCTTCACAAATTTCCATGAATCATGGCTAACAACACACTCGATTAAGTCACTTTCTAACAAAGAAAACTAGATCAAAATTAGTTCAGCCATTTGGCAACTACAATGCCACAGACAGATCTACAGATACACAGCCACGTCAAATGTATTACTCCCTCTTTTTGCGTCGGGCGTTAAAACCTCAGACGACAAAGGACTTGGCTCAAAGATGGCGGCCTGTGCGTACTAATAATAGTGACAAAACATGGCGACCGGCCGCATAACTACTGTTTGATATCTGTATGATAGATGGTCAATTCTTTTTTACTAAGTCTATAGTTAAAACCGTTGTTGTAGAGAGCCGTGTGTCCCGTATATTAGGGGTAGGCGGTGATCATGCGAGCGGCTACACTACAGGGTGTCTCGACACCCGACACCGACTGCGGAATATCGTCTGTCTGTTTGTGCAGATGATCGTCGGCAAACACAGCGCGGGACACTGCAAATATTGGCGGTTTTATGTTACTGTACGTACATTTAAATCTATCTTTATATCATATCATCATTCTTATCCTAATATTAAGTACTAGCGCCCCGCCCCCGCTTCGCTCGGTAGGTACAAACATAAATTGTAGCTTATGTAACTCAGGTATAATTAGCTTTTTATTGCTAAAAGAATTTTTGAAATCCGTTTAATAGTTCAAACAAACTTACATACAAACATTTCCTCTTTAAAATAACATGACATAAAGAGGAAATATTTGTATGTATGTTCGTAACGAATAAACTCAAAAACAGAAGTAAAGCCAAAATCGATGTACGTTGAAACTTGATATTTTGTCGACAGGTTTTTTATGTAACTTAGGTTAGGTACTTAAGTGTACACCACCATCACCATCTCTTCTTCTTCTTCTCTTCTCTCAGCCGAAAGACGTCCACTGCTGGACAAAGGCCTCCCCCAAGGATTTCCACAACGACCGGTCCTGCGCTGCCCGCATCCATGCGCAACCCGCGACCTTCACCAGGTCGTCGGTCCACCGAGTGGGAGGCCTGCCAACACTACGTTTTCCGGTTCGTGGTCGCCACTCGAGAACTTTTCTGCCCCAACGGCTATCTGTTCTGCGAGCTATGTGCCCCGCCCACTGCCACTTAAGTTTGGCCACCATCTCCACCTCTATTGAATTGAAAGTTCACTTAAAGGAATTGACTGGGTTACTATACTAACGCATGAAAGTATCGATGGGATGGTGGAATGTTTTTACAATGAGTTGAACACAGTTATTAAGAAACACGTGCCTCTGACTAAACGCAGCTATGGTAACTATCCTGTCTGGTACTCGGCTAAGCTAATTAAATTGCTGAAATCAAAATATGAATACCACAAACGTTACAAGAAGTATGGTAATCCGAGAGATTATGATAAATTTGATGATCTGCGATTGCTATGTAAAAAGCTTATTAAGTCCTGTTATTCTTCTTATATATCTTCGCTCGAGGATTCCATACAGACAGATGTAAAATCTTTCTGGAGATATATTGGTAACCGTAAACGCAGTAACAGCATACCTCAGACAATGAAATATGATGACAGGGTGGCCTCTGACGGTGAGGGTGTATGTGAGCTATTCTCCAGTTTCTTTGGTTCAGTCTTTGAACCACATGCTCCAAGTTCACATGGTGCGGATTATAGTGGTCAAATCGATAGTGGCCAAATCTCTGACATTGTTCTGTCCCGTGAGGATGTTTTATCTAAGTTGCGTGAAATGGATCCTAATAAAGGACCTGGCCATGACGATATACCATCAAAATTTTTAAAAGAATGCGCAGAGGAGCTGGCTACACCTCTGATGATAATATTTAATCGATCCCTTAAAACAGGTATCTTCCCATCGTACTGGAAGATTGCTCACATAGTCCCCATTTTTAAGTCCGGGGACAGGGCGGACTGTTCGAATTATAGAGCGGTTAGTATACTATGTATTGCGGCTAGGCTTTTTGAACTTGTCGTATACAATCATTTTTATAATCATATCAAGCCTCGTTTATCAGAAAGGCAGCATGGGTTCTTGAAAGGCAAATCAACGGCTACAAATTTACTTGAATTTAAAAATTATCTGTGTCAGTCTTTTGCGGCTAGAGGTTAAGTTGATTGCGTTTATACAGACTTTAAAAAGGCTTTTGACAAGGTCAGCCATTGCTTGCTTTCTTGTAAACTTAATTCCCGCTTTGGTTTCCATGGCAATCTGCTAAGGTGGGTCTCTTCTTATCTAGACAGGAGATCGCAATTGGTCACATTAAAAGGGTACACATCTGCACCGGTCAATGTTACATCTGGAGTACCTCAGGGCTCTCATCTGGGCCCCCTTCTGTTTTTGGCGTTCATAGATGATCTTGTTGATCGTCTACATTGTCCGTGTCTTCTATATGCGGACGATTTAAAAATATTTAATACTATTAAGGACAATGCTGACTGTCTTGCCCTTCAAAAATGATCTGCATTCGTTAAATGACTGGTGTCACAAGAACAATATGCATTTAAGCATTAATAAGTGTTATGTTATCTCATTTACAAAAAAGAAGATACACAAAACCTTGTTTAATTATAGCATTGGTTCCGAAAGTTTGAAGAGGTCATCGGTAGTCAGGGATTTAGGCGTATTGTTTGACGAAACATTGACCTTCAGGGATCACTATGACGCCATCACTGCCAAGGGGTTCCAGATGCTCGGGTTTGTAGCGAGGGCTACGCAACATTTTAAAAAACCTGCCACATTAATGTACCTTTATTATAGTTTGGTTAGGACCTGTCTCGAATACTGTTCAGTTATATGGTCTCCGAATTACCAAGTACACTCAGACAGGATTGAGAGTGTACAAAGGAAATTTATGAGAATATTGTGCTTCAGGACGGGTTGTAGTCGGCGACTATCTTCTTACGTCGACAGATTATGTCATTTTCATGTATCATCATTAGAATGTCGCCGTAAGCAACAGGATCTCATTTATCTCCATAAAATTATACATTTTAAGATTGACTCCTCTTATTTACTATCACTTCTGAATTTCAACACCAGACACCTTACTCGTACTCGACGAAATGTTTTTGTATTAGCGATCTATAAAAATAACACATCGTATTATAATCCTGTTGTCCGTATGTGTCGTTTGTACAATGAGCTATATTTGGCTAAAGAAGCAATAGACATTTTTGCGGATACCCGCACTAACTCTTTTAAGAATCAAGTCAAGCGTATCCTCCACTGACTTTTCAACACCTTTTATTGTTGTGCTGTTTATTATTGTTATTACCTAATAGTATATTTTTGTGCTGTTTGTCAATGGTTTGTCACAATTTAAATTTTTATAGGTTTTGTTGTAATTGTAAGTATAACATATAGGTAGTACCTATTTCAGCTCAACTGTTTTTCTGTCAACTATACTTTGGAATAATGTTATTTTGGCTTTGTATATTTTGTGTTATTACTTTGTTTACATTTAGTTGTCATGCTGTGTATGCACGTTTTTGGGTTTCAGTCTAGCTCATAATGTTAACTTATTTTCTACTGAACATTGTATAGATTGTTACCTGTTGTGTATACCATAATAAATAAAATAAAATAAAAAGCGGTAAAAATCGACATTCACGCAGGCGACGCCGCTGGCATATAACTTAATAAACATAAAACACCCCGTATAAACCAAAAAAGGCGCCCTGTAAACAAATCAATGGCCCATCTGGTAATTACTGGGGTGTGGGTGCGTCCGTGCGTCCATAGCTCGTAAACCACGTGACTTCCTCATTGACTCGTGTTTTGGAGTAATGAACTTTTGATCAACATGTCACGCATTTATTGTGGTCATTTTTTTCTTTTCTTCCATGCGTATAAACTATTCATAGTGAACCCAAAGTGGATCTTGGCCTCCGAAACGAGAGAGCGCCATTATCTTCTGTTATGCGCGATATGGCCTAATCAAATTCAAAAATACTTTATTGAAACATGGCCTTCACAGGGACTTTTTCACGTAAAAAACTAATTTCATAATTATATTGTACTAGCTTTCGCCCGCGGCTTCGCCCACGTTAATTTCGCACGGGAATCGTGCCTTTTCTCGGGATGAAAGGTACTCTATGTCCTTCCCAATACTTCTAAATATATGTATATAGTCGGGGCTGTGAATTTTCAGTTGTATGGAGGTGGTCACATTAAATCCTATGATGGTGATTTTTATAAACTACATAGATTATGATATTACAACTGCAAATTTAAGTGTAAAAAAATCACCACCGCCGTTTTTTTTTAAACGCTATTATAAGACTCATATTGTTATAACTCTCAAACAAAAAATCCTACCAGGGTGATTTTTTGTTACATGTTTCCTTACGAATAATAAAAGCTTGATTTAAAAAATCACCAATAAATAACAATCCGAAATGGATTTTTTAATGAGTTGTAATTTTTATACTTTAAAAACATCCTGTACAAAAACAAAAAATCCAGCAATGGTGACTTTATATTTTATATTACTCGTATACTATTATAATGAACCATATCCTCAATTTTTATAAGGGTGACTACAACAGTTTTTTTATATTAACTTTAAATTTTTTTTTTTTTAATTTTACAGTCGAGAAAATTGTACTTAGGTATATTCGTACGTAATGTGAATTATTCAATCTTAATTTTAAAAAACGACTCATGTTTATGAACCCGATTTCCTGTAATTAAATAAAAACCATATTGACATTTATAACGTTAAAAATACATTTTATGACTAGAAAGCCTTATTATAAACCGGCCAACTTTTATTTACAGGTAAATGAAGTCTTATTATTTAATTGTGAACAGTAATCTCTATTGTAAACTTTTTTGTTTACGAGCAATTCAGTATAGTTTATTTACCCCTCCCATTTCATATCGGATCATCAAAATTCTTTTTTTTTTATATAAGGATGTCTAAAAACATCAAAATATTGTTAAGTATAAGAATCATGGTTGTAGGAATTTGTCGGTAAAAAAAATTAAATGCCCCGCCTAATATGCGACATTTCAGAAAGATTGGTCTAGTAAGAAAGCGTGAAGGGGTAACAAACAAACTCACTTTCACATTTATAATATTAGTTAGGATTAGTTAGGATTATTAATCTCAAAGCTACAAACTACTAGCATTTCAGAACGACCACCATGGCTCGCCAGTTGCCCGCTCCCAGCTCAAGCAGATCAGCCTTCAGTGTCTCTCCAGTGATATATGGGGCATCCGACTTCAATGCTGGTATGTAATGCAATATATGGAGCCAGGAACAACTACACCTACCTACTTATATAACCATATTCTATAGAATAAATTATTTCTAGGTATTCTATTCTAACAGTCGGGAACTGCATAATACTATTCTTACTATCTTTCTGTCCTTGACGTCAAATTTCTCTATTTTCTACTACCTTTAGGATAGTCGAGCAGTGAAGTGGCATGTGGGACTTGGACCCACTAAAAACACCCCAATGCCTCTACATGCCAGTATTTTCTACTACCTAGGTAAATAAATAATTACTTTTTTTTCTTGTGTAGAAGGCCAAGGCTCATTTCGGGTCGCTGAGCACGGACATTAAGTAAGTAGTACTAATATATTTTTGACCATTTTTCCCGATTAGCTGTATAAAACCCGTGTACAAAGTATTGCACAAGTTAGCTGCCTACTCGCGTGTAGAAACAGACGCTACTTACATAAAGCGCGGAAAATCTGCGCACAACACGTTGTAGCGTGCCGACTCTCTACGACGAATCGTTTACTTTTCTATACTGTATTGGGTAACAACTTGGATTCTCCTCCATGGCGTTGCAACTACGAGAGAAGAATTCCTGGGGAATCCAGGGACCATGAGCGAAGCCTGCCATACGCCATCGGCGGTTCTTCGCGTTCTTAAGGAGCTGGGCTGGCTCGAGTGAAGTTTCACGCAAAAGGGCCCTTTGAGGCCTAATTGCGGGAAAATGTCCTCGTGGGAAGTAAGAAGTAAGTAACTTGGATTTTCGAGAAACATTAAAAGTCCCTTACGAGTTAAATTGAACAAATTTGACAAAGGGTGGCGCGATATAGCCTATCGAGGCCTTTGCCCAGTACTGAGACATTGATAGCTTTTAAATAAAAACGAGTTAAGTCCATATAGATACCTATAGTAACAATTTTCCAAGCTGATACGTATTAATAATAACCACACAAATAAAACCTTAAGATAAGAAAGGTCAAAGGCTGAAAAAAAAAAACAAAATAAAATCAAATCAAAATCAAAAAATTAATCAAAATGAATGAATGAATTAGAAGCGATGTAATTTTAAACATTTTAACTTTGAGTAGATTGAAGATTGAGTAGTAGACATTTTACTGTTAAAAAATCTGCGTTAAATTGTGCTCGTTATAAAAATAGGGAAAAACTGAAATCTAATAAGAAACTCTCTGCTTAAATTAAAGATCTTTTTTTTTTAAATCACTATTTATTTTTACGACAATCGCCGATTCGCCTCAGCGAGGCCGCACCGCTTCCAGCAGAGGGGAAGCCATCATCGTCAATCAGAAACTAACATAAATATGCTTTTACCCTCCCTCGAGGGGGAGGTAAGTACCTAAGTACCGAGGGACATGTGGCCGCATGAAATTTTTAGACTACAAGATTAGACGAGTGAAAATTATTTCATTTCGGTTCGGTGTGGGATTTGAATTAATTTCGCCAGCGAATTTGTTTTATTTTTAAATCCGTTCCAAATCCGTCTGTTTGTATTTTTATCACCAGCCAAAAATAAAACAGTTATGTTTAGTATTTTTTTTTTATAACATAGGGCGGCAAACGAGCAAGCGGGTCACCTGATGGTAAGCGATCACCGCTGCCCATGGACTACTGCAACACCAGGGGTATCACAAGAGTGTTGCCGGCCTTTCAAGAAGATGTAGACTCGTTTTTTGAAGGTTCCAATGTCGTATCGGTTCGGGAATACCGCCGCAGGAAGTTGGTTCCACAGTTTGGTCGTACGTGGCACGAAGTGTCTTTCAAAACGTAGGGTGGTTGACAGCCAGTCATCCAGATGGTATGGATGAAACTTCAGCCTGTGACGGATGGTACGGTGGTGAAATTCTGCGGCAGGTATTACGTCGAACAATTCATCAGAGCACTCCCCATGATACATTCGGTAAGAAGTAAAATTATGATGACAATATTAAACCGCAACCATACGACGTTATCTTTAGTAAGGTAGACCGAAGCTTAGACTAATCCTACTATCCTACTAATATAATAAATGCGAAACTTTGGATGTGAGTTTGTGAGGATGTTTGTTACTCAATCACGCAAAATCTACTGGACGGATGTCTATGAAATTTGGTATACGGGTAGAAAATTATCGGGAATAGCACATAGGGTACTTTTTATCCCGAAATTCCCACGGGAGCGAAGCCCCGGGGCTTGACTAGTAATTAATATGAATATAGCACTATTTGTATTACATTTAAACCGTCTGCCCGGTTGGTACTATTATAGTAGGTACCAAAAGTTTAATCGAAAAAAATAAAGTCATTTTGACTTGAAGACTGTTATAATCTGCATTTGTAACAAAAATATCCCTAGCAATCAGCTAATTGACACCCAATCCGACAGACAAAACACTGTTAATTAATATTAGTCTAGCTCGAGGCGACGACTTTATCATTTGATACAGAAAGGGTTGGACTGAAACAACCCTACCTTCTTGTGATATTAAGGAGCGAGAGAGATATTGTTTTTTGTTTATTCGATTCTATGAAAAATTAATAAACTCAAACTCAAAATCTTTATTGTATGATAAGTGGCTTATGGCTGCTTCTGGGCAAGCTCGCTTCATCGTAGACCTCATCTCTGTCCTCGGGCAAGATTGTGGTCAAGAGCAAACCCATATTTAATTTGAAAAAGGTACATAATATATAGTTGTTACAAATAAAAAATCAAGCCCTTCTTATCAACCCAATACCTAAATAAATACCCAATAAATTTTACCATAAATTAATTTTAGCATATATTATAATAAACTTGAATTCAATTAGGCAATTAATTAAACGGCTAATTTAACCAGTTGTTTTTTTTTAATTGATTGAGTTGGCTGCGACATATACATAGGTATGCCCCGGGGTAAGAATCATTGAGGAATCTAAGTAGTTTATGACCTAGCTATGCTTTGGGGATTTACACATAGATTCTTCTTCATTTATCTCTACTTTAAGATTCATAAATATAGGTTTAGTGGTTTTAAGGAAACGGAAACAAATAGAGATATTTACTTTCGCATAAACTTAGGTACCTAACTAACTTTTGATCAATCAATACGTAACTTAATCAAGCGAAGTACGAAACAATAAATAAATAGGTAACCCTCCATCTGGGTCACAGATCAAACTGACCCCATTCCATTATAGCGACATGATCGATTGTTTTTTTAATAATGAGGATGGATGTAATATGGTAATGCACGTCAGCTGTCATTAACCATACCTGTCACATAGTTGAGGGGTCAGAATTTAGTAATATTCATTATTCATCAATTCTTAGACAATACCTACCTAAATATATGAACGCTGCCTAGCAATAATGCTAGGAACCAAAACTAACGAAAATTTCATAAACCGGTAATTTAAATGACATTATAAACGTAAAATACCTAAGCTATATATTTAAGTTAATGTTTCCAGCAAAATTTTGATATTTCAATCATTAGGTGTAATCAGGACGACCCCTATTCTCAAACCAATCGACATTGTCTCGCAATAATTTCGATCGCACTTGACAATGTGTGTAGCGTGGCGGAATGTCGCGAGAGTAATTTTTGGTGACAGCTTCTCGATTGGTATTGCCAGTATTGCTCAGTTTTATTTATAATCTGTGGCATTGTAAGAGCCATGAGCGTGGGAGATTGGGAAGTTATTCAGTCTCAGTAATTTTAATCTGTGATTACAAAAGCTGTCTTAAAATTAGCCATTGATTATTGTGTGTCGCGTCCATTATTTCATTATTATGGGGAAAAGAGCGGTATTTGAAATTGACGAAACTTATTTAGATAAATATGTTCTTATTTTTGTTAGTAGCGTGGTTATCCTAACTAATATTATAAATGCGAAAGTGAGTTTGTTTGTTACCTTTTCACGCTTTATCTACTGAACCAATCTTCCTGAAATTTCGCATATATATAGCTGGAAGTACGGAGAAGGACATAGGGTACCTTTCATCCCGGGAAAAAGCACTATTCCCGTGGAAAGTACACGCGGGCGAAGCCGCGGGCAAAAGCTAGTTTCGGAATAAAAAGAACCTAGTGTGCTATTCTAGATTTTTACTTCATTCGTTTAGTAAATTTTGTCAAAATCTTTAATAGTGGTATCTAGTAAATTCGAAAGACGATGTTTTTATATAAATAAATATAAATGTTTCACACTTACATATTTTAGACTTTGTTTCTCGCGGCATAAAGTATCTTTTGTATTTCTCATACAATTTATCACAAATCATTGCAGCACCTTGGGATTTGATTTTAAAAGAATAGCCCATGTTTGACCTCGGATCTTTAACTATATTCATTGCAATTTTCATCAAAATCGGTCCAAAGGGTTAACCTTGAAAGCGTAACAGACAGATTTTCGCATTTCTAATAAGAATTATTTTGGATATGGTTTGGATAGTGTAGATAAAATTTTGGTTCAGCATATGTACTTATAAAAATACTTTTTATCGAATTTCTGTGACCTGCTTTGAGTTATCAAGAGGTAAAGTCACAGAAATTGGCTAACCTCATTTATTTGTATAAAGGTTGGAACAAATCGAGAAATTTTTAATTAATATATTTTTTTATACACAAGCAATTTTTTTATACACAAGCAAGAGTAATTTAGCTAAAAGTTCTCATTTGCGGTAAGTGATTGTTGTATCTGAATGGCAATCCCATGGTTATCAATGCGAGGCCTGGGCATCCATCGACACCGTCCCAGGGGTCGCCAGTCAAGCGTGAGCCGTCTTATTGATTGCACCGCCTTGTTGACTTCGGGAAACATTCTGTGAATTCATTAAGAACTATATAGCTTTTTCACTCGGCTTCTTCGTCTGCGTGAATTACCCACGGGAACAATGCTTTTTCCCGGGATAAAAAGTACCCTATGTCCTTCTCTGTGCTTCTAACTATGTGCATGCGAAATTTTAGGAAGATTGGTTCAGCAGATAAAGCGTGAAGAGGTAACAAACAAACTCACTTTCGCATCATAGAGCAACACGGACTCCTTACGGACCGCGCGCGGAAGTCCTTGTTGCTCGAAGTTTCGCATTTATAATATTAGTTAGGATCATCGAGATATTATGTACTTATGTAGTAGTTGTAATTCGATGGTTAGGATTTTAATTTTACCGAAATCCGTCCAGTAGGTTGTTAGGATTTTGTAGTTATATCGTTCGTCAAGTTTAGTTTGTTGATAAAGATTGGATAAAAATAATTAAATTTTCTTGGAACCTTTTTGAGATTTAATGGAGAAGTTTATGGCACTTAAGCGAGAAAACCAAAAATAATTTGTTTTTTATTTAAATCTTTGTGGTAAATGCCTAAATATTAATTATATTTTTGAGCTAACTGAAAATTAATGATCACCAATATGTGGATATTGGTGATCATTAATTTTCAGTTTACACTTATTTATTCAATAAAAGTTTTTTTCATATTACATTTTAGATTTTCGATTCTTTTTATATTTTTTTCTATTGCCTTTTCGCTTTAATTGACAAATGTTCAAATCCATCAATATTTTTATTCATCACCCACCAACACTATGGCCGGGGGTGGGCAGCCAAGCGTGAGTCGCGCAATCTGGTGACCTGGATGGGGCAACACTTAGCAGGATAGATGATTGTGTTTTTGGCTGATTGTTTTTTTTTTATTAGTACCTGCATTGTGCAGTTTTCCTGTTTTGGTTTATATAAATATACTTATACATTTACCTTAGTAAATATCAGATAATGTTAGCTACTTATTTTGGTCGCTCTCTGATGTTAGATTTTTCAATCTGCCAATAAACCCCTTACTTGGACTTATATCCATTTTCGAAGATTACTGGAAGTAAGCAGGTAAGTACTTTAAATCTTCTCTCTCTGTTGCTCTTCATGTTCGCTTCCTTATGAACACCTGAAACACATAAATAAATATTCCGTTTCTTTACTCATGTACCTCAAATAACCGATTCCCCAGAGGCCCATAGGCTTAAAAGCGTACCTCTATCATAATAAAACCAGGAATACGATGAAAAAATAAAATAAATAAATATATACGAACTAATCACACAGATTAAGCTAGCCCCAAAGTAAGTTCGAGACTTGTGTTATGGGATACTAACTCAACTATACCATATTTTATAACGTATACATATATAGATAAACATCCAAGACCCAGGTCTATCTGAAAAATACCATTTTCCATCTTGACCCGACCGGGGATCGAACCCGGGACGTGTGGCAGAAAGAAAGAGAAGAAAGAAAAGTATAATGCTAGAAAACACTTCCTATACTAATTCCTATACTATCGTACCCACAAATTGATTGAAAAAAAGTACCTTGTACCATGCATGGATAGCTTCCATTCCCTTTTGCAAAGCCAATATTATGCCGCCTTTACGCTCATACCATATAGATATGATTACCACCTCATTACCCTCAAATGCAGCATATCATAAAGCGTCGCGTGCGTCCGCCAGATGGCGCATTGCTGACAACTGTTGCGATCGGCGATTAGATGTGTAGGGCCCATTACCTGATGTTGATTGAGGATGATTTTTATGTTTTTCATCTATTGATTAATTTGCTTGGAAGTATCTGTAAGCACGAAATTATTTCTTGTCATGTAAATTTCATTCAACATATCTCACTCATAGACAGTGAATTGCGGAAGGAAATGACAATATGCGCCGAACCATAAAATTGAAAATAGCAAGGAAGAAGATGATGGTTTAAATACATACGATACTTCTTCTGTATATGTCCATCATTCATCACTGAATGTTGGCCATCAGCTCATATATTAGCTTTTTATCGCAATCAGTGTAGCTAACATGTGTGTAAAAATCTATAAATGCTATACCAAAGGACATAAAATTATTACCAACCATTCAATCTAAAAGAAAATTAACTGATTGGCTTAAGGAAAAAAACTTTTACTCTGTATCTGAATTATTTGCGAAATGACTAAATCTTGACATGTATAATATTATTAAATTGGATAATTATTATTTAAAATTTGCATGCTAATTATAGTTAAATAGGTATAAGGACACTCTATCTGTAACAGCTTTTGTAACCCTATTTATTGCAAATAAATGATTTGATTTGATTTGAGCTCCTTTAGATTTTTGTTTAGAGCCAGTCTGAATAGTGTTCCACTGTTTTGATTCACGTTCACTCTTGGATGTTCCTGAGCCAAGACATTCTTACGTCCTCCCACTCTACGCTTTCCAACAATCTTTCCTATTATGATGGTTAATAGAAGATGGTATATGACACTAGGATGTAGGTAATAGAGGACCTAATAACTCATTCGATGGCAAATATATGTCAATTGTGCGGTTATAAATTCCCGAATTGACAGCCGTTGCGGTAGACTAATACATTTTCGCATTATGTCGATGATTTATTCACTCATTCCGAATTCACATAATCAGTTATGTCTACAATCCGCCCACGTAAGCTGGTGTTCCACCCAGCATCAAATGTGCTCCCTCTGGCTACTGTACTTACCGCTATACTATAAGGCACCTTCGACTGCAAATCAAGTTGACCTTCATGGATCCCTATTTGGCGGTAACAGAGGCGAATTTGCAATATGTTTGGGCTGGTAGATGTGTTGCTGGCTGTACTCACCGGTATACTATAAGTACCTACTGCAACGCCCGTGCTTTTAATCCTCTTAATGGAATAGGGTGCAGCATAGAGAAACCGTAGAGCCGACGCAAGAATAATATATGTCTTACAATCATCAATATTCAAAAAAATAATTAAACTAGTAGTTCGCCGCGAACTTAGACCTCGCGATTATTATTTTGAAAAATATGAGAACGTAAAATTACTGAAGCAATTTGAATTTTCAGTAAAATACGGGATTCTGTTAAAACAAAAATGTAACGCGCAACGCATTACATTATTCAGTTATTGCGCGGTTGAGGAGAACAGATTTTCCAACCTTCTTTCTTCATCTATTCTGAGCTGCAACAACTTCATTTTTTTATTTTTTTCAAGCGGATATAATCAAAACCTGGATTAAATATAATATCTGTAAACCGTTTTGATCTCGAAAGATCTACGTATGTACATCCGGCTGCCAACTCTTTTACGCCAATGTCCGTCCACGACTACTTTACCCAAAGTAAGTGATTTATAATCGAGTATACATCCCCGAACTTCATCTAAGGAGAATATAACTGTTTTTGAAAACATTACAGTAATTTTTCGTCACGTTTCAGGTTTCAGCTCAATATCACAGAAACTGTTTCAACAATTTTTAATATCTTAATCCTAACTAATATGTATTATAAATGTGAAAGTGAGTTTATTTGTTTGTTCGTTTATTTGTTTGTTTGTTACCTCTTCACGCTTTATCTACTGAACCAATCTTCCTTAAATTTCGCATACACATAGTTAGAAGTACCTATATACGGAGAAAGACATAGGGTACCTTTCATCCCGAGAAAAGGCATGGTTCCCGTGGAAAATTTACGCGGGCAAAACCGCGGCCGAAAGCTAGTTCAATATAAATGAGAAATATAGCAATACTCATCTCATAAAATGTTAAGTTTCATTCAAATCTCATTACCGGTTACAAAATTATAGAGAAATATTTATTTTCGCTAAAATACCTACGTATAACGGTTAATGAATCTACAACTACTTATTATTATAAATGCGAAAGTGAGTTTGTTTGTTTGTTACCTCTTCACGCTTTATCTACTGAACCAATCTTATATAGTGGATCGTATTTTAGGTGCAGCAGTCTCAGGTTTTCTATGTGGCCCGCCGTACCTTTCATCCCGGGAAAAAGCACTGTTCCCGTGGGAAATTCACGCGGGCGAAGCCGCGGGCAAAATACTTGCTACACGCATTCCACGAAATTAATTTAACGTTTTGATAAGTTATCGTGGAACATTAATACATGTACAAAAATGTCACTAGATGTCGCTGTTACGAAAATGAACGATTCATGTTTTAACTCAATATCTCTATAAGATGCGCAAAGAACTTAAAAATTCTAGGAATACTTGCTACACGCATTCCTAATATCAACGAAATTATTCAACGTTTTGATAATTATCACGGAACATGTACAAAAATGTCACTAGATGTCGCTGATACGAAAATGAACGATTCATGTTTTAACTCAATATCTCTAAAACTGGTGAAACAATTTTGATATACAGTATACATGAGAGAAAGAGTGATACTATCTCGTGATTTGTGAAGTTTCATCCAAATCTGAATAACGGTTCAAAAGTTATAGAGCAATATTTTTTTCATAAAAATGCGTATTTCTCTAAAACAGCTGAACCGATTTTGTTGCGCAACGAACTTAAAAATTCTATGGATAGTTGCTACACGTATTCTTAATATCATCGAAATTAATTCAACGGTTCGAGAGTTATCGCGGAACAAACATACATACATACATACAAACAATGTATTTTCGCCCCAACTTGAATTATAGCCCCCGCTCGCTTCGCTCGCTCGGTCAATAACTTAACTTATTCTATATTCTTAAACTTTATTAGTTATGTTATGTTACTTGTTTATAATTTTCGGAGGAAGGAGCTCTATTACCTGAAATAAATGCAAATATTGATTTGTGAGAATTTAACTTTTTTGGTCAATAAATTTTTTATTATTATTAAGGAATGATTATTAATTGTAACTGGTCTGTGTCTGGACTTAAGATGTGTATAAGAAAAAAAAAATTAAGAAAAAAAAATATGGGGGTTCTTTATCGGGCCAATAGAAGCCAAAACGATTATTTAATTTTGTCTGTCTGTATGTTTATACGCACATCACACAAAAACTACTGGACGAAATTTGATGCGAACTTTGTCCGCGCGTAATTTACTATTGTTAATATCTCAGGTTCTAAGTGATGGATCAAGATGAAACCTACTCGTACGCCAGATTTTAAGTTAGACCTTCAACAATACAACAGTAAAACCGCATCAAATTTGGCCCAGTAGTTTTTGCGTGATGTGCGTACAAACATACAGACAGAAAGACAGACAGACAGACAAATATTCTAAAAAAATAGTTTTGGATTCTATTGACCCTATAAAGACCCCTTCTAGTTTTTTTTTCTTTAATATCTCTCATGTAATATCTCACAGACCAGTTACAGTTTATTATATGTAATAGCTTTTGCCTGCGGTCTCACCCGCGTGGATTTTCTACGGGAACAGAGCTTTTTCCTGGGATGAAAGGTACTCTATGTCCTTCTCAGTACTTCTAACTAGTCGTTCGCTGCGAACGTAGACCTCGCGACTATTAAAATACAATATTTATTTTCACAAAAAATTAAATATCTCAAAAACGGCTGGACCGATTTTGATGCCCAACGAACTTGAAAATTCTATTAACCATCCCTACATATATTCCAACTTTCATCAAAATCGGAACAACGGTTCGAGAGTTATCGCGGAACAAACATACATACATACATACATACATACAAACAATGTGTTTTTCGCTCCAACTTGAATTATAGCCCTCGCTCGCTTCGCTCGCTCGGTCAATGAATTATAGCCCTCGCTCGCTTCGCTCGCTCGGTCAACTATGTGTATGTGTATACAAAATTTCAGGAAGATTGGTTCAGTAGATGATGCGTAAAGAGGTAACAAACAAACTCACTTTCGCATTTATAATATTAGTTAGGAGTAGGATAGATTATCTTCAGCTGGCTACAACTTTGATAGAACCAACAATCCTAAAGTTAAAACTAAAACAAACCACCGACTACTTCCCCTGTAAAAAGTTCAAGTTATTGAACTTATTGTAATATTTTATTTCAATTTTATGTAACTTAATGCTCAAAAAATTATTTGGTTTGAAATTGAAATAATTCACGAGTATATTTTTTACATGACTGACCAAAAAAGGAGTGTTATGTTTTCAGGGTTCATGTATGTATGTATGTAATTTTTTTATTCCACCATAAGTCCTGAACGGCTTAACATATTTTGATGTGAGAGGTATTTTTAGATTCCTTGCATTAGCCCAAATAACATAGGCTATGTGAGTTGTCAGTCGTGTTTTTAATTTTTTAATAATTGAACCAATTATATATTAATTTTTGGATTTTTGAGCATCTCAGATGCAATTAGTACTAAAGTACTCATTATATATTATTTTAAGTTTTGCATTTGATCCAGATTAAGTTATTATTAAGCATTCAGATGAAGTTGTTAATTACAAAATTAAAAGTCAGAAAATAAGAAAATTCGTTGACAAAGCGACTCTTCACAGTTTTCGCTGTGATCGCCAAGTGCGTCCCTTGTTTTCGTTTCGGGGCTTAGACAAGATTCTCCACGGCACGATACAGCGAGGGAAAGTGTTTTTTTTTTTTACTTTTTCGTCGCCCGCTCGGAAAATATTATTATTTTCGAAATTCGTCTTAAGAGCACAAATTACGTCACTGACGTAGTTACGTCATTTTCGATGATTCGTAAAGTAACATTTGTTCTTACTTTTTACACTTTTAATGGATCGATGTTATTCATAATGGTGTTATTCAGTGGGGCTTGGGTTTTTCTTAGATTCAGTTAGGTACGTATTTTTCTAGAATAACAAATTAATGAGGAAAACAATCCACTTACGTTCATTCTGTGGTTTTATGTATAAGTACCTATTTTCAGAAATTTTTAATAGATTTTTAACAATACAGCTTAGGTTATTTTATAAAAAATCTGTCTGGCTACCTATTATAAATTATACTAAATAAATTCTGAATTCATAAAATAGTTTTTAAATTAAATGGAAATAACGAAATTAAACGCTGAAAGAAAAAATGGTTAAGAATCTAAAAGGCAGAAAAAATCAAAGGTCTCTCTGATCTAATTCTATCATGGCTACAGTGACTTATTCCAAGTATGATTGAACTTGCTTTTTACACGACTAATCAAAACAGGAGTGTTATGTTTTCAGGGTATGTAAGTATGTATATATGTAAGTTTCTTTATTCCACCATAATTTTTAGATTTCTTGCATTCCTCCATAGGCTATGTGAGTTGTCAGTCGTGTTTTTTAATAATTAGCTTGTTTTAAGTAGTATCTATTTTTAACATTCAAATATTCAATAAAACACATTCGACCTCCAATACCTCCGCCAATAGAATGGTAATACCTCTGAATCTGGAGTGTTTGACACTTGCCACCGGAACCGGAAGCAATATCGCGGAGCTTCGGCTCATATCCGCCAGGGGCGCCACCGAGCACCGCTTTGCATATTATGACGATCCAATGTTTGTTCTGCTATTGGCTTCAGTTTCATTTGATGAATTGGAATGGCGGACTTTGTAGGTGGAAGTTTTCACATATGACGACCGCAGACATAGAAGAAACTATATACTATACTAACTGCGCCTCTAGGATTCGTTCTTGTGTGAATTTTGATAGAAAAATACCAGGAATGGCACAGAGGGTACTTTTATCCCGAAATTCACACGGAGAAAAGCCCAGGGGCACAGCTCGTATTTTATATTTATGCGTCAAGAATTAGGTATAGTTTTATACACTATGTACCTATACAGATGTAGCCATTACATCATTTCAAAGCTCTTTTTAGTTCAAAGTCAAAGTCAATTTTTTTTATTCATATTGGCTTAAAAATAGCACTTATAAATCGTCACTTTCTTGTTTTTTAGTTAGTTGACGTCATAAAATTACTTAAAGCTAAGTTTACCACCGCCTCCAAAGCGCAAGTGGAGAAGAGGCGGCGCAACAAACTCCACTGCTGCATTTTCTCCAAAGACGTCACTTTACAACATATGTCTTACAATTAAATAACTGTATATGTGGACGAATATACATTGAATATATATATTAAATGTCAAATTTATAAATTAATAAAAATTTTAAATTAATAAAATGTCATTGAAAAAGTAAAAGTACACAATGTACCTAGAGAGTAATATGACAGTCTTAGGAGGTCACTGTACCAGGCTCGGGCCACGCATTTTTGTAATTTACATAATCATCCGTCGTATAATATGCCTTCTTACAAAGTGTCTCCTTAATATAATGTTTAAATTTCTTGTTAGGCATATCAAGGACAGATTTTGGTATTTTATTATAATAGCGTATACAGTTTCCCACAAATGATTTCCTAACCCTAGCCAGTCTGTGCCCAGTTCCTATCCACGATAGAGGATCGTATTCGATTTTGACAATTACTTTACTAATTCCAAGACCTATTGCGCCATGAGTACGCACCACACAATCCATTACTCTCGCTATCTCCCACACTAAACAGCAAACCACTTACCTCAGTCAAAGGCGCCGGCAACCAGTAGCTAAATATAGTTCCTCCTCAAGTGAGCATCTCAAGTGGACGGAACTGGCGCCGCTTTGATCTGTGGGAAATGGGAACTGGTGTGCAGATGGGCTTCATATACAATACTAGCTTTTGTGTATGCAAAATTTTAGGAAGATTGGTTCAGTAGATAAAGCGTGAAGAGGTAACAAACAAACTCACTTTCGCATTTATATTAGTTAGGATTAGGATAATCTTTTTCAACAATTTAATTAAAAATCTGCTTTACAACTATAGCAATGGCATAAACTGTACCTATTGTATGTTGTATGACGATGGATGACTGTCGCTCTGATGCTCACTTAAATAAGTACCTACGTACGGTATACAGAAATAAATTTTATTAGATTGATTGTAAGGATCTTCAGAGTCCTATGGGGATTTGTAGTGTACTAGTAATAGTGTAAGTTTTTGAGTTTGGATGTTGACTCAATAAAGGACGGATTTCGATGAAATTTGGTACACGGGTTGGTAAATACCTGGAATGGCAATTATTGTACTTATTATTACAAACCACCTATTGTGCCATACATTGTGTTTGTACAATAAAGGTTAAATAAATAAATAAAATTCTCACAGAAGCGGGCGTGGAACACAATGGGGCGAAGCTAGTGTTACATATTATTTCGGTAAAAGTTTCAGTAGTCAGTTTCTCGGACCAGCCAGTTTTACCGTCGTTTTACCAATAAAATACATTTTTTTATCAGGTCGTATTATTTGCTTACTTAGTAATATCAAAAAGATACCCACAAATAGTTATACTTACCAACGTTCCAATACCATTTAAAAAGCTCAAAGCTCGCTCTACCCTAAAAGCATAATAAGCTGCGTCACTCAAGGCAATGTGACCATAAAACTAAAAGAAAGACGCCACTAATTTTGGAAAATTAGATATAATTTTATAAGAAACTGTTTATTAACTTCCGAAAGACTCTGCCACTGAATTTGAAACTTTATCAAGATACATGAATGACCAAAATGTCTTGATAAAAAATGTGTATCATCATGTAAAAGAGTAGAAATATTTTGACGTAGCGTCATCGTTCCCATAAAAAGGGATATGGTAAAAAAATATTTATCAAATCATCTACCTTTAAGGCTGTTATTACTCAAAAAGGTTCCGTAGGGCGGCCACGCCTCTTTCTTTGATGCCGGCGTCGCGGCTTCTGATTGGTTGAGAAAGCGACGCGTGCGCTGCGAAGGAATGACAGTATAAAATCAATTTTTGTGATTTACTCCACTTGGAACTGCTATGATTTGATAGGAGTCTTGTCCATTAGTTTGGTTCTCTGTTTTAGGGGCATGCTTTAAACGCAGTCAAAGATATTATTTAGTTGTAGTTTGTAGTCCTAACTTCAGTTTCTGATTAATAGAATAGTATTCATTTATCTCAGTAATTGACCATGAAAATTGTGTTATTTCTCAACATGTCAAATGTGATTTATAATCAAAAGTTTTGCCCTTCTTCACTTAAGAGTTACGCACTCTTTACTCTTTTTAGGGCAACCTTCCGTACCTCAAAAGGCAAAAATGGAACCCTTATAAGATCACTTTGTTGTCCGTCTGTCTGTCAAACTTTTTTTTCTCAGGAACACTTAGAGGTTCCAAGTTTAAATTAATATCAAATACACGGATCCACTGTCTCTTTCAGTAAAAAAATAATCAAAATTATTCGTCAATCCGATCAGGGGCCCTATTTTTGAAAGTGTGACTCACCAAAAAAGCGTGAGCCGAATGATTTTTTATTCGATATCAATTATTCCGTATTTTTGATTTGTCTATGTCGAATAATTCGCAACGAGTGGTCTAAACCACTCGTTTTCGTATGATTTGGTAGTCGAACTATTTTTACGTCAAAATCTTGAATGACATAGACAACCGGATACGGATATAGAGACTATTAAAATTTTCATTTTTGCGTTCCGTTTAGCGCTTACGTTCTCTTTGATTGAAAATTTACGAACATTTTTTTTACGATTCGTTACCGATTCGGTTTTCGTTGCGTAGAATGGAGCAGAAATTGTTTCTCGCATTTTTTTCATATCACTGGCAACATTGCTAGACGAATGATTTCAAAAATACGGCTTTTGTGTATTTAGTGACTTAATAGGACGAGTGCAACATAATAGTCTATTCGTTTTAGGCGGTATGTCACACTTTCAAAAATAGGGCTCCACGAGATATTCCCGTAAATGTTGCGAATTTTTGCATAAGTATTTTGCAATTTCGACACGAACGGCAACAAAGGGAAGAAACCAGTCATACGCGGCAATATAAATATGCGTGCTCAGGTTATAACACGCAATATCAGCCAGATTTACGGTAAGTAGATCCATCGACACCGACCATTAAACGGGTACTCGCTAATGCCGATCAAGGACATTCAACTCCGAGCTAGAAATAAATAGAGTGGTTTATTTCTGGATGAGGGCAAAATTGATGTATAGTGTAGATACCTAGTAGTTTTTTCCAGCGACTTCTTTCGCTTTGACAAAAAGAGTTTAAGATATTTTAAGGTGTGAAAGTGTAAGGAACTCCGCATCTGTATGAATTTAATGAAAAAGGCTATGTAAGTCTTATTTCAGGTTTTGCTCTACCTTTAGAAAGGGAGATATCAAGTGGCACTCAAGATCGGCAAGCATGTATGAAGAGAGTGATGAGTGTGTGTAGAGGAAGGCGAAAAGGGATCTCCCTTCTCTCTTCCTCTACACTCGTCACCCATTAGGAGCACCCATAATCGACAAGCATATATGAAGAGAGTGATAAGTGTAGAGGAGAGGAAGCAACAGAGATCTATGAGGATCGTAGCAAGTGGAAATCGCTAGTCTGTCTCCACGGGCAAAAGGCGTGATAATACGTATAATATAAGAGCTTTTTATCAAAATCTGTCGAGTTGATTTCGCGTAACAAACATCTTCCGAACGGTGTTCTTAGAAAAAGTTTTGAGCATCAGAGGTCCGATAGTAACCTATAGGGTGCTGTGAATAGTGAATTGGTTTGTAGACAACAAAAGTATAAAATAGAGACAAGACTAGATCCATCCCATCGATCGCCTTAAACATAGAAAGGCATATATCTATGGCATAGATAGACATTAGACTACATTTTGAGATTCTCCACATTTGGTTAAGGATTCGTGCCATTGGAAATGTTGGACAGGGTCAAAGTTTTGAAGTACTTAGTAAAGAAGAGGTCAAAGGTCATAAAGAAATAGTCTGATTAATAGTTAGTATAAGGGTTTTCGAGAAAATTCGATTCAAAGACATAAAAATAAATGTATCCATACTATCCATACTAATATTATAAATGCGAAAGTTTGGATGTGAGTTTGTGAGTTTGTGAATTTGTGAGTTTGTGAGGATGTTTGTTACTCAATCACGCAAAATCTACTGGACGGATTTCGATGAAATTTGGTACAGAGGTAGATAATGACCTTGAATAGCACATAGGCTACTTTTTATCCCGGGAAAAAGCACTGTTCCCGTGGGAAATTCACGCGGGCGAAGCCGCGGGCAAAAGCTAGTTATTAATTTCTTCCACCTAAGAGTTCCAATCTTTATCATATCTCCATGTCATAATAGACATAATTTATCTATTATTCTATACAAAGTTTAAAAGTAGCCGCCGAAATAGAACGAAAACGATTCTTATCATTTCAATAAGTTTTTTTAACACCACCATTTCAAATATACCGACCATAACTTCCACCACGCAATTATAATTCTTTTTAAACGAATATCAAGAACGTATTTTCTCAAAATTGGCCTCGATAAAGAAATTTCTGTTTGTAATCGTTCAAAAAGCTTTTTATCAAATGTCAAATCTGACGTTTCGTTGGCAGCCATTGTAGCAACTCAGCGGCCAATGGCGGCTCCCGCTTTGATATTTGAATTTTTTATTTTTCGATCTGGCTTCTATTGTTTTCGGCCAGTATCTTCGTTATCTATTTTTAGTGTTTTTAAATCCGAACAATAGCGAAATCCTTAGTCATTGGTGGATTCACTGTTTTTCTTGTAGCAACTTCTCGTTATGCAAATGCGTGTTTTGTTCGATGTCATGCTGTCACTGTGATATTTGTTCTTATTTTTAGCTCAAGGAAATGTTAAAGTGTAAAGGTTTTACAACTGACATGACTTTATGACAATTTGCGTAGTTTTGTCAGGTTATCCCCATAGATACTACTAATGTTCAAGTTTACAATGTTCAACATAGGATACAACTTTTTATTATAGGAGTAGAGACTCTCTTTAAATCTGTAGTTCACTTCATTCTTTGTTTCTGTTAATTTCTCCAATCTTTCTACCCTATCTTTCACTCATGGACATAGAAAAAAATTCTAACTTTATGCTTTCACTCTACCGAAAGCTCTACCGTCAAAAGCCTACTAGCTATTCGAAAATAGAGATCCTAAGTTCAGTGCATTAAGTGCATATACGACTACGCCTATTACTTAACTTTGGCATTTAATATACCAGAAAAATGTAAACCACAGAAGGCATGATATTTAAAAACTAAAACTTCGATATTTCATTCAACATCTCCATAAATTACGTCCAATTTTCGCCCCCAAAAAGCTTTTAGGTCGCCCCCAAAATTGCCCGTCAAAATATTGCCGAGCATCAAAAACGATGATTCTCAGTTTTAAAACGCCTTCCGATCTTCTTGCATAAAATAAAATGAGCAATAGAGACGTTGTGTATTTTTTTTTCAATATTTGGTTGATTATTTTGACTAATAAAGTTAATAAATAGGTATCTGGCATGTTAGGCGACCAAGACTGTTTCATGAGTTTCTGTCGGCATTTCTTCTCAGCAGTGGTCGTTCGGAAATGCTAGTAGTTTGTAGCTTTGAGACATAATAGTTTTCGACGAAGTGAAAAAGAGCCTTCTTTGAAGACCAAGGTTCAATAAAAAAATTTGACTTTGACTAGCTCTTGACTTTCAAACGTCGTTAAAACCGACCGATCCCCATCGGGCCCACGTGGTAGGTCATAACCATTCTTATCCATCCATGAGGAAGGCTGGTGCCCCAGCAGCATGGCTAATAATGATGATGACTTACAAAATTTTACATTTATATTCATACCTATCTTCCAATTGAACTAAATTTAATATTAAATTAGTTTAATTTTAACAGCAAAGAATAAATAATAATATGAGGTATAACTGGTTCATAAGGAATTTTTGTTTTTAAATATGTTACCGTTTCTAATTTTGATTTTAATTTTTTCTGGACGCTCTATATTTTGTGCAGTTAGCTCACAATGGTCGAAATTTGGAGGTATTTGCTGTAATGGCTAATTTTGTCATTAGATGGATGGACAGACACCGATTTTGTTAAAAGCTTTATTGACAATAAGTACGTGACTCACACGAAAAAAGGAAGTTCTCGATTCTGTGCTATTTGACTTTGAGTTTTTCTTTAAAGGTATCACAATCATAGGATGAAATAAAAAAAACAATGGCAAAATTTGTACTGTTGAAAGTACTCATGAATGAGCAAATTTTTGTATTACAATACCTATCCTAATCGCCCAAAATGTATGCGAAAGAGCAGATTTTTTTGAGATATCGGAGTCGGTCCCATACAAAAAGTGGCTCATATTTCATGCATAAGTACTATCATCAGTAGATTATTTTGCCATTGTTTTTGAATTCACCTTGAAACATAGTAAAATTACGCGGAAAACAAAAAACACTCATACATTCATGTTATCACGCCTTTTTCCCGTGGGGGTAGGCAGAGACTAGCGATTTCCTCTTGCTACGATCCTTACAGTTCTCTCTTGCTTCCTCTACACTCATCACTCTCTTCATACATGCTTTCCGGTCATGGGTGCTCTTAATATCACCCTTTTTAAGGAGGTCCGCAATCCCAAAAAAATAAAATTGAAATTGAAGTACACAAATAAATTGCGACAATAATCATACCATATTGTAAATTATTTAAAACGTATTAAAAATGAGATACACAATCCGCTGAGTTACCGTGACGAATCGCGGGCGGGCGCGACGTGGGAACGCGTCCGTGACGGATCCGACACGTGGCCGTGCTGTGAACAACGGTAATGAACTTATTTGATGAACTCTATGAGAATATGGCAGAATTAGACATGGTTACATTAGAACTCTATCGGCTATTATTTAATGAAAATCAATACATATAAAGGGAAAAAGGCGTGATAATATGTATCTATGTAATAATACATATAATAAAAACTGTAATTGGTCTGTGTCTGTACATAAAATATATTTAAGAAAAAAAACTATAAGGGGTCTTTATAGGGCAAATGGAAGCCTAAATCATTTATTGTAGAATTTTTATCTGTCTTTCTGTCTGTATGTTTGTACGCGCATCACACAAAAAGTACCGGATTAAACTTGATGCGGTTTTCACTGTTGTATTATAGAAGGTCTAACTTAAAATCTAGCATAAGTTTAATCTTAATACGCCGCTTACAACCTGAGATATGCGTGGACGAAGTCGTGGGCACAGGCTAGTATACAATACAAAATACTTTATTGCGCACAAGTAGGTACATGGTAGGTATACATAAAGTAAACTTGAAACTAAAGGGAGAAGAAGATGTGCAAAAGGCGGCCTTATCTCTCTAAGCCTTTTATTTATAGGCAACATATTTTGACTAAGGTGTAGAGTTCGTGAAGTTAGGGCTCGTCATCGTAGAGTTAGAAGCTTGGCTCTACTCGAGATCTAATAAATTTTTGGTCTCCTCTTGGCAACACTATATGAAAAATGATTTTGTAGGGATTGTTATTGTTATGTCTGTTCCCGTGGGGATAGGCAATGAATCTCCAATTGCTACGATCTCCATATTAAAATAAAAAAAAAAGCTTACATAGCCAAAAAGGCCAAAAAGACGCCGAAAGTGGCGTTAAGTTGCAAAAAGATCATCTTGTATAAGTCAAAGTCAAAGTCAAAGTCAAAATTTTTTATTGAAACTTGGCCTTCAAAGAAGGCTCTTTTTCACGTCGATAACTAATTATTTAATCATAATATTTTATGTCTCAAAGCTACAAACTACTAGCATTTCGGAACGACCACTGCTGAGAAGAAATGCCGAAAGAAACTCATGAAACAGTCTTGGTCGCCTAGCATGCCAGAGGGGCTATTCATTAACTTTATACATACACTAGATTGTGTACAGTCAAAAATAAAATAAAATATAAGTAAAAAAATAATAATAATATAATAAAACATGTTATGTTTGTGATCAAGTAACCACAATGAATTGGTTAAGAACAAAAAATAAAAATAAAATTCGAATCAGGATCGAAGCAGGATCCCCTGGCAACACCCGTTCACAAGTTTGAACATTTTAGAAAAATAAATACTTTCAGTCACTTGAAGATCACAATACACGTACATGTTTAACAATTAAATGTCAATGTAATTAAATAAAATAAAAAAGGTAAGGTTATTTTTTCACAATATCAAAAGAATGTAATCAAGTGTGGAGTGGCGAAGTTGTAGGGAGAGACCAAACTTAACGTATAAGAAGGTAAGATCAAGACAGAAATTGAAAATACTCCACCTACTAGAACGAAGTTTATTAGCAATCACTTATTTCATAAATTTACAAAACGCCAATAATTCAACAGCCTTTAGTAAGCCTAATGTTAAAACTAAAAAGAAGCTTCAACTCCTAAAGTGCTTTTTCATCATGGTTTTCGTGATATATTTAAAAAATAAATCCTTATTTTAAAATTCTACGTTTTTTATCAAACGACATCATCCATATCCATTCACAAATTTTCACTTCAATAACATAGCTTTAGATAAGTATTGCGCCTATACCAATCCCATCTCTACAACACACAAACTATAAAAATTACTAATTCACCCACTAGACTTTTATTAATAGCATTATCGCCCCCGAGTCTGTCCGTATGTCCGTCTGTCCGCATGTTTACTTACTATAAGCCACAGATAATCTGTATCGATGGCGCTAATAACTTTTAACAATGTGTAATTTGTTAAGCTGGATTATGGAGGCACGCAAATAATACATATTTGTAGGTTATGTGATATCGTGGATGTTTGTAATATAATGGGTGAAACTAAACGCAGGCGTTTCCTATTGTCGCCGCCAGGCGTTCGGGGTTCTCACATTGCTCTTGCGAATGGCTCGCGGACGGTCGCCATTGTCCTGTGCGATATCGGTTTGATTTTAATACGCGGAGAGGTCTCGCGTCTTTTGCTTGTTAACTAGTTTGAGTTATATTTGTGAATTTCCTGTTTGTTAAATAACTATTGAACGTTTGTGTTTGTGAAACCTTTTACTTTGACTGTTTCTTGTGAGATGCGAAACGTGGCTGCCTGGGGACGCCGAAATCTGTTGCCGAGTGGAACTGCTAGACGGATCAGGTATTTTTTCTGGGGATTGAGATCTCATGGGGTAGGTTGGGTGATTTAGGGAACAACCCCCTCCTCTTCCGAAGACACTCGAAGTTGGATCCGAAGATTAAGAAGATTCAGTTTGGTAAGTGGCTTGAATTGTAGTTATTAAATTAGGTTAGTATATAGGGCCCCGTAGCTCCCTATATAAGCTACGGTGGTAGCAGTCTGCGTATAGCTTAAGTTAGATTCTAGTCGGACAGACGTGGTGCCGCGTGGAGATTTTTTCCCGGTACTTATTTTTACCGGTGGTTTTTTCCCGGTAAAGTTCCGGTACAGAATTCTTCCCGCCACTTCGTTTGTCCGGATTCTCTGCGCACATTTTCTGGTAGCAGAGCGTAGTTGTTCTGCACATTTTCTGGTAGCAGAGCGTAGTTTATCTACCCTCTATTTGTTCGTTTGTAAAAAAATAATTAATTGTTTGTAAAAATTATTAGATTTTTCTTAGTTTGTTGGTATAAGAATATTTGTAACCTTTTTTGTATTTGTTTGCGGTTTGTACCGTGCGTTCCGGGTTTGTGCCATTCTCATACCTACCGCGGTTCTTCGTGTAGTTGTTTGATTTTGTTGTTTTTTATTTACCTTTTGTTATTTTTTGTTTGTGACTTGACGCGATGGCGAAGGTCTCCAATGCTAAGGCGACACTCGCCAACGAACTGAGATGGTTTGTGACGGCCGGAGGACTCCTGTCCCGGAAGGACAGGGAGGGCGCCATACTGCTAAGAGCGGATCACCTCCACTCACGATTGATTAGCGCGGAAGCGGCCATGGTGGTGCTTACCGAAGCCGAACTTGCCCCGGAGGTCTACGCAGGTCACATGGCGGACATGGACCAGATCCTGAGTCTGCACGATGATATCGCGGAGGCGGCGACCGCAATAAGGGCGAGACAGGCTGGCGGACCAGCCCCTCGCACCCCTGTTAGACAGGAAGGACCAGCGGTTACTGGTCGGCTCCCCACCCTTCAGCTGTCCCACTTTGGGGGTAGGATGGAGGAGTGGGTGGCATATAAAAATATGTTTGAGTCCCTGGTCGTAGCACGACAGGATTTGTCGAAGGCCCAGAAGATGGCCTACCTCCTCTCCACTCTGGAGGATGAAGCGCGGTCGCTCATCCAGCACCTCCGGGTGGAGGACGACCAGTACGACACGGCTTGGGAGTTATTGAACTCCCGCTACCAAAACTTACGTTTGTTAGCGGATGCGCACGCCGCACAGTTGATGGCCCTGCCCAAGGTGGCCAACAGGGCACAGTTGCGCCTGCAGTTGCTCACGCCCGTTACAGTGGCCTGTAACGCGCTCCGCACACTGGGGCTGCCGGTGGACCAATGGTCTTTTTTGTTGGTGCACATTGTATTGGGCAAATTGCCCAATGACATCCGCTCGCGGTTTGAGCGCGAAAATGCGGAGCGGGACAGCACCACCCTACCAACATTCACTGACTTGGTGAAGTTTTTGGAGTTTGAGGCACGGGCCGCTGAGAATACCATGACGGACTCAGCGCCATCCAAAGCGCCTGAACGTAGGCCCTTGGAACCCTCATGGAGAGGTAAGCCCCAACAGGGACGGCAACCGCCACCGCGTGGAGCTGGTGTGCGGGTTGCACACACGGCAGCAGTCGCGGGGGACGCGGACTGCCTGCAATGTGGCCGGATGGGCCACAGCCTGCTGCAATGCAGGGACTGGCAGAGACTGCCAGTACAAGATCGGCGTCGCATGGCAAGGCGGCATGAACTTTGCTTTTACTGTTTGGGCAGTCACTATGCACGTGACTGTCCCAGAGCCATACCATGCAGTGCATGCCGTGGGCTGCACCACGTGATGCTCTGCATGAACCGGAACGGGGATGGCCCCCGGTTGTTGAGGCAGGGGTCCCCTATGGGCGGGGGCGCTCCTGCGCGAAGCCCTCCACCACCGGACGGAGGACGCGGCTTCGCTCGTCGCACCCCCCCTCGGGAGGGGGTCGCGTACCTGCGCGGGTCTTGGTGGACCGGGACCACGCGCCCCAAGGTCGTGGCCAGTATGTGGCTGGCCAGGCCCCGGATAAGGCCCCCATGGGCGGGGGCCCTAGATCGGACGTGAGAGTGGGGACACCCCCCTCCACGCGGGTTACCAATACCCAACACATGCAGCCGCAGCGGATTTCTCCGCCGCTGCACGAGTACCCACGGCTGGAGTACCACCCGCCGTACCATATGTATGGCCGGGCCGCGGGTTATGCCCCCTCAGATGGGGATGTGCACTCGCCCGCCATATTATCCGGGTCAGTGGCGCGCCCCTGGTTTGGAGAGAGTGGGGAGCCCGTAACTAGCTTGCTCCCTTGCTGGGACAGAGCCGCGGACGGTTCTGCTCCCTACCGCGGTGGTCCGCGTATGGGGTCGTGGGGAGGAGACCATGAATTTGAGAGCTCTGTTGGACTCAGGGGCTCAAAGCAGCTTGGTTACCACTCGAGTGGCACACCAGTTAGGTTTAGTCGTGGAAGACTCGCCTGTGCCACTTCTTGGAGTTGGTGGCATACAAGTGAAGTGTCTGACGGGCCAGACACTTGTCACCTTTTCTTCGCTGAAGTCCTCCACAATGAGGATCACGACTTCGGCTATGGTAATGGATACCATTGCGGGTTGGCACCCCTCGACAGACATACCGCCGGGTGTGTTGTCTTTGGTTTCGGGTCTAATTTTGGAAATAAATTGAGTATGGTAGTTCTTATTTTACACACAATGCAAAAGCAGGGTTCCAACCCTCTATTTATTCAATACCTGTATCAGAAATGTGTGATGCAAATATTATTTTTAAAAATCTTAAATTACAAAAGATATTGTTTAAAATGTTAACCTAATAACACAATAATAATAAAAGTGTAAAGCGAAGTGCACAACAAAGGGCCATATTGGCGAATTATAATAATATAATATCGTAATATAATAATGAAGTGAGTGGGTTATTCAATAATTAATATTCATACTTTGAAAACATTCTCTTTGACGTGTCAGTCATCCCTCTGTGAGTGGGGTAGGGCCCCGATACAGCGACGAGCATGCTTGATACTTGAACTCATAGCCTCCTCTTTTGGTACCAGCTGAAAATCAGCGCTTTGGCTTTTGCGTTAGCACCATGCTAAGCTGGTCGCCATATAGACGAATTTAGTTAAATTTAGTGTACAATTTGTCGAATAAAGAATTTTTCTTTCTTTCTTTCTAACTCCTTAAACCGGACAATTTTCGTTTCTCTGTTTCTCCTAATGTTAACTAGAAACCTAATTCACTTTTAGCGTTAAGTTCGTTATTGTTTATAAGTGGTAAACTGGTAACTTGGAACAATAATGTTTAGTATTAAATAAATAAATTCCTGAGCGTCTGGTTTATGTAAACAATACAGAAAAATTTACAGAAAAAGGTCAAGAAGTTGCCTACTTTTTTGTTAGATAAAACAGGTAGTTCTTTTAATGAGTGATTATTCAATTTAGGTATATATATTTTCTTCCAACGGAAAAATACAATTTCTTAAACTTTTAAGAAAATTGAGATTTCGATTTTTAAAGAACAATTTGAATTTAAAATAATTAATTTGTTGATTGTGGTATTTATTAGACTTATTTCCTGAGATACAAATAATCGATTGTTGTTACCTACATCAAAGTATCAACTCATTTCGAATGCGGTATAAAGCCGGCGCTCCACGGTGGACATATGCGCGGTAGCTTAGCACGGCCCATTGATCGCTTTGTACTGCCTTCACCATCCACCATCACCCAACACTTTGCTAAATTAATAGTGATTTGCCTATGTTAAGGCTAACGGGAATAGATGTTGTAATTTTTGTATAGTAGGTACAATCTGTCCGGGCTATTAGGACCGATTCCTATTTTACTGATCTCATAAAGAACAATAATTCGCAACAGAAGTACAATGGATGCATTTACCACATCACAACTGTCACTAGAACCGGAAATTCGAATATCAATTTTTTTAATTTGAAATTTGTTTTTAGAAATTTCGGTTTTAATATAACCAAAATAAGCCACTTGTTAGATACATGATTGTAATTTGACACAGATTTTTAAAAGAATGTAAAAATACTATAATTTGCGATTTATTATCATAAATCGTACAAAATAAAGTAACACAAATGCACCTGGTCAAAAATTAAAATCACGACGTACACATTATTATTATAATTTCCATCTGTCCACCCCAACTAAAAACAAATAAATCTAATCACAAAAGTCACATCAATAAAATGAAATCAAAGTTTCCCCACCATAATTACAAACGCCGTAATTCCTAGTTCTGAGATTGTCATCGATTGCACCGCGCATGTGCAGGGCTGGCCCTACAGCGACAGGGTCTGCGGACGCGGGCACCGACTCCAAGGGGGGCCTGAGTGAAAAAAATAGTACAAGACTGTTTTCTACTCAAAAGTTTGGGGTTAAGCGGCGTGTAAAATTTCTACTAGGATTACTTTATTTTGAGAATTACCTAAGTAATTATATTTATTACTTACAATACCCGGCACATAAGTTGACCTAAGACTTTGAATGCGCAGTAACAGATTTAAAGGTATCAATCGAAGTGCAGTAAGAGAGGGATACTTTTGTTTAATTTATATTCATTGCTCTATTATGTATTCAACCTAAAAGGAAAACTAATTTTACAATTTTCGTATTAACTTCAAATACTTAGTAAATTAAACAATACAATGTTAACAATAGATGTGACTATAAGTTTCATGATTTCTTAATGAATTTCTTAAAAATATAAATAAAAAATAAGACATAGTTGCGACATTAATTAGGTGCGTGGGGGCATCATCATTGGAATTCGCCCTGTCCGAAAGCTATGCTCGGGCCGGCACCGCCGAAGTGCATACAAAATGTGTGTTTTTTGTTAAAATTGTGCTGTTGCATCATTATCGGTATGGGAAACTAACCCACCCTAGTGTTTGGTTTTCACACCCAGTGTTTTTTGATTAAAGTCGCGGTAATGCGGGGTGCGCCGCTAGGGTGCATCGCAGGTCGCTTCCTCATTGTTCATTTCCATTTCTCTGATTTGTTTTTCGTGTGAATTGTTGTATTTTTTGTGTAAATACACTATACGAACGTGTATAATCTAATCTAATGTTATAAAGAGAAAAGATTTGTTTATGTTTCCGTGTGTTTGTATGTTTTAGATAAACTCAAAGGAGAAAGCAATATTCTCGTGGATAAAAAGTTATTTATTTCTAAAACAAAAAAATATTGGCAGTTTCTTAATCTGGTTGGTGAAGAAAGAGGTGCAAATGTAACGCAAAGGTGCTTTATTAAAGTACCTAGGTATATATTGACTTGACACATTCTTCGCAAATAAAATTTCAGTAACTTGGATACAATTTTACTTTTACGCTATTAAAGCATTCCTATAGCGACGACGTATGTTTTACCAAAGCATGAAAATAAATAATAAACCATCAAGAAAGAGATTTATTGCACCATTGCCAGCACTTAGCGAAACGCAAACAATTTAACATAACAATATGTCTAATTTTTTCAACACGCATCAACCGCAAAGCGGAAACATTAGCAAGCAATATAGTATGTCAAATTGCTCGAAAAAAGACGCGGTATTAATTTCCGACCGCGCCCAGCGACTTCCGAAGAAATAGCCGTTAATCTAATCAACACAAAACATTTTAATGGCTGTCAAAAGTCGGCCATCTTGCCACGTGGCGGCCGCGTGGAATGCGCGTGTGCCCAAATGGACGCTATTGTTTTGTTTTTCATTTTCAAAATTCAAATGTTTCATTTTGGAAAGCTTATATATTGCCAGTAGTAATGTTGTCATCGTATTAATTTAATATAAGTAGTTTTTTTTCTGAGTTGTATTACCTTACTTCAGGATTACCACAGGTTTAGGACAATACACATACAACTGCTTAAATGATAATACAATACGATAATATTATTGACATGTAATGTGTAATTGGGCAAAACATAGTGACACTGTATTTTTGAAACCTGTGAACCTATGTTACCTACACCTATGTTTTACAAATAAAGTTTTTGATTGATCGCGGTAAAAACAATCGTCGATCGTTTTGCAGAGGAAAATCAGCTATAGTAAAACTATAGTACCTTTTTTTTCTTTTTTTCTTAGTACCTACTTATGTCTATTGGAAAAAACATTTTAAAACTTTTTTTGCGTTTCGAGTAAAAACAAGAGAAACAAGGGGCTGTTTTCTTAGTAAAAAAAAAGAAACAATGGCGTCCCTACATCCTACTCTGACATGTCCTCAGGATATGACCCGTGAGATCTAAATTACCCACAATGGCCGGTAGTTTTAGTTTAACACGCAAACACTCTTAACTATTAGAAGACAATGGACTATTATGCGCGACTTGAGGTCAAAAGTAATGGTCAGTGAATTTGAAAGTGAGTGACTTTCGTACTTTCTATCTTATCTTGCCAATTGGGCTCCCACTTTTAAAGCACGTTCTTCTTCTTATCGATTTAGAGTCCTTTTTCACACTCTAGTCTTCTTATTTAAGCTTAAATCGCACGAAAGCGTTTACTTCGAAGCAAAGTGATCATTTTCGAAGTAAGTCTACCTATTGCAATTAATTGAGGAAGCATGTAAAATTAAAAGGCTAAAAAATTTCACACCTTCACTCTCTTTAAATCACGGAAGTACAACCCTGGCAAGCATAGTTTATACCCCTCATATTTAAAAGACAAGAAAACGTAATATCTACGCGTTAAGTCCCAAATTATTACAGGCACAATTATTTTAAGCACAATAAAATCAGTATCAAAAAATTGGAAATTTATAGGTTCACTGTGCAGAACAACTACGCTCTGCTACCAGAAAATGTGCGCAGAGAATCCGGACAAACGAAGTGGCGGGAAGAATTCTGTACCGGAACTTTACCGGGAAAAAACCACCGGTAAAAATAAGTACCGGGAAAAAATCTCCACGCGGCACCACGTCTGTCCGACTAGAATCTAACTTAAGCTATACGCAGACTGCTACCACCGTAGCTTATATAGGGAGCTACGGGGCCCTATATACTACCTAATTTAATAACTACAATTCAAGCCACTTACCAAACTGAATCTTCTTAATCTTCGGATCCAACTTCGAATATCTTCGGAAGAGGAGGGGGTTGTTCCCTAAATCACCCAACCTACCCCATGAGATCTCAATCCCCGAAAAAATACCTGATCCGTCTAGCAGTTCCACTCGGCAACAGATTTCGGCGTCCCCAGGCAGCCACGTTTCGCATCTCACAAGAAACAGTCAAAGTAAAAGGTTTCACAAACACAAACGTTCAATAGTTATTTAACAAACAGGAAATTCACAAATATAACTCAAACTAGTTAACAAGCAAAAGACGCGAGACCTCTCCGCGTATTAAAATCAAACCGATATCGCACAGGACAATGGCGACCGTCCGCGAGCCATTCGCACGAGCAATGTGAGAACCCCGAACGCCTGGCGGCGACAATAGGAAACGCCTGCGTTTAGTTTCACCCATTATATTACAAACATCCCCCCGTCCCGGTCTGAGAAGCAGACCGCTAGCTTACTCTACGGGAAGGCGGGCGAGAGAGGTCACACCTCTCCTTAAAATCGAACCGTCGACCAACACCTCAGCCACACGCGGAGTGCCATCTCCGCCAAGAATCAAACGTAATATGCGAGCTCGTCGCCAAAGCAATGAGGGCAAATTTGCCTCTTTTAACAATACTAAATCACCCTCCCTGGGAGGCTCAGTCCTGTCTGTCCACTTCACTCTTTGCTGCAGCAAATGCAAATATTCAAGCGACCAGCGACGCCGAAAGTCCTGGCTCATTTGCTGCAACATTTGAAAACGCGACAACCGATATACGCGTTCGTCCTTCCACGGGTATTCGGGCAGGGCATTCAAAGGCCCTCCCACCAAAAAATTACCAGGGGTGAGAGCTTCCAAGTCATTTGGATCTGGAGATAGCGGACAGAGAGGACGAGAGTTGAGGACCGCCTCAACTTTACAAAACACTGTGGCCAGCTCTTCAAAAGTTAGAGCCGTTTCTCCGATAATGCGGCGGAGGTGGGTCTTTGCGGATTTCACAGCCGCTTCAAAAATCCCTCCCCAATGGGGGCAACTTGGGGGACTAAACTTCCAGGTTATTCCCCTTTGGGCAGCAATTTGACTTAAACTAGTACAATTTTTATCAATAAACACAGAAACATCCTTAAGATAATTTACAGTTCCCTTATAGTTTGTGCCATTATCAGACCTAATAAGGGAAGGTAGACCTCGACGCGAAACAAAGCGATCCAACGCGGCGACGAAGGCCTCCGTAGTCAGAGCCGATACCACCTCCAAATGGACAGCCTTGGTGGCCAAACAAACAAATACACACAAATAGCCCTTCACAATACGGGCATTACGAAAGGGAGAAGCCTTGATCGAAAAGGACCGGCAAAATCGGTTCCAACGCCGTCAAACGGCCTCGAAGGTCGGATTCGATCAGCGGGCAAATCACCCATCTGTGGTTGCATCGTGGATGCCTTCAACCTATAACATGCAATACATCGAAACAGAACACTACGGATTGCTCTTCGGGCAGACAAAATCCAAAATTCGCGTTGCAAAATAGCCAGCAAAGCATTGCACCCAGCATGGGCGTTACGAATGTGTCGATCAGACACCAAAAGCTGCACCAAGGGTCCGCCCTTGGGCAACAACAGAGGATGGCGAGTCTCATATGGAAGATCCGCCTTCCGGAGCCTGCCTCCAACCCGAAGAAGCCCATCCGAGTCGATGTACGGGTTCAAACGAGCGACCGCGCCCTTCAACTTAGCGCGTCCGTCGCGCAAAATACGAAGCTCTGACTCAAACCGTCCGGTCTGCACGACACGGACCCAATGCAACAATGCGCTCCGGCGCTCTTCTGCACCTGCAATCGGCTCCAACCGCTTTGCCTGTGGGTTTCTACAATTATGTATGAAACGCTTAATCCAACTGGTGACACCCAGAAGCTTATCCAAGCTGCTATACCGAGCAAGTAGCCAATCCGGCTCCGACGTCGTCTCAGCGACTACAGCATGTACACGGAGCCCAGTCAAACTCAAAGAAGTAACATCTGTCTGACAGACAGGCCAAGAAGTTTCTGATCCCATCAGCCACTCTGGGCCCCACCAGAGCGGGTGTGACACCAATTCTGGTGCCGTACAACCTCGGGAAGCACAGTCCGCTGGGTTAAGCTCTCCCGGCACATGTCTCCATGTTATATCAATTCCGATATTCTGGATTTGGGAAACCCTGTTTCCAACAAAGACCTCCAAGGTATGTGGGGCCGCGCGCAACCATGCAAGCGCGACCTGGCTATCCGACCAGGCGAAGATGTCTCGTATCTCGACCGTGGCCGCCAGCTCACTGGCAACGTGATGCAACAATTTAGAGAGAAGGTGAGCTCCACTCAACTCAAGCTTGGGAATAGTCAGCCTAGTCCTGATGGGGGCGACCTTGCTCTTCCCTAACAAAAGCGAGACATTGACCCGGCCATCGGCGTCAACTGTCCGCATATAGACTGACGCGGCGTAGCCTCGCTCCGACGCGTCACAAAAGCCATGCAGGCTGGCTCGATATTTCCCGGGGGCAATATTCGACGAGGCAAGGCAATCCGATTAACTTCCTTAATCGATGAAAACAACTCGAGCCAATCATCCAATGGAGAGCCAAACAGCGGCTCGTCCCACGAGACGCCCAAAGTCCAAAGTCTCTGAAGAAGACACTTCGCAGAGAATATCACTGGACTGATCCAACCGCTTGGATCAAACATACGAGCTATTACGGACAACACCGTTCTCTTAGTCCAGACTTTTGGTATTTCCAAGTCCACTTGGAATGTGAAAATATCGGTTAGCGGCTGGTACTGCATGCCCAGCACCGCTATCCTGTTGGGATCATCCACATCCTCAAACAGGTGAGGGTTCTGTTGGTGATCCTCCGGGATCCCTTCTAGAACTTTAGGCTCATTGGACAACCACTTACGTAGCTCATAGCCACCCGTTTTCAATATTTCAATCAATTCGTCCCGCAGTAGGAGGGCCTCCTCAATACTTTGGGCTCCGGTGCACACGTCATCAACATACAAGTCACGTGACAGCACGGAAGCCCCACGGGGAAAGCGGATCCGTTCCCGCTCTGCCAATTCAAGCAATGATCTGATGGCGATATAGGGACTAGATTTCAAACCATACGTGTTTGTGTTGAGTTCATACACCGTCACAGGATCCTCAGGGCGCTCACGCCAGAGTATCAACTGGAATCGCCTGTCCTCAGGATGTATGACTGTCTGGCGGAACATCATCCGGATGTCCGCACCAAAAACCACTTGATGTCTTCTAAAGTTCAAGATGATGTCAATTATGTCCCTATGCAATTTGGGACCCGAATGCAAACACAGATTCAACGAAACCCCGTTCGAAGTGGGTGCGGACCCATCGAAGACGGTCCTCAATTTGCCTGTTGAGGCCTTCACCACCGCGTGGTGGGGCAAAAAATAATGCTCAGTTGAGCTCCAATCAACTCGAGCCGGAGACATGTGACCCAAATCCTCGTACTCGCGCATAAATTCAATATATTTATCGCGAAGTACGTGGTCACGCTGCATACGTCGCTCCATGGACAGCAGTCGTTTCTCCGCAAGCGCCCTACTTTGCCCTAGGCTAGGACGAGAGGCAACAAAAGGTAACCTAGTTACAAACCGACCGGAGGGCAACCTCTCCGTGGTCGATCGAAAAAGGGCTTCGCACTCAGCGTGTTCCGGATCCATCCTGGAACTCATAGGTGGCTCCTCCACCTCCCAAAACCTTTGCATGGTCTTGGCCAAGGACGCAGATGCGACAACCGGTGGCTCCTCCGCGGTGCCATTATCAAACACAGGGCCCATCAGGGCAAAACCAAAAATCGTAGACACTGCCATCAGTGAAGACGAACCCAGAGCCTTCTGTGTACCCAACAAAATCCAACCCAATACGTCCGAGCCCAGGAGCAAGTCCACTGGGCCGGGATGAAATATTGGCTTAAAAATAGCACTTATAAATCGTCACTTTCTTGTTTTTTAGTTAGTTGACGTCATAAAATTACTTAAAGCTAAGTTTACCACCGCCTCCAAAGCGCAAGTGGAGAAGAGGCGGCGCAACAAACTCCACTGCTGCATTTTCTCCAAAGACGTCACTTTACAACATATGTCTTACAATTAAATAACTGTATATGTGGACGAATATACATTGAATATATATATTAAATGTCAAATTTATAAATTAATAAAAATGTAATTAATAAAATGTCATTGAAAAAGTAAAAGTACACAATGTACCTAGAGAGTAATATGACAGTCTTAGGAGGTCACTGTACCAGGCTCGGGCCACGCATTTTTGTAATTTACATAATCATCCGTCGTATAATATGCCTTCTTACAAAGTGTCTCCTTAATATAATGTTTAAATTTCTTGTTAGGCATATCAAGGACAGATTTTGGTATTTTATTATAATAGCGTATACAGTTTCCCACAAATGATTTCCTAACCCTAGCCAGTCTGTGCCCAGTTCCTATCCACGATAGAGGATCGTATTCGATTTTGACAATTACTTTACTAATTCCAAGACCTATTGCGCCATGAGTGAAGCACACAATCCATTACTCTCGCTATCTCCCACACTAAACAGCAAACCACTTACCTCAGTCAAAGGCGCCGGCAACCAGTAGCTAAATATAGTTCCTCCTCAAGTGAGCATCTCAAGTGGACGGAACTGGCGCCGCTTTGATCTGTGGGAAATGGGAACTGGTGTGCAGATGGGCTTCATATACAATACTAGCTTTTGTGTATGCAAAATTTTAGGAAGATTGGTTCAGTAGATAAAGCGTGAAGAGGTAACAAACAAACTCACTTTCGCATTTATAATATTAGTTAAGATTAGGATAATCTTTTTTAACAATTTAATTAAAAATCTGCTTTACAACTATAGCAATGGCATAAACTGTACCTATTGTATGTTGTATGACGATGGATGACTGTCGCTCTGATGCTCACTTAAATAAGTACCTACGTACGGTATACAGAAATAAATTTTATTAGATTGATTGTAAGGATCTTCAGAGTCCTATGGGGATTTGTAGTGTACTAGTAATAGTGTAAGTTTTTGAGTTTGGATGTTGACTCAATAAAGGACGGATTTCGATGAAATTTGGTACACGGGTTGGTAAATACCTGGAATGGCAATTATTGTACTTATTATTACAAACCACCTATTGTGCCATACATTGTGTTTGTACAATAAAGGTTAAATAAATAAATAAAATTCTCACAGAAGCGGGCGTGGAACACAATGGGGCGAAGCTAGTGTTACATATTATTTCGGTAAAAGTTTCAGTAGTCAGTTTCTCGGACCAGCCAGTTTTACCGTCGTTTTACCAATAAAATATTTTTTTTTATCAGGTCGTATTATTTGCTTACTTAGTAATATCAAAAAGATACCCACAAATAGTTATACTTACCAACGTTCCAATACCATTTAAAAGCTCAAAGCTCGCTCTACCCTAAAAGCATAATAAGCTGCGTCACTCAAGGCAATCTGACCATAAAACTAAAAGAAAGACGCCACTAATTTTGGAAAATTAGATATAATTTTATAAGAAACTGTTTATTAACTTCCGAAAGACTCTGCCACTGAATTTGAAACTTTATCAAGATACATGAATGACCAAAATGTCTTGATAAAAAATGTGTATCATCATGTAAAAGAGTAGAAATATTTTGACGTAGCGTCATCGTTCCCATAAAAAGGGATATGGTAAAAAAATATTTATCAAATCATCTACCTTTAAGGCTGTTATTACTCAAAAAGGTTCCGTAGGGCGGCCACGCCTCTTTCTTTGATGCCGGCGTCGCGGCTTCTGATTGGTTGAGAAAGCGACGCGTGCGCTGCGTAGGAATGACAGTATAAAATCAATTTTTATGATTTACTCCACTTGGAACTGCTATGATTTGATAGGAGTCTAGTCCATTAATTTGGTTCTCTGTTTTAGGGACAGGCTACAAACGCAGTCAAAGATATTATTTAGTTGTAGTTTGTAGTCCTAACTTCAGTTTCTGATTAATAGAATAGTATTCATTTATCTCAGTAATTGACCATGAAAATTGTGTTATTTCTCAACATGTCAAATGTGATTTATAATCAAAAGTTTTGCCCTTCTTCACTTAAGAGTTACGCACTCTTTACTCTTTTTAAGGCAACATTCCGTACCTCAAAAGGCAAAAATGGAACCCTTATAAGATCACTTTGTTGTCCGTCTCTGTCAAACTTTTTTTTCTCAGGAACACTTATTCCAAGTTTAAATTAATATCAAATACACGGATCCACTGTCTCTTACAGTAAAAAAATAATCAAAATTATTCGTCAATCCGATCAGGGGCCCTATTTTTGAAAGTGTGACTCACCAAAAAAGCGTGAGCCGAATGATTTTTTATTCGATATCAATTATTCCGTATTTTTGAATTGTCTATGTCGAATAATTCGCAACGAGTGGTCTAAACCACTCGTTTTCGTATGATTTGGTAGTCGAACTATTTTTACGTCAAAATCTTGAATGACATAGACAACCGGATACGGATATAGAGACTATTAAAATTTTCATTTTTGCGTTCCGTTTAGCGCTTACGTTCTCTTTGATTGAAAATTTAACGAACATTTTTTTTACGATTCGTTACCGATTCGGTTTTCGTTGCGTAGAATGGAGCAGAAATTGTTTCTCGCATTTTTTTCATATCACTGGCAACATTGCTAGACGAATGATTTCAAAAATACGGCTTTTGTGTATTTAGTGACTTAATAGGACGAGTGCAACATAATAGTCTATTCGTTTTAGGCGGTATGTCACACTTTCAAAAATAGGGCTCCACGAGATATTCCCGTAAATGTTGCGAATTTTTGCATAAGTATTTTGCAATTTCGACACGAACGGCGACAAAGGGAAGAAACCAGTCATACGCGGCGATATAAATATGCGTGCTCAGGTTATAACACGCAATATCAGCCAGATTTACGGTAAGTAGATCCATCGACACCGACCATTAAACGGGTACTCGCTAATGCCGATCAAGGACATTCAACTCCGAGCTAGAAATAAATAGAGTGGTTTATTTCTGGATGAGGGCAAAATTGATGTATAGTGTAGATACCTAGTAGTTTTTTCCAGCGACTTCTTTCGCTTTGACAAAAAGAGTTTAAGATATTTGAAGGTGTGAAAGTGTAAGGAACTCCGCATCTGTAAGAATTTAATGAAAAAGGCTATGTAAGTCTTATTTCAGGTTTTGCTCTACCTTTAGAAAGGGAGATATCAAGTGGCACTCAAGATCGGCAAGCATGTATGAAGAGAGTGATGAGTGTGTGTAGAGGAAGGCGAAAAGGGTCTCCCTTCTCTCTTCCTCTACACTCGTCACCCATTAGGAGCACCCATAATCGACAAGCATATATGAAGAGAGTGATGAGTGTAGAGGAGAGGAAGCAACAGAGATCTATGAGGATCGTAGCAAGTGGAAATCGCTAGTCTATCTCCACGGGAAAAAGGCGTGATAATACAATATAAGAGCTTTTTATCAAAATCTGTCGAGTTGATTTCGCGTAACAAACATCTTCCGAACGGTGTTCTTAGAAAAAGTTTTGAGCATCAGAGGTCCGATAGTAACCTATAGGGTGCTGTGAATAGTGAATTGGTTTGTAGACAACAAAAGTATAAAATAGAGACAAGACTAGATCCATCCCATCGATCGCCTTAAACATAGAAAGGCATATATCTATGGCATAGATAGACATTAGACTACATTTTGAGATTCTCCACACTTGATTAAGGATTCGTGCCATTGGAAATGTTGGACAGGGTCAAAGTTTTGAAGTACTTAGTACCTCAGAAGAGGTCAAAGGTCATAAAGAAATAGTCTGATTAATAGTTAGTATAAGGGTTTTCGAGAAAATTCGATTCAAAGACATAAAAATAAATGTATCCATACTATCCATACTAATATTATAAATGCGAAAGTTTGGATGTGAGTTTGTGAGTTTGTGAATTTGTGAGTTTGTGAGGATGTTTGTTACTCAATCACGCAAAATCTACTGGACGGATTTCGATGAAATTTGGTACAGAGGTAGATAATGACCTTGAATAGCACATAGGCTACTTTTTATTCCGGGAAAAAGCACTGTTCCCGTGGGAAATTCACGCGGGCGAAGCCGCGGGCAAAAGCTAGTTATTAATTTCTTCCACCTAAGAGTTCCAATCTTTATCATATCTCCATGTCATAATAGACATAATTTATCTATTATTCTATACAAAGTTTAAAAGTAGCCGCCGAAATAGAACGAAAACGATTCTTATCATTTCAATAAGTTTTTTTAACACCACCATTTCAAATATACCGACCATAACTTCCACCACGCAATTATAATTCTTTTTAAACGAATATCAAGAACGTATTTTCTCAAAATTGGCCTCGATAAAGAAATTTCTGTTTGTAATCGTTCAAAAAGCTTTTTATCAAATGTCAAATCTGACGTTTCGTTGGCAGCCATTGTGGCAACTCAGCGGCCAATGGCGGCTCCCGCTTTGATATTTGAATTTTTTATTTTTCGATCTGGCTTCTATTGTTTTCGGCCAGTATCTTCGTTATCTATTTTTAGTGTTTTTAAATCCGAACAATAGCGAAATCCTTAGTCATTGGTGGATTCACTGTTTTTCTTGTACCAGCTTCTATTATGCAAATGAGTGTTTTGTTCGATGTCATGCTGTCACTGTGACATTTGTTCTTATTTTTAGCTCAAGGAAATGTTAAAGTGTAAGGTTTTACAACTGACATGACTTTATGACAATTTGCGTAGTTTTGTCAGGTTATCCCCATAGATACTACTAATGTTCAAGTTTACAATGTTCAACATAGGATACAACTTTTTATTATAGGAGTAGAGACTCTCTTTAAATCTGTAGTTCACTTCATTCTTTGTTTCTGTTAATTTCTCCAATCTTTCTACCCTATCTTTCACTCATGGACATAGAAAAAAATTCTAACTTTATGCTTTCACTCTACCGAAAGCTCTACCGTCAAAAGCCTACTAGCTATTCGAAAATAGAGATCCTAAGTTCAGTGCATTAAGTGCATATACGACTACGCCTATTACTTAACTTTGGCATTTAATATACCAGAAAAATGTAAACCACAGAAGGCATGATATTTAAAAACTAAAACTTCGATATTTCATTCAACATCTCCATAAATTACGTCCAATTTTCGCCCCCAAAAAGCTTTTAGGTCGCCCCCAAAATTGCCCGTCAAAATATTGCCGAGCATCAAAAACGATGATTCTCAGTTTTAAAACGCCTTCCGATCTTCTTGCATAAAATAAAATGAGCAATAGAGACGTTGTGTATTTTTTTTTCAATATTTGGTTTAATATTTTGACTAATAAAGTTAATAAATAGGCATCTGGCATGTTAGGCGACCAAGACTGTTTCATGAGTTTCTGTCGGCATTTCTTCTCAGCAGTGGTCGTTCGGAAATGCTAGTAGTTTGTAGCATTGAGACATAATAGTTTTCGACGAAGTGAAAAAGAGCCTTCTTTGAAGACCAAGGTTCAATAAAAAAATTTGACTTTGACTAGCTCTTGACTTTCAAACGTCGTTAAAACCGACCGATCCCCATCGGGCCCACGTGGTAGGTCATAACCATTCTTATCCATCCATGAGGAAGGCTGGTGCCCCAGCAGCATGGCTAATAATGATGATGACTTACAAAATTTTACATTTATATTCATTGCTTTCAAAGCTGCAAAGGAAACGGCAACATATTTAAAAACAAAAATTCCTTATGAACCAGTTATAATATTATTATTTATTCTTTGCTGTTAAAATAAAACTAATTTAATATTAAATTTAGTTCAATTGGAAGATAGGTAAGTATGTAGTTACATACTTATATCAAGTTATCAAACAATATTTCAACTCTTACAAACTATCGTTACAGGATATTCTCCCAAAACAACAGTTGCTTATAACCTATCTTCCAATTGAACTAAATTTAATATTAAATTAGTTTAATTTTAACAGCAAAGAATAAATAATAATATTAGGTATAACTGGTTCATAAGGAATTTTTGTTTTTAAATATGTTACCGTTTCTAATTTTGATTTTAATTTTTTTTCTGGACGCTCTATATTTTGTGCAGTTAGCTCACAATGGTCGAAATTTGGAGGTATTTGCTGTAATGGCTAATTTTGTCATTAGATGGATGGACAGACACCGATTTTGTTAAAAGCTTTATTGACAATAAGTACGTGACTCACACGAAAAAAGGAAGTTCTCGATTCTGTGCTATTTGACTTTGAGTTTTTCTTTAAAGGTATCACAATCATAGGATGAAATAAAAAAAACAATGGCAAAATTTGTACTGTTGAAAGTACTCATGAATGAGCAAATTTTTGTTTTACAATACCTATCCTAATCGCCCAAAATGTATGCGAAAGAGCAGATTTTTTTGAGATATCGGAGTCGGTCCCATACAAAAAGTGGCTCATATTTCATGCATAAGTACTATCATCAGTAGATTATTTTGCCATTGTTTTTGAATTCACCTTGAAACATAGTAAAATTACGCGGAAAACAAAAAACACTCATACATTCATGTTATCACGCCTTTTTCCCGTGGGGGTAGGCAGAGACTAGCGATTTCCTCTTGCTACGATCCTTACAGTTCTCTCTTGCTTCCTCTACACTCATCACTCTCTTCATACATGCTTTCCGGTCATGGGTGCTCTATCTCCCTTTTTAAGGAGGTCCGCAATCCCAAAAAAATAAAATTGAAATTGAAGTACACAAATAAATTGCGACAATAATCATACCATATTGTAAATGATTTAAAACGTATTAAAAATGAGATACAGAATCCGCTGAGTTACCGTGACGAATCGCGGGCGGGGCGCGACGTGGGAACGCGTCCGTGACGGATCCGACACGTGGCCGTGCTGTGAACAACGGTAATGAACTTATTTGATGAACTCTATGGGAATATGGCGGAATTAGACATGGTTACATTAGAACTCTATCGGCTATTATTTAATGAAAATCAATAAATATAAAGGGAAAAAGGCGTGATAATATGTATCTATGTAATAATACATATAATAAAAACTGTAATTGGTCTGTGTCTGTACATAAAATATATTTAAGAAAAAAAAACTATGAGGGGTCTTTATAGGGCAAATGGAAGCCTAAATCATTTATTGTAGAATTTTTATCTGTCTTTCTGTCTGTATGTTTGTACGCGCATCACACAAAAAGTACCGGATTAAACTTGATGCGGTTTTCACTGTTGTATTATAGAAGGTCTAACTTAAAATCTAGCATAAGTTTAATCTTAATACGCCGCTTACAACCTGAGATATGCGTGGACGAAGTCGCGGGCACAGGCTAGTATACAATACAAAATACTTTATTGCGCACAAGTAGGTACATGGTAGGTATACATAAAGTAAACTTGAAACTAAAGGGAGAAGAAGATGCGCAAAAGGCGGCCTTATCTCTCTAAGCCTTTTATTTATAGGCAACATATTTTGACTAAGGTGTAGAGTTCGTGAAGTTAGGGCTCGTCATCGTAGAGTAAGGGTGGTAGAGTTAGAAGCTTGGCTCTACTCGAGATCTAATAAATTTTTGGTCTCCTCTTGGCAACACTATATGAAAAATGATTTTGTAGGGATTGTTATTGTTGTTTGTTCCCGTGGGGATAGGCAATGGATCTCCACTTACTACGATCTCCATATTAAAATAAAAATAAAAAAAAGCTTACATAGCCAAAAAGGTCAAAAAAGACGTCGATAGAGTTAAGTTGCAAAAAGATCATCTTGTATTCAAAGTCAAAGTCAAAGTCAAAATTTTTTATTGAAACTTGGCCTTCAAAGAAGGCTCTTTTTCACGTCGATAACTAATTATTTAATCATAATATTTTATGTCTCAAAGCTACAAACTACTAGCATTTCGGAACGACCACTGCTGAGAAGAAATGCCGAAAGAAACTCATGAAACAGTCTTGGTCGCCTAGCATGCCAGAGGGGCTATTCATTAACTTTATACATACACTAGATTGTGTACAGTCAAAAATAAAATAAAATATAAGTAAAAAAATAATAATAATATAATAAAACATGTTATGTTTGTGATCAAGTAACCACAATGAATTGGTTAAGAACAAAAAATAAAAATAAAATTCGAATCAGGATCGAAGCAGGATCCCTGGCAACACCCGTTCACAAGTTTGAACATTTTAGAAAAATAAATACTTTCAGTCACTTGAAGATCACAATACACGTACATGTTTAACAATTAAATGTCAATGTAATTAAATAAAATAAAAAAGGTAAGGTTATTTTTTCACAATATCAAAAGAATGTAATCAAGTGTGGAGTGGCGAAGTTGTAGGGAGAGACCAAACTTAACGTATAAGAAGGTAAGATCAAGACAGAAATTGAAAATACTCCACCTACTAGAACGAAGTTTATTAGCAATCACTTATTTCATAAATTTACAAAACGCCAATAATTCAACAGCCTTTAGTAAGCCTAATGTTAAAACTAAAAAGAAGCTTCAACTCCTAAAGTGCTTTTTCATCATGGTTTTCGTGATATATTTAAAAAATAAATCCTTATTTTAAAATTCTACGTTTTTTATCAAACGACATCATCCATATCCATTCACAAATTTTCACTTCAATAACATAGCTTTAGATAAGTATTGCGCCTATACCAATCCCATCTCTACAACACACAAACTATAAAAATTACTAATTCACCCACTAGACTTTTATTAATAGCATTATCGCCCCCGAGTCTGTCCGTATGTCCGTCTGTCCGCATGTTTACTTACTATAAGCCACAGATAATCTGTATCGATGGCGCTAATAACTTTTAACAATGTGTAATTTGTTAAGCTGGATTATGGAGGCACGCAAATAATACATATTTGTAGGTTATGTGATATCGTGGATGTTTGTAATATAATGGGTGAAACTAAACGCAGGCGTTTCCTATTGTCGCCGCCAGGCGTTCGGGGTTCTCACATTGCTCGTGCGACTGGCTCGCGGACGGTCGCCATTGTCCTGTGCGATATCGGTTTGATTTTAATACGCGGAGAGGTCTCGCGTCTTTTGCTTGTTAACTAGTTTGAGTTATATTTGTGAATTTCCTGTTTGTTAAATAACTATTGAACGTTTGTGTTTGTGAAACCTTTTACTTTGACTGTTTCTTGTGAGATGCGAAACGTGGCTGCCTGGGGACGCCGAAATCTGTTGCCGAGTGGAACTGCTAGACGGATCAGGTATTTTTTCGGGGGATTGAGATCTCATGGGGTAGGTTGGGTGATTTAGGGAACAACCCCCTCCTCTTCCGAAGACACTCGAAGTTGGATCCGAAGATTAAGAAGATTCAGTTTGGTAAGTGGCTTGAATTGTAGTTATTAAATTAGGTTAGTATATAGGGCCCCGTAGCTCCCTATATAAGCTACGGTGGTAGCAGTCTGCGTATAGCTTAAGTTAGATTCTAGTCGGACAGACGTGGTGCCGCGTGGAGATTTTTTCCCGGTACTTATTTTTACCGGTGGTTTTTTCCCGGTAAAGTTCCGGTACAGAATTCTTCCCGCCACTTCGTTTGTCCGGATTCTCTGCGCACATTTTCTGGTAGCAGAGCGTAGTTGTTCTGCACATTTTCTGGTAGCAGAGCGTAGTTTATCTACCCTCTATTTGTTCGTTTGTAAAAAAAATAATTAATTGTTTGTAAAAATTATTAGATTTTTCTTAGTTTGTTTGTATAAGAATATTTGTAACCTTTTTTGTATTTGTTTGCGGTTTGTACCGTGCGTTCCGGGTTTGTGCCATTCTCATACCTACCGCGGTTCTTCGTGTAGTTGTTTGATTTTGTTGTTTTTTATTTACCTTTTGTTATTTTTTGTTTGTGACTTGACGCGATGGCGAAGGTCTCCAATGCTAAGGCGACACTCGCCAACGAACTGAGATGGTTTGTGACGGCCGGAGGACTCCTGTCCCGGAAGGACAGGGAGGGCGCCATACTGCTAAGAGCGGATCACCTCCACTCACGATTGATTAGCGCGGAAGCGGCCATGGTGGTGCTTACCGAAGCCGAACTTGCCCCGGAGGTCTACGCAGGTCACATGGCGGACATGGACCAGATCCTGAGTCTGCACGATGATATCGCGGAGGCGGCGACCGCAATAAGGGCGAGACAGGCTGGCGGACCAGCCCCTCGCACCCCTGTTAGACAGGAAGGACCAGCGGTTACTGGTCGGCTCCCCACCCTTCAGCTGTCCCACTTTGGGGGTAGGATGGAGGAGTGGGTGGCATATAAAAATATGTTTGAGTCCCTGGTCGTAGCACGACAGGATTTGTCGAAGGCCCAGAAGATGGCCTACCTCCTCTCCACTCTGGAGGATGAAGCGCGGTCGCTCATCCAGCACCTCCGGGTGGAGGACGACCAGTACGACACGGCTTGGGAGTTATTGAACTCCCGCTACCAAAACTTACGTTTGTTAGCGGATGCGCACGCCGCACAGTTGATGGCCCTGCCCAAGGTGGCCAACAGGGCACAGTTGCGCCTGCAGTTGCTCACGCCCGTTACAGTGGCCTGTAACGCGCTCCGCACACTGGGGCTGCCGGTGGACCAATGGTCTTTTTTGTTGGTGCACATTGTATTGGGCAAATTGCCCAATGACATCCGCTCGCGGTTTGAGCGCGAAAATGCGGAGCGGGACAGCACCACCCTACCAACATTCACTGACTTGGTGAAGTTTTTGGAGTTTGAGGCACGGGCCGCTGAGAATACCATGACGGACTCAGCGCCATCCAAAGCGCCTGAACGTAGGCCCTTGGAACCCTCATGGAGAGGTAAGCCCCAACAGGGACGGCAACCGCCACCGCGTGGAGCTGGTGTGCGGGTTGCACACACGGCAGCAGTCGCGGGGGACGCGGACTGCCTGCAATGTGGCCGGATGGGCCATAGCCTGCTGCAATGCAGGGACTGGCAGAGACTGCCAGTACAAGATCGGCGCCGCATGGCAAGGCGGCATGAACTTTGCTTCTACTGTTTGGGCAGTCACTATGCACGTGACTGTCCCAGAGCCATACCATGCAGTGCATGCCGTGGGCTGCACCACGTGATGCTCTGCATGAACCGGAACGGGGATGGCCCCCGGTTGTTGAGGCAGGGGTCCCTATGGGCGGGGGCGCTCCTGCGCGAAGCCCTCCACCACCGGACGGAGGACGCGGCTTCGCTCGTCGCACCCCCCTCGGGAGGGGGTCGCGTACCTGCGCGGGTCTTGGTGGACCGGGACCACGCGCCCCAAGGTCGTGGCCAGTATGTGGCTGGCCAGGCCCCGGATAAGGCCCCCATGGGCGGGGGCCCTAGATCGGACGTGAGAGTGGGGACACCCCCCTCCACGCGGGTTACCAATACCCAACACATGCAGCCGCAGCGGTTTTCTCCGCCGCTGCACGAGTACCCACGGCTGGAGTACCACCCGCCGTACCATATGTATGGCCGGGCCGCGGGTTATGCCCCCTCAGATGGGGATGTGCACTCGCCCGCCATATTATCCGGGTCAGTGGCGCGCCCCTGGTTTGGAGAGAGTGGGGAGCCCGTAACTAGCTTGCTCCCTTGCTGGGACAGAGCCGCGGACGGTTCTGCTCCCTACCGCGGTGGTCCGCGTATGGGGTCGTGGGGAGAAGCCATTAATTTGAGAGCTCTGTTGGACTCAGGGGCTCAAAGCAGTTTGGTTACCACTCGAGTGGCACACCAGTTAGGTTTAGTCGTGGAAGACTCGCCTGTGCCACTTCTTGGAGTTGGTGGCATACAAGTGAAGTGTCTGACGGGCCAGACACTTGTCACCTTTTCTTCGCTGAAGTCCTCCACAATGAGGATCACGACTTCGGCTATGGTAATGGATACCATTGCGGGTTGGCACCCCTCGACAGACATACCGCCGGGTGTGTTGTCTTTGGTTTCGGGTCTGGATTTGGCCGACCCCTTTGTCTTTCATCCCGGCCCAGTGGACTTGCTCCTGGGCTCGGACGTATTGGGTTGGATTTTGTTGGGTACACAGAAGGCTCTGGGTTCGTCTTCACTGATGGCAGTGTCTACGATTTTTGGTTTTGCCCTGATGGGCCCTGTGTTTGATAATGGCACCGCGGAGGAGCCACCGGTTGTCGCATCTGCGTCCTTGGCCAAGACCATGCAAAGGTTTTGGGAGGTGGAGGAGCCACCTATGAGTTCCAGGATGGATCCGGAACACGCTGAGTGCGAAGCCCTTTTTCGATCGACCACGGAGAGGTTGCCCTCCGGTCGGTTTGTAACTAGGTTACCTTTTGTTGCCTCTCGTCCTAGCCTAGGGCAAAGTAGGGCGCTTGCGGAGAAACGACTGCTGTCCATGGAGCGACGTATGCAGCGTGACCACGTACTTCGCGATAAATATATTGAATTTATGCGCGAGTACGAGGATTTGGGTCACATGTCTCCGGCTCGAGTTGATTGGAGCTCAACTGAGCATTATTTTTTGCCCCACCACGCGGTGGTGAAGGCCTCAACAGGCAAATTGAGGACCGTCTTCGATGGGTCCGCACCCACTTCGAACGGGGTTTCGTTGAATCTGTGTTTGCATTCGGGTCCCAAATTGCATAGGGACATAATTGACATCATCTTGAACTTTAGAAGACATCAAGTGGTTTTTGGTGCGGACATCCGGATGATGTTCCGCCAGACAGTCATACATCCTGAGGACAGGCGATTCCAGTTGATACTCTGGCGTGAGCGCCCTGAGGATCCTGTGACGGTGTATGAACTCAACACAAACACGTATGGTTTGAAATCTAGTCCCTATATCGCCATCAGATCATTGCTTGAATTGGCAGAGCGGGAACGGATCCGCTTTCCCCGTGGGGCTTCCGTGCTGTCACGTGACTTGTATGTTGATGACGTGTGCACCGGAGCCCAAAGTATTGAGGAGGCCCTCCTACTGCGGGACGAATTGATTGAAATATTGAAAACGGGTGGCTATGAGCTACGTAAGTGGTTGTCCAATGAGCCTAAAGTTCTAGAAGGGATCCCGGAGGATCACCAACAGAACCCTCACCTGTTTGAGGATGTGGATGATCCCAACAGGATAGCGGTGCTGGGCATGCAGTACCAGCCGCTAACCGATATTTTCACATTCCAAGTGGACTTGGAAATACCAAAAGTCTGGACTAAGAGAACGGTGTTGTCCGTAATAGCTCGTATGTTTGATCCAAGCGGTTGGATCAGTCCAGTGATATTCTCTGCGAAGTGTCTTCTTCAGAGACTTTGGACTTTGGGCGTCTCGTGGGACGAGCCGCTGTTTGGCTCTCCATTGGATGATTGGCTCGAGTTGTTTTCATCGATTAAGGAAGTTAATCGGATTGCCTTGCCTCGTCGAATATTGCCCCCGGGAAATATCGAGCCAGCCTGCATGGCTTTTGTGACGCGTCGGAGCGAGGCTACGCCGCGTCAGTCTATATGCGGACAGTTGACGCCGATGGCCGGGTCAATGTCTCGCTTTTGTTAGGGAAGAGCAAGGTCGCCCCCATCAGGACTAGGCTGACTATTCCCAAGCTTGAGTTGAGTGGAGCTCACCTTCTCTCTAAATTGTTGCATCACGTTGCCAGTGAGCTGGCGGCCACGGTCGAGATACGAGACATCTTCGCCTGGTCGGATAGCCAGGTCGCGCTTGCATGGTTGCGCGCGGCCCCACATACCTTGAGGTCTTTGTTGGAAACAGGGTTTCCCAAATCCAGAATATCGGAATTGATATAACATGGAGACATGTGCCGGGAGAGCTTAACCCAGCGGACTGTGCTTCCCGAGGTTGTACGGCACCAGAATTGGTGTCACACCCGCTCTGGTGGGGCCCAGAGTGGCTGATGGGATCAGAAACTTCTTGGCCTGTCTGTCAGACAGATGTTACTTCTTTGAGTTTGACTGGGCTCCGTGTACATGCTGTAGTCGCTGAGACGACGTCGGAGCCGGATTGGCTACTTGCTCGGTATAGCAGCTTGGATAAGCTTCTGGGTGTCACCAGTTGGATTAAGCGTTTCATACATAATTGTAGAAACCCACAGGCAAAGCGGTTGGAGCCGATTGCAGGTGCAGAAGAGCGCCGGAGCGCATTGTTGCATTGGGTCCGTGTCGTGCAGACCGGACGGTTTGAGTCAGAGCTTCGTATTTTGCGCGACGGACGCGCTAAGTTGAAGGGCGCGGTCGCTCGTTTGAACCCGTACATCGACTCGGATGGGCTTCTTCGGGTTGGAGGCAGGCTCCGGAAGGCGGATCTTCCATATGAGACTCGCCATCCTCTGTTGTTGCCCAAGGGCGGACCCTTGGTGCAGCTTTTGGTGTCTGATCGACACATTCGTAACGCCCATGCTGGGTGCAATGCTTTGCTGGCTATTTTGCAACGCGAATTTTGGATTTTGTCTGCCCGAAGAGCAATCCGTAGTGTTCTGTTTCGATGTATTGCATGTTATAGGTTGAAGGCATCCACGATGCAACCACAGATGGGTGATTTGCCCGCTGATCGAATCCGACCTTCGAGGCCGTTTGACGGCGTTGGAACCGATTTTGCCGGTCCTTTTCGATCAAGGCTTCTCCTTTCGTAATGCCCGTATTGTGAAGGGCTATTTGTGTGTATTTGTTTGTTTGGCCACCAAGGCTGTCCATTTGGAGGTGGTATCGGCTCTGACTACGGAGGCCTTCGTCGCCGCGTTGGATCGCTTTGTTTCGCGTCGAGGTCTACCTTCCCTTATTAGGTCTGATAATGGCACAAACTATAAGGGAACTGTAAATTATCTTAAGGATGTTTCTGTGTTTATTGATAAAAATTGTACTAGTTTAAGTCAAATTGCTGCCCAAAGGGGAATAACCTGGAAGTTTAGTCCCCCAAGTTGCCCCCATTGGGGAGGGATTTTTGAAGCGGCTGTGAAATCCGCAAAGACCCACCTCCGCCGCATTATCGGAGAAACGGCTCTAACTTTTGAAGAGCTGGCCACAGTGTTTTGTAAAGTTGAGGCGGTCCTCAACTCTCGTCCTCTCTGTCCGCTATCTCCAGATCCAAATGACTTGGAAGCTCTCACCCCTGGTAATTTTTTGGTGGGAGGGCCTTTGAATGCCCTGCCCGAATACCCGTGGAAGGACGAACGCGTATATCGGTTGTCGCGTTTTCAAATGTTGCAGCAAATGAGCCAGGACTTTCGGCGTCGCTGGTCGCTTGAATATTTGCATTTGCTGCAGCAAAGAGTGAAGTGGACAGACAGGACTGAGCCTCCCAGGGAGGGTGATTTAGTATTGTTAAAAGAGGCAAATTTGCCCTCATTGCTTTGGCGACGAGCTCGCATATTACGTTTGATTCTTGGCGGAGATGGCACTCCGCGTGTGGCTGAGGTGTTGGTCGACGGTTCGATTTTAAGGAGAGGTGTGACCTCTCTCGCCCGCCTTCCCGTAGAGTAAGCTAGCGGTCTGCTTCTCAGACCGGGACGGGGGGATGTTTGTAATATAATGGGTGAAACTAAACGCAGGCGTTTCCTATTGTCGCCGCCAGGCGTTCGGGGTTCTCACATTGCTCGTGCGAATGGCTCGCGGACGGTCGCCATTGTCCTGTGCGATATCGGTTTGATTTTAATACGCGGAGAGGTCTCGCGTCTTTTGCTTGTTAACTAGTTTGAGTTATATTTGTGAATTTCCTGTTTGTTAAATAACTATTGAACGTTTGTGTTTGTGAAACCTTTTACTTTGACTGTTTCTTGTGAGATGCGAAACGTGGCTGCCTGGGGACGCCGAAATCTGTTGCCGAGTGGAACTGCTAGACGGATCAGGTATTTTTTCTGGGGATTGAGATCTCATGGGGTAGGTTGGGTGATTTAGGGAACAACCCCCTCCTCTTCCGAAGACACTCGAAGTTGGATCCGAAGATTAAGAAGATTCAGTTTGGTAAGTGGCTTGAATTGTAGTTATTAAATTAGGTTAGTATATAGGGCCCCGTAGCTCCTATATAAGCTACGGTGGTAGCAGTCTGCGTATAGCTTAAGTTAGATTCTAGTCGGACAGACGTGGTGCCGCGTGGAGATTTTTTCCCGGTACTTATTTTTACCGGTGGTTTTTTCCCGGTAAAGTTCCGGTACAGAATTCTTCCCGCCACTTCGTTTGTCCGGATTCTCTGCGCACATTTTCTGGTAGCAGAGCGTAGTTGTTCTGCACAGTGAACCTATAAATTTCCAATTTTTTGATACTGATTTTATTGTGCTTAAAATAATTGTGCCTGTAATAATTTGGGACTTAACGCGTAGATATTACGTTTTCTTGTCTTTTAAATATGAGGGGTATAAACTATGCTTGCCAGGGTTGTACTTCCGTGATTTAAAGAGAGTGAAGGTGTGAAATTTTTTAGCCTTTTAATTTTACATGCTTCCTCAATTAATTGCAATAGGTAGACTTACTTCGAAAATGATCACTTTGCTTCGAAGTAAACGCTTTCGTGCGATTTAAGCTTAAATAAGAAGACTAGAGTGTGAAAAAGGACTCTAAATCGATAAGAAGAAGAACGTGCTTTAAAAGTGGGAGCCCAATTGGCAAGATAAGATAGAAAGTACGAAAGTCACTCACTTTCAAATTCACTGACCATTACTTTTGACCTCAAGTCGCGCATAATAGTCCATTGTCTTCTAATAGTTAAGAGTGTTTGCGTGTTAAACTAAAACTACCGGCCATTGTGGGTAATTTAGATCTCACGGGTCATATCCTGAGGACATGTCAGAGTAGGATGTAGGGACGCCATTGTTTCTTTTTTTTACTAAGAAAACAGCCCCTTGTTTCTCTTGTTTTTACTCGAAACGCAAAAAGTTTTAAAATGTTTTTTCCAATAGACATAAGTAGGTACTAAGAAAAAAAGAAAGAAAAGGTACTATAGTTTTACTATAGCTGATTTTCCTCTGCAAAACGATCGACGATTGTTTTTACCGCGATCAATCAAAAACTTTATTTGTAAAACATAGGTAGGTAACATAGGTTCACAGGTTTCAAAAATACAGTGTCACTATGTTTTGCCCAATTACACATTACATGTCAATAATATTATCGTATTGTATTATCATTTAAGCAGTTGTATGTGTATTGTCCTAAACCTGTGGTAATCCTGAAGTAAGGTAATACAACTCAGAAAAAACTACTTATATTAAATTAATACGATGACAACATTACTACTGGCAATATATAAGCTTTCCAAAATGAAACATTTGAATTTTGAAAATGAAAAACAAAACAATAGCGTCCATTTGGGCACACGCGCATTCCACGCGGCCGCCACGTGGCAAGATGGCCGACTTTTGACAGCCATTAAAATGTTTTGTGTTGATTAGATTAACGGCTATTTCTTCGGAAGTCGCTGGGCGCGGTCGGAAATTAATACCGCGTCTTTTTTCGAGCAATTTGACATACTATATTGCTTGCTAATGTTTCCGCTTTGCAGTTGATGCGTGTTGAAAAAATTAGACATATTGTTATGTTAAATTGTTTGCGTTTCGCTAAGTGCTGGCAATGGTGCAATAAATCTCTTTCTTGATGGTTTATTATTTATTTTCATGCTTTGGTAAAACATACGTCGTCGCTATAGGAATGCTTTAATAGCGTAAAAGTAAAATTGTATCCAAGTTACTGAAATTTTATTTGCGAAGAATGTGTCAAGTCAATATATACCTAGGTACTTTAATAAAGCACCTTTGCGTTACATTTGCACCTCTTTCTTCACCAACCAGATTAAGAAACTGCCAATATTTTTTTGTTTTAGAAATAAATAACTTTTTATCCACGAGAATATTGCTTTCTCCTTTGAGTTTATCTAAAACATACAAACACACGGAAACATAAACAAATCTTTTCTCTTTATAACATTAGATTAGATAATACACGTTCGTATAGTGTATTTACACAAAAAATACAACAATTCACACGAAAAACAAATCAGAGAAATGGAAATGAACAATGAGGAAGCGACCTGCGATGCACCCTAGCGGCGCACCCGCATTACCGCGACTTTAATCAAAAAACACTGGGTGTGAAAACCAAACACTAGGGTGGGTTAGTTTCCCATACCGATAATGATGCAACAGCACAATTTTAACAAAAAACACACATTTTGTATGCACTTCGGCGGTGCCGGCCCGAGCATAGCTTTCGGACAGGGCGAATTCCAATGATGATGCCCCCACGCACCTAATTAATGTCGCAACTATGTCTTATTTTTTATTTATATTTTTAAGAACTTCATTAAGAAATCATGAAACTTATAGTCACATCTATTGTTAACATTGTATTGTTTAATTTACTAAGTATTTGAAGTTAATACGAAAATTGTAAAATTAGTTTTCCTTTTAGGTTGAATACATAATAGAGCAATGAATATAAATTAAACAAAAGTATCCCTCTCTTACTGCACTTCGATTGATACCTTTAAATCTGTTACTGCGCATTCAAAGTCTTAGGTCAACTTATGTGCCGGGTATTGTAAGTAATAAATATAATTACTTAGGTAATTCTCAAAATAAAGTAATCCTAGTAGAAATTTTACACGCCGCTTAACCCCAAACTTTTGAGTAGAAAACAGTCTTGTACTATTTTTTTCACTCAGGCCCCCCTTGGAGTCGGTGCCCGCGTCCGCAGACCCTGTCGCTGTAGGGCCAGCCCTGCACATGCGCGGTGCAATCGATGACAATCTCAGAACTAGGAATTACGGCGTTTGTAATTATGGTGGGGAAACTTTGATTTCATTTTATTGATGTGACTTTTGTGATTAGATTTATTTGTTTTTAGTTGGGGTGGACAGATGGAAATTATAATAATAATGTGTACGTCGTGATTTTAATTTTTGACCAGGTGCATTTGTGTTACTTTATTTTGTACGATTTATGATAATAAATCGCAAATTATAGTATTTTACATTCTTTTAAAAATCTGTGTCAAATTACAATCATGTATCTAACAAGTGGCTTATTTTGGTTATATTAAAACCGAAATTTCTAAAAACAAATTTCAAATAAAAAAATTGACATTCGAATTTCCGGTTCTAGTGACAGTTGTGATGTGGTAAATGCATCCATTGTACTTCTGTTGCGAATTATTGTTCTTTATGAGATCAGTAAAATAGGAATCGGTCCTAATAGCCCGGACAGATTGTACCTACTATACAAAAATTACAACATCTATTCCCGTTAGCCTTAACATAGGCAAATCACTATTAATTTAGCAAAGTGTTGGGTGATGGTGGATGGTGAAGGCAGTACAAAGCGATCAATGGGCCGTGCTAAGCTACCGCGCATATGTCCACCGTGGAGCGCCGGCTTTATACCGCATTCGAAATGAGTTGATACTTTGATGTAGGTAACAACAATCGATTATTTGTATCTCAGGAAATAAGTCTAATAAATACCACAATCAACAAATTAATTATTCTAAATTCAAATTGTTCTTTAAAAATCGAAATCTCAATTTTCTTAAAAGTTTGAGAAATTTTATTTTTCCGTTGGAAGAAAATATATATACCTAAATTGAATAATAACTCATTAAAAGAACTACCTGTTTTATCTATCAAAAAAGTAGGCAACTTCTTGACCTTTTTCTGTAAAATTTTCTGTAGGTATTGTTTACATAAACCAGACGCTCAGGAATTTATTTATTTAATACTAAACATTATTGTTCCAAGTTACCAGTTTACCACTTATAAACAATAACGAACTTAACGCTAAAAGTGAATTAGGTTTCTAGTTAACATTATGAGAAACAGAGAAACGAAATTGTCCGGTTCAAGGAGTTAGAAAGAAAGAAAGAAAAATTCTTTATTCGACAAATTGTAGACTAAATTTAACTAAATTCGTCTATATGGCGACCAGCTTAGCATGGTGCTAACGCAAAAGCCAAAGCGCTGATTTTCAGCTGGTACCAAAAGAGGAGGCTATGAGTTCAAGTATCAAGCATGCTCGCTCGCTGTATCGGGGCCCTACCCCACTCACAGAGGGATGACTGACACGTCAAAGAGAATGTTTTCAAAGTATGAATATTAATTATTGAATAACCCACTCACTTCATTATTTTATTACGATATTATATTATTATAATTCGCCAATATGGCCCTTTGTTGTGCACTTCGCTTTACACTTTTATTATTATTGTGTTATTAGGTTAACATTTTAAACAATATCTTTTGTAATTTAAGATTTTTAAAAATAATATTTGCATCACACATTTCTGATACAGGTATTGAATAAATAGAGGGTTGGAACCCTGCTTTTGCATTGTGTGTAAAATAAGAACTACCATACTCAATTTATTTCCAAAATTATCTATACAGCTGAAGAGTATGATTGTTTGTTTGTATGCCCTAATCTCTAGGACTACCAGTTCGAATTGAAAAATATCAGGGAATATATCAATGAAAAATATTGAAAAATGTAATCTATAAGGAAGGCTATTGTGTTGGTCTTGCTCCTTATAGGTACTAAAGTATCCTCGTATCACATGGCGACCCTGCCAGCATCCACATATCACACAACTTTTTTTTTTATTGTTTATTGGTAAACCAGCGTAATGTAGTAAATTATTTATACAAATATAGATTTATACAATAAAGGTTTACACTATTAGCTACTCATACAAAAAATATAAATGTTGATTGCAGTTGAAAAAATAAAATAAAAATAGTAATAAAATAAAAAAATTCAGCAGATTACATTGTTAAGTTAACGAAAACTTTAAGGAATGTAATTTATCAAGTTCGAATTGATCGTGATGAGCTAAAAGACGAAATTTTCCCAACGATTCACTGAAAACATAAATGAATATAAATTATCCTAAAAAATGCATTCTCATCGCATATGCGTTGGTAAAAAACTGAGTTTTACATCAAATCATATTGATATTAATGGTGATATGACAGTCATCGTTTTTTTAACCAGGTCAATGGAGCGTATGTCGAAGGGGGCTATTGGAAGTATTGGACGGTGTAGCTGTTATTTAATCATTCCATCCTAGTAATAATAGTACAGATCGTCAGAGTAATCAGAAATGAGGAGATCCGTAGGAGAACTAAAGTAACCGACATAGCCCGAAGAATCGCGAAACTTAAGTGGCAGTGGGCGGGGCACATAGCTCGTAGAACAGATAGCCGTTGGGGCAGAAAAGTTCTCGAGTGGCGACCACGAACCGGAAAACGTAGTGTTGGCAGGCCTCCCACTCGGTGGACCGACGACCTGGTGAAGGTCGCGGGTTGCGCATGGATGCGGGCACCGCAGCACCGGTCGTTGTGGAAATCCTTGGGGGAGGCCTTTGTCCAGCAGTGGACGTCTTTCGGCTGAGAGAGAGAATAATAGTACGTTACACAAAAATTCCCAAGAACTGGGAGGCGAATCCGACTGGGATGGGCTGCATTCGAAAAGTTGGATAATGTCTTCAAGAGTAAACTACCAATGAGCCTCAAACGTCGAGTGTTTGACCAATGTGCCCCCTAGTATAATGACCTATGGCTGTGAGACCTGGACCCTTACTGCAAAATCTATGCACGGCTTAGTGGCACAACGAGCTATGGAAAGAGCCATGCTTGGCATTTCCGTTACTGTGTGCAAAAGTTACTGATACAGCACTCTGAAGTGATTAGGGCAGGTCACATAAGCCGAAGGGAGGACGGAAGATGGGGCCGAATTACTAGACTGACGACCGTGGATGGGGCGAAGAAAGCAGGGCAAACCAGCTGCCCGTTGGAGTGACATCGCCAAAATTGGAGGCCTATTGTGGAGAAGGATTGCAAAAGATCGCGAAGCTTGACGTGCATTAGAGGAGGCTATTAGCTAGGATTCGGTAAGGGGGGTCATCCGACTACTTTATTTGTATCACATAATTCGTAACTTCATAGAATCACAACATAGCGGTAGTAACGAATCTTAAAAATCTATCTCTAAAATATCTTTTCTAAAGTTAATTTTTTTTTAGGAAGTATCGTTTTCAAAAAAAAAGTCTTTGAAAAATGGGAAAAGAAAAGCTGTGGAAAATGCAAAGGCCTACAAAAGTTACAGCCAACAATAGTATACTTACTTAACAAAAGTTATATTTTCAAATTAATTAACTTTTCTTTGTTAATCTTATTGGAATAATAGTGTGCTAGTGTTTCAATTATAGATACGTATGCTAATATTTTTTATTTGTAAAAAACATATACAGAAATCATAGAATTTGAACAGTATTTTTTTCGAAATTATAAAAGCTTTAGACAACACGTCTAATTAAATGATAAAGGCTCAAAAACTTGCCCAAAAACCTCATTCGTAAATCAGCCTAATCGACCGAGCGAGCGCAGCGAGCGAAGCGTCTCAGTTTCCACTAGCCGAAAATTCTTTTGTCTGTCCGGATGTTATCGCCTACAGGTGGCATTTCTGAACCGATTCTCATGAAATTTTGTAAGCAGGTTCGGTAATTTTATAGAATTTTTTAGTCGAGCCAGTTTTTTGAAATTTTATAAAATGGCCGAAATATATAAAAAAAACCTCATATCTCAGCTATTTAAAGAATAATTCAAAAATGTCATTAGACATTTTTGTTATTCTTATTAAGATGCATTTTTTTTGTTTGAACAACATAGTAAAATTCAATAAAACCGCTATAAATCCATATGTTATAAATTCTCATACGATAGTTCACAAAAAAATCAATAGATGGCGCAGCAAAGCTTTTAATACTCGCAAAATCGCTAATACGTTTACAAGAGTGACTTGATTTATTTATTAAATAAAATTAAATGGTTCTTAAAAATCATATGGCTTTTTTTGTCTTGCTTGGCTTTGAATTGTGTGTATTTATTCGGTTAATGGTATTGTATTGTGGATTGCTTTGCATGGTATAATTCTCTTGAAAACTTGAAATAATTCTGATATCAAAAAACTTTATTGTATGATTAGAATCCTATTATAAAAAAAAGTAATATATATAATACCTACATACCTACTAATCAGAGAGATTCGATTTCAAATGGAACTTTCTTTTTTGTTTGAACATTAATTTTGTTGCGCAAATAACATATACAATACATATAGCCAATAGGTACCATGCATTTCTGATGACTGACGACCTCCGTGGCCTCACGGTCATCACGCCCCGGACAGCTACACCAGAGGTCCCGGGTTCGATCCCCGGTCGGGTCAAGATGGAAAATAATCTTTTTCAGATTGACGTGGGTTTTGGATATTTATCTATATGTATTTGTTATAAAATATAGTATTGTTAAATTAGCATCCCGTAAAGTCTTGAACTTACGTTGGGGCTAACTCAATATGTGTGATTTGTCTGTATATATTTATTACTAGCTGTCGCCCGCGGCTTCGCCCGCGTGAGTTTCGCTTAGATGAAAAATCTCTCTTGGAGCTTTTCATCAGATGTTCCAGATCTTCAATTTTTATACGTCAGCAGAAAATGCTCATCAGGTTGAACGACTTTTAATAAGGCGCCTTTTCCATATATGTTATAGTGTAGCTGGTCTCTTGCAGTTCTTCATCAGATGTTCCAGATCTTCAATTTTTATACGTCATCAGAAAATGCTCATCAGGTTGAACGACTTTTGTTAAGGCACCACTTCCATATTTCTTATTTTTTAGCTGCTCTGTTAAGGTTCTTCATCAGGTGTTCCAGTTTTCAAAATCAACTATAGCCTATATGTTGCCCAGGCTTAATAGCTATACAACAAAAAAAGTTTCATTCAAATCCGTCCAGTAGTTTTTGCGTGAAACGCGTACATACATACAGACAGACAGACAGACAGACAGACAGACAGACAGACAGACAGACAAGAAATTCCAAAAAATGTTTTTTGCTTTCTATTATTCTTTTTAAGTGTCCCTCTATCCATTTCGGTCAAAAATACTAAATGTACAGACAAAATATTTTTACTGTTTTATTATATGTATAGATTATATTATTATTTATATTATTTGAGGCAAAAAAGGCAGGTTTCTCTAATTTTTTTTAGTGGTATTGACCAACCACAAGAACATGTTTGGGCTTATGGGTAAAATATGAGAACTTTTTACTTTCTTTCCAGCATTGGTAGGTTGGTTTCAAAACTCTTTTTAGCCAGGGACACGGTAAAATATCGGTTATTTCGTGGAAGGGCTCGCGAGGTCTACTGTTCTGACAGAACCACTAGTAATAAAACGGACGGACAGACGAACGGACATTCCTTGGCGGCGACCGGCGCAGGCGCCGCGTTATCGCGGATATAAATTTCGTTGGGTTGAGGACACTCGATGACCAATACTGGTTCGAAATGTCGTGAAAAAATGTAGGCACAGTGACATAGGGGTTGATACACTTGTAGCTATTATTTCATTTTATTTCTTCTCTTTTTCGTAAACCTATTTATTTGTATCTGTATTTGTGACCGCATGGTATAAATCTTAAACCTAATTTATATTACTTGTACCTACTATTACGTGTCGAAGCGGTGGTGGTCGAGTGGTAGGGCGCACTGTGGATACAAAATCCCAGGTTCGAATCCTGCCCGGGCCAACATGAGTTTGTATACCAATCTGACTCATGTTAGTTTTCATCGACCACCACTTGCTTCCGGTGAAGGAAAACATCGTGAGGAAACCTGCACTCTGGTTGATGATTATCAGCTAGTGTGTGAAATGGAGAAGGCAATGGCAAACTACTCCATTAAAAATTGCCATAAGAGTCGTTGTGAGTGATTCATTCCATATAATGACCACGACCCTCAGTCATGAGGAAATACGACTAAAGAGAGAGACTATTATGTATTTTGTGCTTATATTATAAATGCGAAAGTGAGTTTGTTTGTTTGTTACTCACGCTTTATCTACTGAACCAATCTTCCTAAAATTTCGTATACACATAGTTAGAAGTACGGAGAAGGAGATAGCGTATCTTTCATCCCGGGAAAAATCACTATTCCCGTGGGAAATTCACGCAGGCAAAAGCTGGTAAAATCATAAATGATTTTTTTTCTATGTCTCTATGTAAAAATGTAGAATATTATTTTATAATTTTAAGTGTTTTTAATTTTAGTTGTTAGATACCTAATTATTTGGCCATTAATTATAATATTACTTACCTATGCGTGTTCTTGCTAAATAAGCTTATCTATTCATATTCTCATTAGATCATTTTTCTTCCTAAGTACTTACTCCAAGTCACCGATTAGATATATGATACTACTAGCTTTAGCTCGCAGCTTCGCCCGCGTGAATTTCCCACGGGAACAGTACTTTTCCCGGGATGAAAGGTACCCTATGTCCTTCTCAGTACTTTTACGTATGTGTATGCAAAATTTCAGGAAGATTGGTTCAGTAGATAAAGCGTGAAGAGGTAACAAACAAATAAACAAACAAATTCACTTTCGCATTTATAATAGGTTAGGATTAGGATGCTAGTGAAGTAAACCTGTTGCGATATTTTGAAAAAAAAAACCGCAATATTTTACGATCTTGTATTAGGAGACCCAATCAGCTATTAGATACTTACCTCTAGTTATTTTCTACCATACAACCATCAAATAAAATTTATGTTAATATTTTACAACAGTTTTATCTGCGACATAAATGTCGAAAATATAGACCGTAGACTAAAGAAGTCCTATTCTTGCGCAAATAACCTAAAACCAACTTTATTACAACAGAATAGGGTAGAAAAACGTGTGTACGAAGAGGTATCTATTTGATAAGGGCGAGCGCACACGGGCCTTTGATAGATGATAATGGCCGACGCACACGATAATAAGCTGGAACGTTTTGTAAACACGGTGTTATCGGGAGTGCTTTTTGTTTGGTACTTATCTGTACCGACCGCGTACTCATCGGTAATATACATGTTATTGGGAGTATGTTTCTTATGGACGAGATGCAACAAAAAGATAAATATAACGATATATAAGTTATCGTCCTTTCTCTAGAAACTGGAAAAAAAGTTCCTAAATTTTTCTGAAGGAATCTGAGAAATAAATACGTATAATAGAAGCAAAATTAGTATTTTTTTTAGTATTCATCAATACGAACGTGTATTTAGATATTATTAACTGCAAATGACAAAAGAGTAAAATCCTAATTTGAATTTAGAACGTGTCATTTGTATTTTGTTCTTTTTTTACACGACTGACCAAACAAAGGAGTGTTAGGTTTTGATGGTTCAAGTATGTATGTTTGTATGTATGTAAGTTTCTTTATTCCACCATAAGTCCTGAACGGCTTAACAGATTTTGAATTGGTTACTTTTATCCCGAAATTCCCACCGGAGCGAAGCCCCGGGACGCGGCTAGTATTCCTTATTTCCCAGTCAAAATATTTTCTTTCTACAAATGTCACAACAGGTGAATAACATTTCACTATTACTACCGGGAAAGTTATCTCAAAGCCAAACAAACCGATTTGCCCACCATATGCCGATACGTTAATGTAGTGCTTTTAAGCTTCGAGTAGCTTTGCGTTATCTGTGGACAAATAACGCGTGTTTTAACGGGATCATGAGATAAGATAGATAACTAAATTATTGTTGATCAATAAATTATTAGGTTTAGTTCTTGTGCCGTCGAACTTCGTCCGCGCGTATAATTTACTATAGTTCTAAGTGACGACGACGTACAAGATGAAACCCACACCAGATTTTAAGTTAGACCTTCAATGTAGGACAGAACAATCCCATGATAAGGATTTGCGATTTGTACAACAAACACAGTAATGTCATTCAATGTGACCTATTCTGTGATAGTTACGCAAAGTTAAAAAAATCTGTTTCTCAAAGTATTTAGTTGTCATATGTCACAAAAGGTATTAATTTATTTCTTTTTAAATGTTTTAGTCAGTGCTTTCATACACAAAACATATAGACATCGTGTTTGTTTTTTTTTTATATTTGCATGTTTTAAACTTTATCATAAGTGTTGTGTACAATCTTTATTAGGATTTCAGAATCAAAAAGATGTGTAGAACTACCTATGTATAAGTAATTTATGTTCTGTGATTGTACCTTTTTAAATAAAATAAAAAAATTGAAATTATTGAATACTAGTTGTTCGCCGCGAACTTAGACCTCGCGATTATTATTTCAAAATATCTCAAAAACGGCTGAACTGATTTTGTTGCGCAACGAACTTAAAAATTCTATGGATAGTTGCTACACGTATTCTTAATATCATCGAAATTAATTCAACGGTTCGAGAGTTATCGCGGAACAAACATACATACATACGGATGCATTGGCGCAGATCGGGCTGTATGTGCCAAACAGGTACGTGCGACGCCGTCACCGCCCCCCCCTGCTAGCGGTGCCGCTCGCGCGGACCAATCTGCTGCGGAAGGCTCCTCTGACGCGGGCGCTGCGCACACTCAACCTCATAGCTAATGAGATAGATTTGTTTTATTGCTCGTTGAGTGAATTCACACGAGTAGGGTTATCCATTATATGTCACAGGATGTAAATATTAACAATAAGCTGCACTATCGCATTAGGCTAACCTGTCATGATAGCTGTAAGTTGTGAATAAATAAATAATAAAAAAAATATTTACATACATACATACAAACAATGTTGTTTTCGCCCCAACTTGAATTATAGCCCTCGCTCGCTTCGCTCGCTCGGTCAACTATCTAGCATCTCTCTTAGTACACTCCCTAAGGAACCCACATGCCAAATTTCAGCTAGCCAGTACTTAGTTTTGGGTGTGCGTCGTAGTCACTCAGTCAGTAACGGAAGAATCATACCTACTACTAGTTGTTCGCCGCGAACTTAGACCTCGCGATTACTAGTAGTTCGCCGCGAACTTAGACCTCGCGATTATTACTCGCGTTTTTATTGATATACTCTGATTTCGACTTTTCTAACATAATTTAGTTCCCTAAATAAAATCTAGATGGCGTTATCCAAAGTTAGAACACGCTATGGTTTCGTTTGCTACATAATCGCGGACATTTTTATTAATATTTCAAAAACTACTGAACCGATTTTGATGCCCAACGAACTTAAAAATTCTATTGATATTTCCTACATGCCTACCAAATTTCATCAAAATCGGACCATCGGTTGGGCAGTTATCGCGGTACAAACATACATACATACATACATACATACATACAAACAATGTGTTTCGCCCCCAACTCGATTTAGAGACCTTCGCTCGCTTCGCTCGCTCGGTCAACTAGTCGTTCGCTGCGAACGTAGACCTCGCGACTATTAAAATACAATATTTATTTTCACAAAAAATTAAATATCTCAAAAACGGCTGGACCGATTTTGATGCCCAACGAACTTGAAAATTCTATTAACCATCCCTACATATATTCCAACTTTCATCAAAATCGGAACAACGGTTCGAGAGTTATCGCGGAACAAACATACATACATACATACATACATACATACATACATACATACATACAAACAATGTGTTTTTCGCTCCAACTTGAATTATAGCCCTCGCTCGCTTCGCTCGCTCGGTCAATTATTTTAAAATATCTCAAAACCGGCTGAACCGATTTTGTTGCGCAACGAACTTAAAAATTCTATGGACAGTTGCTACACGTATTCTTAATATCATCGAAGTTAATTCAACGGTTCGAGAGTTATCGCGGAACAAACATACATACATACATACATACATACATACAAACAATGTTGTTTTCGCCCCAACTTGAATTATAGCCCTCGCTCGCTTCGCTCGCTCGGTCAAATACTAGTAGTTCGCCGCGAACTTAGACCTCGCGATTATTACTCGCGTTTTTATTGATATACTCTGATTTCGACTTTTCTAACATAATTCAGTTCCCTAAATAAAATCTAGATGGCGTTATCCAAAGTTAGAACACGCTATGGTTTCGTTTGCTACATAATCGCGGACATTTTTATTAATATTTCAAAAACTACTGAACCGATTTTGATGCCCAACGAACTTGAAAATTCTATTGATATTTCCTACATGCCTACCAAATTTCATCAAAATTGGACCATCGGTTCGGCAGTTATCGCGGTACAAACATACATACATACATACATACATACATACATACAAACAATGTGTTTCGCCCCCAACTCGATTTAGAGACCTTCGCTCGCTTCGCTCGCTCGGTCAATTATAAGTGCGAAAGTTTGGATGTGAATTTGTGAGTTTATGAGGATGTTTGTTACTTCACGCAGAATCTACCGGACGGTTTTCTATGAAATTTGGTATCCCTCTCTCTATAGTCGTATTTCCTCATGACTGAGGGTCGTGGTCATTATATGGAATGAAACACACACAACGACTCTCTAGGCTATTTTTAATGGAGTGGGGTGAATTTCAACAAACGGTGATTTTTTTACGTTATCGGTGGATTTTTTTGTTTTCCTTTTTTTTATGTATGTTTGAGTTTTTATGTATTCCTTATGATATTATATATTTGCATTGTTTACGACAACAACGTATCAGTCATAACGAAGGAGAAAATTGAGATCAAATTTGGTTGCCACCGATTATGTAAATTGTCCACCGATTAGATTTTCTGTCCACCGAGTATATAATCCTATCCACCGATTTGAGATGGCTATCCACCGATTTGAGAAGATTATACACCGATATAAGATTCAATATTGGAAGGTGGCCTTCTAATATTGAAAACTGTTTTGTAATATATAAGAGCCTTATAGTATACTAATAGTACTTATAAATTATATATGGTAACCAATCAAGAAACTTAAAAAAATGTTTTCCTTGATTGCTAACATACATTTAGAAAAAAAATTGAAATCACACCGATTTCATAAAACAAGCCACCGATAAGATAGAATTGCCCACCGATTTGATAAAGCAGTCCTCCGATTTCAGATAACTGTGCTTCAAATTATAAATTTGACACCGATTACAGACATATGCCACCGAATCAAATTTTCTGGTGTTATCGGTGGATTTTATGAGATCGGTGGACAAAAATGTCCACCGATGCCACCGACTTCAGAACACCGAGGTCAGAAAAAATGCACTTTTTCAAAAATTTGAAGAGATGCATAATATGTACGTTATTTTCAATAACAGTTAATTAAACTTATACTCTAACTACATGTATTTGAATCCAACAACTATGACATAACTGCTTTTTAGACTAGATAAATCAGACCACCGATCATAGGAAAAAATTGTCCGGGAGAAACTGAAATGGCTTACTTACCTTATTGGCGCGAAAACGCGACGATCTGGGGCCCGTCCGTCTTGCCTACGCTTTAGCACATAACTGACGTGAAACAAAATTAGGGGCGGGGATACCTTCGCGTTCTGATATGTAATGTTAGGCCTAAATTACTTTTGCTCACCGATCTCAGGACGTTTTGTAAAACAATACGTTTGTACCTGTCAGCAAAAAACTTAGCTAGTTATGTAAGAAAATATGGTTCATATTAATAACGGAACTAATATTCTATAAAAATGGATAAGTTTTAAACTGGATTTACGCATATTTGATAAATTATGAGCTTCTTTGTTTACAAGAACAGTAGAAGAACAGCCACCGATTACAGAAAATTTGGTGTTTATGTATATATTTCTACCCTCAAAAGTATTCTCAAAAGAATTATATTTTTGCCACAAACCAATAACTATCTTATCTTAACAAAAAAAAATAATTCGGTCCGCCATTTTAATTATAAACTACGAATTTCAAGTAGTACAATCGAAAAACTCGTTTGGGAAATTCACCCAGTGGTTTTGTTTAAATACAAACCACTGGATAGAAAGCACATAAGATATTTTATTAATAGAAATCCATCATCCATCAAATCCCCTGACAATACCTCCGACCCCCGTACCATAGACTCCACCATAAACCCTCATTCAACATCCCCCCTTTTAAGTACTTAACTTTAAGAATACTAGTCGTTCGCTGCGAACGAAGACCTCGCGACTATTAAAATACAATATTTATTTTCACAAAAAATTAAATATCTCAAAAACGGCTGGACCGATTTTGATGCCCAACGAACTTGAAAATTCTATTAACCATCCCTACATATATTCCAACTTTCATCAAAATCGGAACAACGGTTCGAGAGTTATCGCGGAACAAACATACATACATACATACATACATACATACATACATACATACATACATACATACATACATACATACATACATACATACATACATACATACATACATACATACATACAAACAATGTGTTTTTCGCTCCAACTTGAATTATAGCCCTCGCTCGCTTCGCTCGCTCGGTCAATTACAAACCTAAACTCAATTACAATTTCTCCAAATGTAAAAAATTACAAACATAATCATTAAGGAACCTAGGCCTTACTCTAACCCTTTCTGACCTACGCGGCTCCTCTTCATCTTGCATTACATTACTTTCCCCATCACCTCCATCAGTGATTTCCAAATCACTATCCCCACTTTCAGATAGGTATATCTACAAAATCCTCATGAAATTTATCAGTTTCTTTTAAATGCTCTGTCCTATTCTTTCCCATGCTACCAGATTCCTTTAAAGCTAATTGTTGAAAAGGTGCTGGCACCAAATGCCAACGATTCCTTCTATAATTTACACCTTTAACTTGAACAAAATATGACCTTGGCTCTTTTGCCTTTCTGACAACAATACCATATGCCCGTAAATCAATGACCCATACATTATTACCTACCTCTATATCTTCCAAACTCACTACGTTATGACTTTTATTGTAATTCCTTGCTACTTTCTCCCTTCCTAAATTTCTCTTAACTCTAAAATCTTTATGAATATCTAATTTTACACTCAAATTATTAGGAAACACAGGTAATATTTCCCTTATTTTCCTATTAAACATTAACTCGCTAGGACTGTATCCAGTCTCCAATGGAGTATTACTATAACTAAGTAATGCTAAATAAATATCTTTATTTTTCTTTAATAATTTTTTTGCTATCTTAATCCCGGCTTCTGCACATCCATTACTCTGTGGAAAATAAGGGCTACTAGTTATATGAATAAAATTATATTCCTTAGAAAAAAGCACAAATTTACTTTTAAATTGCGTTCCACAATCCGTTCTAACAATTTCTGGTATACCATAGCGAGCAAATGTTTCTTTACAACATTTAATAATAGCTAACTCTGTCAAATCATACAATTTAAAAATCTCTATAAATCTAGAATAATAATCAATCATGACAACAAACCAATTATTATCATACTTAAACAAATCAATACCTATTTTTTGCCATGCCCTCACAGGCATTTCTTCCACAAATAAAGGTTCTCTATGATTAACTCTTTCCTGTATACATTCAGGACAATTTTCTATCAAAACCTTTATCTGTGATGATAAACCTAACCACCACACTGCTTGTTTAGCCCTCTCTCTACATTTTGTTATTCCTAAATGACCTTTATGAATGTCATCCAATATTTGTTTTTGTAAACTTCGAGGTATACCTACTATTATAAATTAAAAATTCTTCTTGCACAGAAAAATTATGTCTAAATTGATAATAATCTTTTAATTCTAAAGCAATTTTACCCTTTTCAGGCCAACCATTTTCTGTAAAATAAACTAAAAATCGACAAATTTGACACTTTTTCTGTTCTAATTTTATTAAAGTCAATTTATCATCCTGTATGCAGTTCTCAGTAGGAGATCTGGATAAAGCATCAGCAACTACTAATCTTTTCCCTGGAACATAAATAACTGTATATAAATATCGCATTAATTGCAACCTGAATCTTAATAATCTTGGAGTTAAATCATCAATGGGCTTCGTTTGCAAAATGTACAAGTGGTTTATGATCTGTTTCTAAAGTGACATGAATACCTATAACATAATCTTTAAACTTATGAACAGCCCATGCTAATGCCAAACACTCCTTTTCAATTTGTGCATAATTCTTTTCCGTGTTATTTAAAGTTCTACTAGTAAAAGATACAACTTCTTTATTACCCATATGATCCTCTTGTAACAATACTGCACCTAATCCATAAGAACTACTATCCGCTGAAATAATAATTTTTTTACTTGGATCATAATGTCGCAAAACGGGAGAATTTGAAATTAATGTTTTTATCTCTTCAAATGCTTTGTTCTGGTACATTTCCCAACTAAATTTTATCCCATCTCTTAATAACTCATTTAATGGTTGCAATATATTAGTTTTATTAGGTATAAACCTTCCCACATAATTCACTAATCCTAAAAATTGCATTAATTCTTTCTTATTACCAGGAACCTTAAACTGTTTTATACTCTCTACCCTATCCGGATCTAAAGATATACCTTTCTCACTTATGATATGGCCCAAATAAGTTATTTGTTCTACTCCAAAAACACATTTATTTTTATTTATTGTCAATCCTTCCTTACTTAATCGAGTTAATACCTCCCGTAACAAAATATTATGGCTAGATCTATCCTTTGTAAATATTAAAATATCATCTACATGCACAACCACCCCATCTAAGTCATAAAATAAATTTGCAAATTTCATCGAAAAATATTCAGGTGCGCAATTAAGACCCATGGGTAAACGATTGTACATATACCTACCAAAAGGTGTCAAAATTGTTGTAAGCTTCTTAGAATCCTCACTGAGAACAATTTGATAAAATCCTGAAGTAGCGTCGATTTTTGAAAATATTTTTGATCCTCTTAATCTTCCTAAAGTTGTCTCTACCCTCAGTATAGGAAATATGGTCGAACAATACTTTTATTTACTGCAGTATAATCCCCACAAATCCTAACATCCCCATTTTCTTTGGGAACCACTACTACAGGAGATACAAACATTGTTGGTTCTTCTACTTTGCTAATAACTCCTAAACTTTCCATCTTAATTAAATCTTTTTTTACTTTTTCCAATAATGGTATGGGAACAACCCTAGGTACAGTCTGTACATAAGGCACTGGATTATCTACTAGTTTTATTAAAAATGTGCCCTTAAAAGTTCCCAAACTATCAAATATTCCTGGAAATTCCTTTTCTATTTGTTGACTACAAATAATACCAGACCCACAATCTTTAAATGTACTACACAAATTTAAAATATTCATCTTTTGTATTGCTGGTCTCCCTAAAATAGGACACTTCAAATTCTCAATTATATACGCTTTTCCACTATATAACCCATTTAAATACCTAAGTTGTACATATATATATAACCTTTGACTTTTAAAGCCTGCCCATCTGGACCCCTAATCACATCATCACATGACCATATTTTTAATCCCTTAACTAACATAGATTCTGGAATAGCTACCAAGTCTGCACCAGTGTCAATTAGAAATTTGACTACCTTATTTTCTCCTCCCATTTGACCCAAGTAACATTTGATTCGGGTCTAGGTTGTAAAAAATGCCTTTAGGTTCGAAAATGGTCGTTAGAAGGTTATTGTTATGCTATCTGGTACTAAAAAGTATTTGAGAATGATTAATAAGTCTTAAAACTAATTGTTTATTACTACAACCTTCAAGCCGCGGACAAGAGTTTAAATTAAAGTAATTTTGACTCGTGTTTCAAGAGCATTAAGACTTAGGATCTCATAGTTGTCGTAGACTCCTGATTAGGTTCTGAAAAAGCTAGCACTATGCTTAATTGTGATCTAAAGGTTTAAATTTTAGGTTTAATATAACTATAAAGTTATGGAATGTTGAACTCGCCTTTAAGTAATTTCTAAAACTTACTATAAACCTTTAGGCTGTATTTAGTTGTCCAGGCAAATTAATTTTGACTGCTTGGTAAAAATCCAAACCAATAAGATATTGTTTATGAGCTGAAGGCGACTTCAAAGCAACAGCATCGATTGCAAGATAACAGCAATAGTGTTGACTATCGATAGTATTGTCAGTAGTATTGTGACCTTGAAAAATAGTCACACTATCGATAGGCCTATCGATAGTATCCATAACATCGATAGTATCGATATCCAATAGTTTGCAATACTATTGATGATCGATAACCCAAACTATCGTTTATTGCTTTTCGATACTATTGATGTTTTCTAATAAATACTATCGATAGTATTGATACTATCGATACTAATGACACTAATATTTCAACAAACAAACAATCGATAGTCAAACTATCGATAGTCCGGCAACGCTTTTGCAAGATGAACCGGCACATTCGGCTTATACAACCAAATCTTAAAAGTAACTAAATGTGCTCAGCGGTTGTTTTCGCGACTCGTAAGTTTTGAACTACTCCTGGCGATAACCTTAGAGCTGCGAAAATAGCTTAGTCGTTTTAACTAGCTCTGCGATATAACCCTTAGCTCCTAATTCGGCAAACATTAAAAGCTTGTAGTTGTTACAATCCTAAAAAGGTTAATTAAAATGCTCTCTAGTAATTTGTTAATGACAGCCATATTTTTTTACTGAAATAATTAAAAAAATTTAAGCAAATAGCAATATTTTATCCAAAAGGCAATATTAAGAAACGTATGCTGTACGATTTAATATATAATGCTTTTTCTTTGAATAGAAGTTTTATTTCCAATGCGATTTGCCACCAACCACTTCATTTTATACTCATATTGCATTAAAATATCTTAAATTTTTTTAACTTTCGAAAGGCCCGTCTCGTATAACCAGCCAATTATCCTAACATTTCACAATAAAGTGCTAGTCGCAGTATTTTTATAATATTGCCTGACTTCAACAAGCTCCAAATTATTTCGTTATGAATACATCACTCATATCTCGCCATTTTAAAACTTGTTACATGACAGCTAGGAAATCGCCATTTATAAATAAAGTATTTAAAGCCACGATTGGTGTTTTGTGTAAAAATATCTTAAACAGAAACATTTTAAAACCCGGGATTCTTGAAAAGGCATTTATTCAAGTCCATCAAAAAGGTTTTAAGTTGTCATAGGTTACATCTAAGATTAATTTATAACTTTTAAAGCTGTCTATACAAGGTTATATTAACGTTAAATTAAGGTATTCTGATAAGAACTATAGGTTTTGCTGTAGCTCTCGAAAAGGTTCTAAAACGTGGGCCCTTTTTGCACACAGGAGGTTAATATATGGTTAACATAATGTTATTGAGTCTATTAAGACTTACGAGTAGATTTCCATACAAAGGTTCTAGAACCTTTTTTAGAATCTTTCTAAAACCTAAAATGTTACTTGGGGAGTGTCAACGTTAATTTGAAAATCATCTCCAACCTTAATATTATTAATCTTCAGAAAATCTTTATTGCCGCAACATCTTGAAAAATGTCCATATCTTTTACATCTAAAACATTGCTGCTTCGCTGCTGGGCATTTCTCCTTGGTATGTATGCCCCAGCTTCCACACCACCAACATTTTTTTATCAACGGACTTTGTTTTATTTAATCTATTAACTTCCCACTCTTTCTTTCCTTCTTCAATAAAATCTTGTTGCTGCTCTGCCTGTCTAGCCATAATTACAGCCTTCTCTAAAGTTAACTCAGCTTCCAACTGCATACGCTCACTTGTTTTTCCATCCCTCATACCTATTATAAGCCGATCTCTAATCAATTCCTCCTTCAACTCTCCATATTCACAACTCTCCGCCAAAATATGCAACTCTCTGACAAAATCTGAAATATTTTCTCCTTCCTTTTGCTTCCTGGAATTAAATCTGGCCCTCTCATATACAACATTTTTTTTAGGCTTAAAATATTCATTCAACGCAGCTACCACTTCGTCGTACCGTTTTTTTCCCTCGATCTTCAGTTGTTTTATCAACTGCTCCGCCTTTTCCCCCAACGCATATAATAACAAATTTATTTTCTCCTCATCATCCTTCTTTTTGAAATTTGATATTGCCAAATATCTTTCAAAACGGCAAAGCCATGCTTCCCAATCTCCATCGAAACTAAATTCATTAGGCAATCTAATAGCCTTTTCAACCATCTTTGTATGTTTTTCTGTTCTTTCAATTTTAAAAAAAATTAAAACATTACCTACCTAGTTATTTTAATTTAAATAATTATTTAAATCACCGCTGCCACCATGTTTAAATACAAACCACTGGATAGAAAGCACATAAGATATTTTATTAATAGAAATCCATCATCCATCAAATCCCCTGACAATACCCCCGACCCCCGTACCATAGACTCCACCATAAACCCTCATTCAACAGGTTTGCCATTACCTTCTCCATTTCAGACACTAGCTGATAATCATCAACATAGAGTGCAGGGGTTTCCTCACGATGTTTTCCTTCACCAGAAGCAAGTAGTGGTCGATAAAAATTAACACGAGTCAGATTGGTATACAAACTCATGTAGCCCGGGCAGGATTCAAACCTGGGATTTTGCATCTATAGGTGGGCGCTCTACATCGACTATACAACCACTAGACGCCGCACGCTCTAACTTCTACAACGAAACAATTCAGACAAAAGTATGAGGTGTGCGGGTCGGGGGTACTGAGCTCTGATTGCTCAGTTCAAGGTCAGGACATGTACTTGATCATAACTAGTGATGGAAACTAATAAGTAATAGTTTATATTTACCGGGTGGAATTAAACATTAAGCATTTTATAAATATTGTTTAATAAGAATAAATCAGAAAATCAGATAAAACAAACATTTTTAACTATTTATTGATTACAAAGGTTTCGTAAGAAATAAGAGTCATACAAACATACAGACAAACAGATATACAAATATACCGACAAACAGATATACAAACATACAGACAAACAGACATACAGACAACAGATATACAAACATACAAACACACAGACATACAGAGTTACAAATATACGGACAAATAGACATACAGACAAACAAATATACAAACACATAGACATACCGATTTACAAACATACAGACAAACAGATATACAAACATACAAACACACAGACGTACAGATTTACAAACATACAGACAAACAGACATACAGACAAACAGATATACAAACATACCGACAAACAGACAAACAGACATACAGACAAACAGATATACAAACATACAGACAAACAGATATACAAACATACAAACACACAGACATACAGATTTACAAATATACAGACAAACAGACATACAGACAAACAAATATACAAACATACAAACACACAGACATACTGATTTACAAACATACAGACAAACAGATATACAAACATACAGACAAACAGATATAGAACAGACATGCAGACAAACAGATACATATATGTACAAACATACAGACAAACAGACATACAGAAATACAAACATACAGACAGACAGATATACAGACTTATAGACGTACTTACATACAGATATAAAGACACATACATGCGAGCAAAGTCGCGTCTTAGTGCTAGTGCATACATTTACATTATGATTAAAAATTAATTATTTCGTTTTATTTTATATTATTATACAAAATTAGCATTTATAATTCTCTATTCAAATCGTGGTACAACACTACTTACACGTGCCAATAATTCAAGAACGGGATAGCGATAATTATTTACATAGGAAAGAAAGGGATGCATGGAAAAAAGACATCAACGCGACCTGCTATCTTACCACCGTACATGCAAAAATAACCAAACCAACCAATATAGCTAGAGCTCTCGTCATCATCCTGAAATTAAAATACTTTTTAAAAGTAGCTTACCTGTGAAATGTTATGCCATCTTTTTTGAAATTAGATGTTTGGCTACATTTTCCACACCAATTAATAGTACACGGAGCCATTTCACTTCAATACTCAATATTGATTTTAATAAAAATAATTCTATAGACGAACATGTGCACGGGTCACGGATGTGGTCAATACTAAGTGGGATGTCGAGCTCGGCGGCTTACATCAGACGTATTAGTCTGATGTGTTGTCTGAAAATGTTCGCCCTACAAGCGATGTCTAGTGGTTGTATAGTCGATGGCGCTCTACCACTCGACCACCACCGCTTCCGAAATCTATACTAATATTATAAATGCGAAAGTTTGGATGTGAGTTTGTGAATTTTTGAGTTTGTGAGGATGTTTGTTACTCAATCACGCAAAATCTACTGGACGGATTTCGATGAAATTTGGTACAGAGGTAGATAATGACCTGGAATAGCACATAGGCTACTTTTTATCCCGGGAAAAAGCACTGTTCCCGTGGGAAATTCACGCGGGCGAAGCCGCGGGCAAAAGCTAGTTTGGTATAAGGGTAGAAAAATACCAGAAGTAGCAAAAGGTAGGTACTTTTTATCCCGAAATTCCCAAGGGAGCGAAGCCCCTGGCTAGTTTTCTATATATTGATAGTCAAAAGAGTTCATTGTATGTGCGTCTGGTGGCCGATATCTCGATCACTTGAGAATCCAGCAGTCACAAACAAAGACGCAGTTTGTTACAGCCTTGCGTTGATAGTGTCGTGGGAAGTCATGAGTTTTGTTATAAGTCGTGCAATAAATCAAATACTTCACTAACATTGCTTCCCATGGAAATAGGTAACCTTTCTAATACAGTCACTACTGATTAATATTTGTTTCTTAAAATTTAATAATACAGTAACGCTACTAATTTCTTAAAGTCAGAATATTGCTACAGTTGGTTGTCTTTTTCTTCGTCTTGAATTCTATTAGATACTAGCCTGTGCCTATTTACTACAATTAACTATTATTTATATCTCAGGTTCTAGGCGGGTTATCAAGATGAAACCTACGCCAGATTTTAAGTTAGACCTTCAACAATATAACCGTGAAAACCGCATCCAATTTGGTCCAGTAGTTTTGCGGGATACGCGTACAAACATACAGACAGAGAGACAGACAAACAAAAAAAAAATGGTTTTGGCTTCTATTGGCCCTATGAAGACCCCTCATAGTTTTTTTCTTAATTATCTCCTATGTACAGACACAGGCAAGTTACAGTTTTATTATGTCAATTGATATTATTATTATTTCGTTGTTACTTTCAGTATTAAGTATTTGCACTACCTGCTTTATCAGCATCACCCATTTGGTTGGCTGGTAGAAAAAACATTTACATAAATCAATTTATATTCTATAGTTTGTGGAGAGCAATTCTTAAAAAGTCCTTAAGAAAGTCAAGTTTTTTAATAAATGATGGATTTTTGATTGATACCTAATCAAGCACACAAGGAAAGGGAAATTTAAAAAACAATGGACGAAAAGCAGTTGGAGTAAGCCATCGAGATATTATGTACTATAATTGTATTTCGATGGAGCAAGCCAATTTTTATACGACTATAGTCATATAACTCGCCACTCCATCCAAGTTTGTGTAGTATAAATTACCATTGTCACGTCACAAAAAAAAATCTCGATGGCTTTCAACACAGACACAGAGCCGCCTTTAAATCTGAAAAGACCTTTCACAGACCCAATGTGTCTTCCAAAATCCAGCATTGCGTAATAATCCTCGTAAAATGGCCCATACACTATACTTACGTAAGTGCGGCGTTAAGGCGGCGAATTCAATCCGCATAAGAATTCAAAACGCATAATGTCTTAAAAAAGGAGTCTCCAAGAAGAGCGACGAATCGTGATGTTATAGGATTAATTCTGATTCTGAGTGCTCGGTATACGCACTGTACGGAACAACCGCGGAGATTCGCGGAGAGAGAACAACGTTTTTGAGTTCTTAAATACATACGGCTCCATATTCAAAAGGTATTAACAGTTGTGTTAACGAAACTTCATTGTTGAAAATGATTTATATACAGTATCCTGTATTTACAGGAATAAATATTTATTTATTTATTATTTAAACATTTATTTATTTACTAGCTGTCGCCCGCGGCTTCGCCCGCGTGAGTTTCGCTTAGATGAAAAATCTCTCTTGGAGCTTTTCATCAGATGTTCCAGATCTTCAATTTTTATACGTCAGCAGAAAATGCTCATCAGGTTGAACGATTTTTGCTAAGGCGCCATTTCCATATATGTTATAGTGTAGCTGGTCTCTTGGAGCTTTTCATCAGATGTTTCAGATCTTCAATTTTTATACGTCAGCAGAAAATGCTCATCAGGTTGAACAATTTTTGTTAAGGCACCATTTCCATATTACTTATAGTTTAGCTGTTCTGTTATGGTTCTTCATCAGGTGTTCCAGTTTTCAAAATGAATTATAGCCTATATGTTGCCCAGGCTTAATAGCTATACAACAAAAAAAGTTTCATTCAAATCCGTCCAGTAGTTTTTGCGTGAAACGCGTACATACATACAGACAGACAGACAGACAGACAGACAGACAGACAGACAGACAGACAGACAGACAGACAAGAAATTCCAAAAAATTTTTTTTGCTTTCTATTGTTCTTTATAGGTCTCCTCTATCCATTTCAGTCAAAAATATTAAATGTACAGACAAAATATTTTTACTGTTTTATTATATGTATAGATTATTAATATTATTAATTTATTACTTTCACTACCTAGTTAGATGATATACTTACTTATAAATGCTACGATATGACATACATAAAAACTAGCTACCCATGACGATTTCTTAGGTAATAAGTAAGTATAGTTTCTTTGCATAGAAAAATGTAAACTTCTTACAGAAGAAACTTTTTGGAGAAAATGTTGCAGTGGACTTCGTGACTGTATGGTCATTTTTCTTTTCCACTCGCTACTTTGAAACAGCAATAAACTTGTTATAGTATAAATACATAAAAATTATTAAGTCAACAATTAAGTAATTCCTAACTAATATTATAAATGCGAAAGTGAGTTTGTTGTTTGTTTATTTGTTACCTCTTTACGCTTTTTATATACTAAACCAATCTTCCTGAAATTTCGCATACACATTAGAAGTACTGAGATGGATATAGGACACCTTTTATTCCGGGACAAAGTCATTGTTACCGTGGCGAAGCCGCGGGAAAAAGCTAGTATAGAAATAAAGACGCTTGCAGAGAATGTGTACAGTGCGTATGAATGACATGGATGGAGCAGACAACCCAGTAGCACTGCGTCTCTCGCTTGTCCGAGTTGACACATCGATTTGACGGCTCCGTGGTGGGTGCTTGACAAATATGTGTAAGCAAATACTATTTATATAGTACTAGCTTTTGCCCGCGGCTTCGCCCGCGTAAATTTCCCACGGGTACAGTGCTTTTCCTCGGAATGCAGGATGCAATAGTTAGAAATAGTGAGAAGGACATAGGGTATGTCCTACTCAGTACTTCTAACTATGTGTATGCGAAATTTTAGCAAGATTAGTTTAGTAGATATAGCGTGAAGAGTTAACAAACAAATAAATAAACAAACAAACTATTAGTTAGGATTTGGTGAAGACATGTAAGTGAGATACCGGTGCAACCATAGGGTTAGGTTCATCCCGATGGAGGCACAACTTATCCGTGGTCACACCATTTTACCACACCAGTGTGACTATGATTAGTCTTATTTATCCGTAGTCACACCAGTGTGACTACGGATAACTTGTTCTGATCTGTAGTCACACCATCACACCTTTGACCCAATTTGGGTATGACCCATGTCCATCTGCCCGTCCGTCCGTACGCGGCTTAGCGTCCAAATAGTTAGTGCAAGAAAGGTGAAATTTTGCCTTCGTTTTAACTAAATAATAGCACAAAGCAGTTGATACCGGTACTAAATTTTCCATATAAACTCCTGGAATGGACCGGTACGTTTCGGTACTTTATATATGACAATTTTGCACTGGTACCAACCTGTAACAAGTTACAAGCCCTGGCACAAAGTAGCTGGTTGAGTATTTGACATTCATTTTTATTACAAGATCAAAGTTACTTAGGCTTGAGGTCTTTTGTCCAGCAGTTATCATTTCACCTGAAGTGACTTGAGTTACCAAAACCGTTAAAGGTCATCGCAAGGTTATCGATCGCTAATCAGCTGTAGTATGTAGGTATGTGATCATGGGACGTCCAAATCATATTGGCCCACTTTGAAAGACTTTAGGCTGGCTGTTCAGTAACAGTCACATTTAACTTTAAAAATTATATATTTTTTTTCTATAACCCAAAGCACAGATTACGTACCTAATACTGAAGTAGGTAAAGGGAAAAGTTACAAAACTCTTCTCCCAAAGTTACATTACAAAGTTCATGCGTAGTTTATTTTAGTTCGTCCATGCATTAAAAACAAAAACTACTTATTACTAGATTTCCACAATAATAGACACCCCCTATTGTCCTAATCTGTAAATTCCCCAAAGACGAGTCGGTGCCCACTCCGGATTAAACCGGGAAGAAACGATTTCCGCCCGTTTATTCCTGGGCGTAAGCCCACTATGAAGCGGTGGTGGCCGAGTGGTAGGGTGCGCCTGTGGATGCAAAATCCCAGGTTCGAATCCTGCCTGGGCTACGTGAGTTTGTATACCAATCTGACTCATGTTAGTTTTCATCGACCACCACTTGCTTCCGGTGAAGGAAAACATCGTGAGGAAACCTGCACTCTGGTTGATGATTATCAGCTAGTGTGTGAAATGGAGAAGGCAATGGCAAACCACTCCATTAAAAATTGCCAAGAGAGTCGTTGTGTGTGTTTCATTCCATATAATGACCACGACCCTCAGTCATGAGGAAATACGACTAAAGAGTGCGAGAAGCCCACTATAAATGGGTTTACGTCGGGCAAATACCTTTACTTCCCGTTTATTCCCGGACATAAACTCATCTCCGCTCCTGGCCGAATCTGAGCCGTGATAAAACAGAAAGGGCCGACACGCGCACAGTGGTTGATGGGATTACGTTGATCCGGCCGTGGAGCGTTGCGGCAAAAAATGTTAGAGATGATCTTTTGGCTGCCAATATGTGTCAATCCACGGGAAAAGGTACCTTATGGTCATTGGCGCTTAAGTCGTTCCGAAAAACAAATCATACAAGTTTACTTAGCTTATAATAAACAGAATGTCATAAGTTCCAACGACCATAAGATACCTTTTCCCGTGGATTGACACATATTCAGTTGCAATAGGTATTACGTTTCGTGCTACTAACTGACTTACTGCGTTATTTACACGCTTATAAAAATCAATATCTATGTAGGTAATGGGTAATAACAGATTGTTTATCACTTGGATTTCAAATACTGAGAGTCTTATTCCTCTCTTTTTCAAAAAGCAAGATTTAAAAAAAAAGAAAATGTACTACTAAGAAGTACATCTTTCACTGTACCTACCTAAAATGATTAATGGATAATACTGGGTTATCATTAAATACTGTTATTTCTATTCTAATATCATTAGTCTTGTCTGATCTTGACTTCAAAACTAAAAGCTTATTTACAATGATCAACCAAGCTTTTCACTTAGAATAGATATAGCCATAATTGATCCCTTTTCAAAGGAATCCCGATCTTTTAAAATCTCAAAAAAATGAGATCATAGATATTTTTTTTAATCACAGATACAAAATGACACACGGGCGCCAACCGATGTGTTAAACGCGCCCTATATTTTGACAAAAGAGGTTTTGATATAAGCTCTTTTTCTTTTTTTTCTTGAGTGACAAAGCTCTTCTTTGTCGGCTTTCTGTAACACGTAATGTTTTGAGAAAAAATGTGGATGCGCTTTTGTAGAAATGGGATTTGTGTGAGCTACGGTAGGAGCTGTAAGTAGACCCTACGTTGGATGAATGAGACAGCTTCATTTCATCCGAGACTTCTAACACCGAAACATGTAAAAAAGTTTTTTCTTCCTATTCTTGATATTTCTTCCAAATATCATTATTGGGTGTTATGTTAATTTTTTAAGGAAGTAAGTAATTAATAGTCATCAAAAAAATATCAATATTGTGATTTGTGCAACTGTCAAACTGTTAGGTGATTTTTTTCTGCCTCTGGTTGACAAGGAATATAGGTAAAATCCAGCCTTTATAATTCGGCTTTCATAAAACGCCATCTATTGAGAATTTCTAATATCGATTTTTATTTCTTAATTTGAGCTTTAAACTGTGATATTATATAATTATTAATGTTAATATATGGTAAATAAATCATTTATTCATCCCATATCCTTACTTCAATCGGCAACTGCATTGTACAATTAGTAACAACACTTCATAAACGCATATTGCTTTAAAGTGGTGAAAATGAAACTAATTACCACTCAATATGATGGCTTTCCCATTGGACCTTCGAACTTGCTCTCGAATATACAAAATTCTGTAACAAAATTTATTTAGGCGAAGACGTTTAACTCTGCGTCACTGTGTTGTTTACATCTATTTGCTTTTAATAAGATTGAATATAATCTATTTGCATAAAATGGCTTGAAAAATCCAGAAACAAAACAAAATAAGCATAGTCTAACGGTACTTATACAGGAATAACTCTGAAAATTAAAAATATGTTGTTAGAAGTATAAAAAAGTGTTACAAACTTATTTAAACGCTCGATGCCGTATGAATCCCAGGGATCGTAGTTATAGCTATAATATGAGATGCTTTACGTACGGAACCCTCGGTGCGCGAGTTTAACTCGCACTTGGCCGGTTTTTTTAAACTAGTACGTCTTTTAGTTAGAGTCTATCTAAAAGACGCGCTATGTGGTGCTTTGTGAGTACGGAACCCTCGGTGTGCGAGTTTGTCTCGCACTTGGCCGTTTTTTTATTAAGAGTTAAGTGTTACGACGAATCTACAGATCCCCAAGAAGTTGGGCTTTTTAGTACCAAAGAGAACCCACCAACATCTCAGTTAGCCGCTCTAATTTCGTTAGCTCCTACTCCCACAAATTAACATGCACTGGTCAACTTTTGACTCCTCATGTGTAGTCGTGACTTGTATGGAGATGTTCTGTTTTGGACGTGGAAAGGTTAAAACCGCTATTCTTATGGCCATGGTTATTTATAGAAGCGACTAAAATAGATTTGTTTATTGGTCACTTTTCAAAACCGGCGTGTTTTGTTTCGCTTTGGTAATACCAGTTGCAGGCTTGCAGTGCAGTGTATGCCTGCTTGTTGGCAGGTGGACTATACGAAGTCTAACAAAAACTTAGGTACCTAACTATCCTAATCCTATACATATAATAAAACAGTAAAAATATTTTGTCTGTACATTTAGTATTTTTGACTGAAATGGATAGAGGGACACCTAAAAAGAATAATAGAAAGCAAAAATATATTTTTTTAATTTCTTGTCTGTCTGTCTATCTGTCTGTCTGTCTGTATGTATGTACGCGTTTCACGCAAAAACTACTGGACGGATTTGAATAAAACTTTTTTTGTTGTATAGCTATTAAGCCTGGGCAACATATAGGCTATAATTGATTTTAAAAACTGGAACACCTGATGAAGAACCATAACAGAACAACTAAACTATAAGAAATATGGAAATGGTACCTTAGCAAAAGTTTATCAGTCTGACGAGCATTTTCTGTTGACGTATAAAAATCGAAGATCAGGATCATCTGATGAACAACTCCAAGAGACCAGCTACACTATTACATATATGGGAATGGCGCCTTAGCAAAAGTTGTTCAACCTGATGAGCATTTTCTACTGACGTATAAATATTGAAGATCTGGAACATCTGTTCCCGTTCATCAACTAAATCATTATCACGAAATTTTGAGTACTGGAGTTTAGGTTACTACGAAGCAAAACTCACGCGGGCGAAGCCGCGGGCAACAGCTAGTCCTAACTAATATTATAAATGCGAAAGTGAGTGTGTTTGATTATTTGTTTGTTACCTCTTTACGTTTTATCTACTGAACCAATCTTCCTGAAATTTCGCATTAGGTCATAGAGATATTATGTACTAACATTAGGTACACTTAGTTAGATGTATTGAGAAGGACATAGAGTACCTTTCATCCCGCGAAAGCATTGTATCTGTGGGAAACTCACGCGAGCGAAGCCGCGGGCATAAGCTCATAACAATATTCATTTATTTATTTATTTTTATTTATTTAAAACTTTATTGCACAAAATTTTAAAAATTTATGTACAAATGATGGCATTCTCTACCAGTCAACCATTAGACCAAACAGAGAGTAGTAAGAACACAGTACAGAACAGAAGTAGATATTATTTATTTATTTTAACTTTACTGCATACTAAAAAGCGTTATCTACCAGTGTACCTTAGTCTTATTACATGCTTATTACCTAATCGTGTATCGTATAATTTAAAATGTAGGGTACCGCGCTTGAAAGCTAAGAAATTAGTCAATTCCACACGGAGCAAGTCGTAGGCAAAAAAAAGCCATTTTATACGACACGACTATAAGGTGACCGTGACCGCAAGAAAAGAAAAGAAATAGCTTAGCACCGAAGATGAGTCACCGGCATCCATCCCCTCTTCCGACTGGCCGAAATGAATTAGCCACAATCAATATACGTCACTTCCGGCGGCCAGCGTCCGGCGCACCCCGCTTCCGGTTCCGCTCGCAAAACTGACGATTAATTTCTTTTAGTCGGTAAAATAGTGAATTGTCTGGGTCTGGGTAAGAAATATTCTAAGATTAAATCTATATATATGTATATATATCCATATATATAACTCAAAGGTGACTGACATTAGTGATCTATCAACGCACAGCCCAAACCACTGGACGGATCGGGCTGAAATTTGGCATGCAGGTAGATGTTATGACGTAGGCATCCGCTAAGAAAGGATTAACGCGAGCGAAGCCGCGGGCAAAAGCTAGTTCCTTAATAAAGCAGTTCATTTTTATTGGTCCAGTCCAAAGCTATAATAAGGATGCCGTTTTATCATTTGAGGTTCAGAACCTTAAAAATTGGATATTCGCTTGAATTTGTTACAAATGTAACAGCGTAGTCTACTTTATCCTAAATTACCAACAACAATTAAGAACGATTTGTTAACCAAATAAAATAACCGGCCAAGAGCTAAACAGACTTCTTCTTAAGCTAATTCTCTAACATAGAAGCTTAATTTTCTGATAGAGGAATCGCAGCTTTACCAAACCCTTAAAATTATCATCTTACCCAAAGACATAGAAAACACCACTTCCCAATAGTGTTGTTGCATCGATACTATCGATAGTCAAACTATTGGTACCATAGAGTTAGATTTTTTTTTTTCCTTAGAGACACAGACAGCTGAGGAAACGGGATGTCAGATATGGTTTTTGCCTATGTTGGTGAAGGACAGGCAATATCATCTGTGAGGCTCATTTTTCTCAAGTTTGACATTTTTGGTGTGTTTTGGTTCCCTAGACTTTGTGAACCATCTGTAAAAAAAATTGAATTTGGAGCACACGATAAAGGTTTTTGGGCTTCATTTGACAATCATGTTTGTATGTCTATTAGAGAATGTTTTTTTTCTGTCTATGATTGGTACTATCGATAGTATCAATGCAACAACAGAAGTGTATGTAAATTCACATTCTTCCTGTAGTATTAATATCCTCTCAAATTAAAATAGACCACTTAACCGAAGCTATTTCCATTTCGATTGCGGCGCCACGCACGTGTTTCTTTTTTTTTGGTCGTAAAAGCTCGAGACCAATTAACTTGCAGTTTAAAATGTCACTATAAGGGGTAGGAAGGACATATTTTTTATAAGTAGGTACAAAAAATCACGAAATTAACACAGCCAGCACAAACGAAAAGCTGTATTCATATATAATACTTAGGTAGTATAATAAAACAGTAAAAATATTTCGTCTGTACATTTAGTATTTTTGACTGAATTTGATAGATGGACGGCTTAGTAGTTTATTCGCACGAAATTCATTCGCCCGAACGTGCGAAATGTCCACTTTCAATAATAATATTTTTTAGTAGGCGTTTCGCACGGATGAATTTTAATCGCGTGCGAACCGACCCTCTCAAAAATTAGTAGTACGCCTTTCGCACATACCCATTTTTTATGGAAAAGTTTTAACAAAAAGTTACATTCGCGCACAAAATCATTTCGTTTAGAATTATTAATTCTTACTTCTAATAAAGGTAAGAAATAAAATGCTTCTTTTTATAAAAAGTTACATTGTACTTACACAATACACATTACAGTTTGGGTAACTAAAAACATAACTACAACTAAAATCACAATTAGAAATCACAGTTATAACAATTTGTAATCAAATAGAATGGCATCTTTATAATTATGTAACAAATTATTCTTGTAATTTAAATTTTACCTTATATCAACATATTTCTTATAGGTATATACTTTGTTTATCAACTAACTAACGTAACGTGGCGTAAACTAACTTTGCCGATGTCTCGTTTGCCGCTAGGTAGCAGACCTACCTACTTGTAAAAAAAAGACACCATGAATTTATTTCTTTCCCTCATTCGTGATGTTCACGTTTTGATATGAATTATTGACCTTATATTTATGTGAGTGCCATGAAAATGTGGCATATTTTAATATTAATATTATAATATTTTGTACACAACTATACCTTGATTTTTTTATTCGCACATTTCGTTAAGTGGGCGAATCGCATACTACTAGTTCTTGAAGAGGTCGGTTCGCACGCGATTAAAATTCATCCGTGCGAAACGCCTACTAAAAAAATATTATTATTGAAAGTGGACGTTTCGCACGTTCGGGCGGATGAATTTCGTGCGAATCAACTACTAAGCCAGAGGGACACTTAAAAAAAGAATAATAGAAAGCAAAAAAATTTTTTGGCATTTTTTGTCTGTATGTCCTGTCTGTATGTATGTACGCGTTTCACGCAAAAACTACTGGACGGATTTGAATGAAACTTTTTTTGTTGTATAGCTAAGCGATTAAGCCTGGGCAACATATAGGCTATAATTGTTTTTGAAAACTGGAACACCTGATGAAGAACCTTAAGAGAACAGCTAAACTATAAGAAATATGGAAATGGTACCTTTGCAAAAATTTATCAATCTGACAAGCATTTTCTGTTGACATATAAAAATCGAAGATCAGGATCATCTGATGAAGAATTCCGAGAGACACTATTACATATATGGAAATGGCGCCTTAGCAAAAGTTATTCAACATAATGAGCATTTTCTGCTGATTTATAAGAATTGAAGATTATGGAACATCTGATGAAGAACTCCAAGAGACCAGCAACTCTATAAAATAAATGGAAATGGGGCCTTAGCAAAAGTCGTTCAACCTAATGAGCATTTTCTACTGACGTATAAATAAACAGGACACGGGATAGGACAAAGAGGGACTCGGGGTGGGAGTGGTGGTACACGGGAAATTGTAGATAACGAGCAGACGAAGATCGTTTATTAAATTAAATATCACACATAAACACCGCGACCGTACTACGAGTACCTAATATATTCCCGCGGGACACGGGATTACCAAATGGTTGAAATTTTGAGTACTGGAGTACTACAGTTTGGAACACAAAAAGATTCTTCATCTAAGCGAAACACACGCGGGCGAAGCCGCGGGCAACAGCTAGTATATGATATTAACTGGCCCTTGATTCTACAAATTACAAACGTAAATGTCGTGCCTCAGTTGTGTCTCAAAAGCCAAAGAAGACAGGGATCTTGTGACTTTATTTCAATTTCTTTGGCTCTTGAGACACAATTGAGACACGATATCGACGTTTATAATTAGTGGAATCGCCCCCAGGACTAAGCCCTGTCTCAGTCTGCAATGGCAGACTCCCATGTTCGCAACCAAACTACGGCAATGGGATTGTTTCGCTCGGTTCCTCATTCACCTCGTTCCTGTTTCCTCCCACTAGATAACCTTATGATTGTATTAGTGTGTAGAAAAGTACCTAGTTTAAGAAAAATATAGGTATACCTAGGAGATACCTAATTCTAATTACTTGACATTTAAGTTAAATTCGGGTGGAATCAAGAATGTTATTCAATCAATATTATTTTGCGATTCGGGAACCAAGTTTCGAGGCACAAACAGCTATATTGTAACCTAGTTTTAAATAAAAGGTGCAAATAAGAATCCCTCTTATCACCCTAACTATCCTTTAAAATCATTAACGTCATGTTTTTAATAATACGAAAGAATGCAGAAAACATCTTGATCAACATCTAAAAAGATAAGTTTATCTATGAAAGTTTTTTCCTATTTTATCTGCGACACTAATGACGTTGGCGCGAACATTTGGCGCCAAAAGGTTTTTGTCGCCTAGCACCTCACACGTCGACGGTTTTAGCAAAATTAATGACTCCCTAACCTAAACGTTAAGTTAATTTTGGCGTAAAATTTAGGCTAAATTATATTTTTTTATTTTATTTATTTATCAAATACAAGTACAACACGATTCTAAATAATTAGTAATAACATATATAAACCCTGAGGTTTGTCCTTATGTTACTATAATGTAAGTTTACATCTATACTATAATTAATTAACTTAATACTATATCTATACTTCAGGAACTAGATATATATATTTTTATTATTGGCCCATACTGTCCCACTGCTGGGCAAAGGCCTCCCCTCTAGTTCGCCACTCTTGTCTAATCAGTGCAAGAGCCCTCCACTCTCTATCTAAATTTAAATTAAAAAAAAAATAATTCTTCAATGTAATTTTAATGTTTTTGGAATGTATTTTGTTAGCAACTAACACAATTTGAGTCAAATAAAAAAATATATTCTTACTTGCCCTTCTCGGATTCTTTAAGATATAAGAAATAGGGATCTAATTAAATCTTTTTTTCTTTGTTTTAAGATTTACCTTCTTAAAAATTGTTTTCTAGTTGAAACCATGATTATTTTCAGAATGTCCAATCAATAGTAGTTCATTCAAATTACTGATTTCCGATATCATTTCTTTTATTGTACTAATGATATAAATATATTAAATTAATATTAAAGTACCTACTTAATAAAAAATAAATAATATTTATCTTAGTAATAAAAATAGATTAATTAGCAAACGCACGTAGTAAATTTAATTTTATGTTAGTACTTAATAAATACTTACTAACTGTTAACCCTGCTGATGCATTTCATACAATTTGCCCATAAGAAACATGATTTTAGGGTCCCTTAGTAATTTTGTTTTATTTATAAAAATAAAATGTATTTCAAGAACATTATTCTTTACAAAAAATGGACTGAAACAATTATTCAAAATACGACACATTGATTGCCACATTATAGAGCCAAACAACAGCACAAAGATTAAACAAGAATCAAATTGCGATGAATAAAAAACCAAAAACGAAAGATTAACATGACCAGATTAAAAATAAAGGCAGAAAAAACAGCTCATGGATCAAAAACCATAAATCATGCTCATTATGTTCGAACCGGATTATTTTTTACCGAAGAAAATGTTCAAAAAAGCATCAAAAGGCTATAGGGGGTCGCCATTTTGAGAGGGTTCCGTCCATTAGGGCGGGAAAATGGGAAGCTGTTAGCCAATAGCTAGGGCTATTTTAAAAAGGCGTTTTGAATCCGACCAATCAGAGAAGAGGCTGGTCCACTCATGCGCTTTTGCGTCGATCCATAGAATTATAGCTATAATACGGCAGTGTGGGCTTGGCCGCTGACGCGAGTACACGCGTGTGTCACGCGATAGACATTTTTTTTTTGTACAAAACATGTCGAAGTGCCTAAGGACAGAATTTAGTGGAATCTTTTTAATAGTCTAAATGAAATTTTTGGTGTATTATTTTTGTGATAAACCTATAGTGTTACTAAAACATACTCTTTATAAGTGTTTTCATAGGTAATGTCAGTTGAATGTAGCTAACCTATAGACATTGTGATAATCAATATTGAATAGTTACATAAATTTTAATTACGAATAATAATAATAATAGTAATACTCCACGCTAATAACAAAAATACGTTTTTTACCTTTAGAGAAAATTTCAAGTAGATAGACAGTTTAGTAACTACGTTATAAGGTGATCGTCGGTGAAGAAATACATCAGTGATGGTGATGGCTAGTGGCGGTGGTGGTGGGCTGGTACAGTCCCCACCCGACATGTTGCATCACCACAACATCATGGATACTTCATCACACGTGGAAATGATGCCCAGTAAGTAAAAAAAAAACTAAAAAATGATAATGACGTTGAAGGGTTAACACTAGAGTTGTAGTACAAAGAGTATATTTTATTTATTTAATAAGGTTCTTAAAACAAACTGAGTATGTATTCATATGAGTAGATAGAAGATAGATATTTGATGTTACAAATACACACACATGCAAAAAAATCAAACAGGTACATACACAAGACATTAAAAACAAAGAAATCATATATAATCATAATTATATATATTTTATTTTCCTTTAGTCATATTTAAAAATTGTGTAAATATAAAAAATGGTGTAATAGTGTGTACGAATAGTGGTGTGGAGTCTCTATCCTAAAAATATGGTTCAAAAGTATTGTGCAATTGAACTAACTTTATATCTACGCAAAAACATACAGAGGCATTTAAATATTCTTTCATCGTTTTTCGTATTATTTTCTAATCACAATGATTTATAAAAAAATATTGCGTTGCAAATTTACAGTATAAAGTTCTACTAAAAAAATACTAGGTATTATTTGAAGATTATTATCATTTTTTTTTTTGTATTCCCTAGATTTTAATATTAGTATTTTAAATGAGTTTGTATTTTAGTTTTAGATGTTTTAAGGTTTTTTTTTCGAAGATTATAATTTCTTAACCAATTCAGTTGGTATGTTAAATATAAAATAATTGAGGTACTTACAATTAAATATTTGTCGAGGAAATATATTTTTCCTCGTAGCAACAGCTTGCCAGATTTATTATATAAATCTGAATGAATGTACAGTCTCTATTTTCGTGCATTACTATGTTATACAAAGTACAAATGTACACATAATATGTAAGCATTCATTGCTATTTCTAGAAAACTAATATGCATGTGGCATTATATTATTCATAATTAATTTTACAAGTAGCGTATATAACTCGAGATTCATTATAGATTAGTATATATAAAAATAATAATATTTGAACATGGAATTATTAATATTACTTATAACAGAAAACAATAAATACGGTTATTATATTTGAAATTTTCCAATCTGATTAGAATTTTTTGGAAGATTAGGCTATGCAAAAAGTTTATTTTAATTACATAGTTTATTTTTATTTTAGTTTAAAATTCTTCGTCTTCCAGTTTTTTAAATTAAATCCAACTTATTACTTTAAAAAATGAGAAAATAAATAAAAGCCTGTTTTGAAACACTAAGTAACTATAAAAATATAAATATGTACTTATTATCTAGTACCTATGTAAATAAGTTAGAAATACATAGCATCAATAGCTTATAATGATAATTATTAAAAAGAAATGAAACTTGCCAATGCTCAATAGTTTTGTTTATTTTTTCCCAGTGATTCCACAATTAAATAATAATTAAAAAATAATGATTTCAAATTATATATTGTTTTTTTGAAACCTAGAACCATTCTGGAAATAACTGTATAATTTATTATATAGTAGGGGTCTGAGATGTTGCCAAACAATATCTTCGAAAGTATTCCTTCAACTAATCACATCATTGAAAAGCCAATAAATGGCAAAAGAAAGGGGAGTTGATTGATTTATAATGGGGGTCGCTTCGACCCATGGGCATTATTTTTGGCAACGCAAGCGAGACCCACCATTAGAGGGTTACGGAGATTTATACGCTAGTAAAAGGCTGGAGTAATTTGCGTTGTGTGATTTTGTTTTCCTAAACTACTTACTTCCTAAGTTTTCTGGCATAAACAATGTTTTTTTTTTACTTTTAGGAAAAGGCTCCAAAAAATATTTACGGTAAAAATACACTAATGTAAAAAACTTGTAATATGCATTTCAGAAATTCTTAAAATTAATAATTCTGATTTACAAAACAATAGAAATATGACTTTTCTAATAATCTCTGACTGAAAATAGGATATAATCTCTGACTCATCCTCGCATCCCAAAATATAGGTTTTTCCAAATAAATTATTTTCAAGTGCCTAGATTAGTAGATATAATAAGCAAAAAATTGTTACAATATTCGTGAACATATATATATTTTTTTTATTTAGAAGAAACTTCCTCATCCGTTTAGTTTTCTATGCTCTAGTGCAACTATTGGTGCAATAAAGTATATATTTTATTCTCAACCTTTTTTATGTAAACCTACATACCTATGAATAATGTCGTTCCTTAATTATCCTGAAATATTATTATTTTTCTTTATTTCTCGCCGAAAATAATGAAAAAAAAACTGGTGGATGATTTAAGAATGGAAAGGGTTGAAAGAAGAAAGGGGTGAATACGGAATAATACCATTTTATAAGAAATTCCTGATAAAATTACAGATTTGCCTAAAATATTTAGGTATAAAATATTTCAGCGTCTATCTCATCAAAATATATATTTTTTTAAACCAAAAAAGATGAAAAATAACAAAATATTATTTTTCATCTTTTTCTATGTGAAGGAATTTATGATACTGGTATACCGAACATTATTTGTAGAAATTAAAATACTAGGCATTGCATTTCTCTCCAAAACCAGCCTTCGACGCAAATCCTAAGACATGTAATATTAAAAACAAACAGACAACATATAGCAAAAAGTATCCACTTTCATTTGCCAACCGTTTAGCGCGGCGAGGGTATGTTTTATTGCAAGATTTGCAGGCAACGCCGGCGGGCGCGCTAAGTGGACGCGCAAATAATGCGCGCTGCTCGGAGAGGATTTCTGCTCATTTGTTGAGTTGGCGCAATCCCTGGTGTACAGACATGTTACTTGTGGAAATGTTTATCTAATTAAAATTGTAAAGAGTAGATACTTAAATTAAAATAGATATAATTAACATAATAATAATAAACTAGCTTTTGCCCGCAACTTCGTTCTTCGCGTTGAATTCGGGGTAACACAGATCCCTTTTAATTAACGCAGTGTTGATGGCAACTCCATCAACACCGGGTCCTCTACAGTCATCTAATTAACTTCGAAGTTTTCTTCAACATCGCGGTAGGCATTCCCAACCTACTGGCATGGGCACCTATCGCACCACCCAGGAATGGAATTTCCAATATTATAATAAGTGTCTGAAAATTTAACAATAATTGAAATTTTGTTTGGAAAGGCCAGTTCGAATATTAAATTGGTAAAAAAAAACTCCACCATCATAAAACTCACAAAATATACAACAACTAACTTTTGTTAAGGAACTGTTTTCATAAACCCAACATATAAGGTAGCTGTCGAAAAAAAATAGATCTTACTGTGAACAAAATTATGAGGTGTGACGTCATAATCATAACACACTGGGCAGCTTGGAGATCCTAAACTGTTCTCATTTCATTTATTTTATTTATTTATTTAATTGAAATGACCAACAGCTACAGGTATTTGTTTAACTTCTACTAGTTAAGATAACTTAGGCAATAATAGGTCTCTCTAAATAGATAGGATATGTGGTTCGACGTAATTTTTACTTTGATAGATTCAAAGTGAAAATTACGAACATCAATATACAATGAAGTACTAAATATAAACAAAAGAGTTTGAGTTCCAAAAACCCTCAGGAACCATATGAGGTATAGCTGTCAAACAAAAATAGATCTCACTGTGAACAAAATTATGAGATGTGACGTCACACTCAGACGTTGGAGATCCATGTTACTGACTTACTGTATGGCTATTTTATTTGACTTGCCCAAAACTTTTCCGACTAACTTTTCCCAAAGAACAATAATAAAAATACATTTATCTTAAACAGGCATGAATTAGTTTCCCGTTTGGTCTTACTTATCGGGTGATTGAGAAAGCGGGTACGGCCGTTACGCCCTTAATCCGCCACGCACTCGGCCGCGACGCTCACGAATTTTAAAATTTGTTTGTCCTCGACGCTCTCGGCCGCGACGCCCACGATTGTAAATCAACTTTTTTTTTAACTTGTAACTTGAGGAAGTACTGTTGAGGACAAAAATGTTGCGTTTCATTTATTATTTTCATATAAACCATGTGCATGTGTATTTTTTACACTACCATTCATAATAATTTTGTACATACACCAAGTATATAAAAAACAGAACCAAATATGAAATTATTGGCAAAAATATAGAAAGGTTACTACCGACATACATAGATGCCAAAAAGGACATCTTGCCCCGTCTTTTATTTATTAAAATGATTTTTGTTGATATTTTAAAGTTCCGAAAATTGGAATAATATAAAGAAAAGCACTGTACCGTACCGTAATTAACACGAAAAATAAATTAATGTCTACACTAACAGAAATTACTGATTTTATATGTGTATACTTAAGGACAGTTTAAAATGATATATGTATCTTGATTCATGAATACCATTTTTTTTTCATAACTAAACTCGGGCAAACATACCTACATACATCACTTTGGTAATACTTATTTTTATTGTAACAATTCTGTTCTCAACTGTACTCATTCAAGTTAGTTGCAAAAAAAATATTAAATCGTGAGCGTCGCGGCCGAGAGCGTCGAGGACAAACAAATTTTAAAATTCGTGAGCGTCGCGGCCGAGAGCGTGGCGGAATGAGGGCCTAACGGCCGGACCCGAGAAAGCAACATTTTCTTAGTATTAACTAGGGTGAAAAAGGGAAGCGATCTAGATCGCTTTCTCATTTCACCTCAGTATCGGATGAGTAAGGAATGATTTAACTAGGTACTCAGTGACCAATGATCGTCGAACAATGAGTTTTTGTTATTGACAATTCCCAAAAAATATTCGTACGTACTATCTATCATATACGATTATGATATATTCGTACATATCATAATCAAAATGATATTTTGGGAACTGTTAATAACAAAGACTCATTGATCCTCAGTGCAATAAACCGTACGTGGGTAGGTGTTCATAATTTACATCCCGTTGTAAACAGCTGTAATGCTCGATCATAGGTGCCGCCAAATGTGCCCCTCTCCATTGTATGTTTGTATCGGATTTTTGTGTGATTCTCGCCCGCGACTTCGTCTGCGTAGAGCCGTAAACGTCGAATTTATAATTGTGCTGTGTACTTGATTTTGTAGGTTTAGTATAGTGGTAATTTGCTGTATACTGAGTCTTTTTGATATAAACATCAACATAGGTGCCGTCGATGACTGTGACGTTCTCCATTGTATGTTTGTGTCCGATTGTTGTGTGAATCTCGTCTGCGACTTAGTCTGCGTGGACGTCAAAAAAAAAATATTCAAAATTGTGCTCTACTGAGCAAATTATCACTAAACCCACAAAAGATCCAGTAGGATCTTTGTGATGTATAAAATAACATCTTGGAGCGATATGGCAGTGAAATCGCCTCAAATGCCGTGACGGCGGACGGCTGAATGGAAGACGCCCACTATGCTCAGATGTTAATGATATGTTACTTTTTTTATCTGTAAGTCTTATTTTACTTTTGAATACATAAAATCGATAAAATCACATAATCAAGTTTATTTTTCATATGTTAAAAATACAAAATATGATTTTTCAAACGCCATAGGCAACGGTTCCCACTTTACATAATATGTATAAGCAATATGCATATGTTTGCCAACTTTAGTAGTTTAAAAAAGTCTAAAACATCCCTCTATTCCTCCCGTTTGACTTTTAGTAAAAAAAAAAATATTCCCAAAACAAAAAAAGGTTCCTTCACAAAAAGCAATGGACACCGCACAGAATTATCCACTAGGTGCGAGCTACCGAATCGACCGCCATAAAGCGGCGGTGGTCTAGCCAGGTATCAGGTACTGTGGTATTTGTCTGCGGTATTTATTGCTCTGCCAGTTAGAACACGTACGTGAGTCGATAATCCCTTCCGGATTATGGGGGGAACGACTGAGAATTTTTGAAGAAATACATATAAACACACATACATACATATTATCACGCCTTTTTCCCGTGGGGGTAGGCAGAGACTAGCGATTTCCACTTGCCACGATCCTTACAGATTCCTCTTGCTTCCTCTACACTCATCACTCTCTTCATACATGCTCTCCGGTTATGGGTGCTCCTAAACAATATAAACATAAACCTACTATTTCGATGGCTCGACGACCCAAAGAGGATCTTGGACTCCGATCTAGAAGCTTCCACTCTTTCCTGTTCTGCGCTTCTTCCTTCCAGTCGGCTCTTTCGAGATCTTACAGACATATAAACATAATAATAGTATTACAAATTTACAAAATCCGCAACATCACTAAACAGCTGAACCGATTTCCATGAATGGCACTTGATTAAGTCACCTTTCAAACAAGAAAAACTGTATCAAAATCGGTTCATCCATTTGGGAGCTACGATGACATAGACAGACAAACAAACAGATACGTCAAAGAAAGAAAAAAACCAAACACAAACTTAACACTACTCTTTTGCTTCGGAGGTTAAAAATAAATACAATACCTGAAAACTTAACCCTCCCTTTTTTGGACTGTTGCGTAAATAGTGACCGGAATAGCAGATATATATATAGAGAACTTTAATCTCTCTCTCAGCCAAAAGACGTCCACTGCTGGACAAAGGCCTCCCCCAAGGATTTCCACAACGACCGGTCCTGCGCTGCCCGCATCCATGCGCATCCCGCAACCTTCACCAGGTCGTCGGTCCACCGAGTGGGAGGCCTGCCAACACTACGTTTTCCGGACGAGAACTTTAATACCTAAGCTCAAATAGTTGACACACCTTGGTCGCTAATTACAAAACACATGATACGACAGAATGGACTGTATGTGTGTCTGTGTGCCAAATGATTCTCACTTAGATAACCCCAATCTCACGGGAGTTCAACTTGGAGTTCAAATATTTGTGTGATGATGTGATGAACTTTGATTTGGTGACGCTTGTGGGCGGTGTGTCATTTGGATGCGAAACGGTAGGCTATATCACAGATAATGTTTTAATACATATACTGCTTTATACTGAAATTATCTGATTATGGCCCGACGCAGACGAAGCACTTTTTGTCCGATCGAGTCTGCCGTCAACTATGGAAATGGTCTGCGCGTGCGTCGTCGTGTGCGTTACTGCATATGATTGCATAGGTTCTATTTTCACAGACTAAAAAGTGCGTCACGGATAGTCTGTCGTCTGCAGGCCTATACATCATCACACAAGTTAATACAATCAAAGATACAAGGTTTTCATACAATCTTTCATCCCCTGTTTGAGCCAATAGGGGTTTGATTTATAAAGAAGTTAGTTTGACCTCTTCAACTATCTTCTAACCAAATCGCATCTAACAAATAAAACAAGTTACAATATAACGTACTATAGGAAGGGAGGACGGAAGATGGGGCCGAAAAATACTAGACTGGAGGTCACGGATGGGACGAAGAAAGCAGGGCAAACCAGCTGTCCGTTTTGGCGATGATATTGCCAAAATTGGAGGCCCATTGTGGAGAAGGACTGCAAAAGATCGCGAAGCTTGGCGTGCATTAAAAGAGGCTTATGTTATGCCGTGGACGAAGTGAGCCGCAGAAGAAGACTATAGGCACAGATTTATAACCATAATACTATAGGTGACGCTTCAGGACAGTGTGGTATTACACTGGAGAACAGATGTCTATAACTGATTTTCAGAAGTCACCTTCTTTAATTCAGACATCTTTACATTCTTTTGGAAAATCTACGTGAAGTATTCATCATCATTTCAGTCACCGCAGTCCACTGCTGGACATAGGCCTCTCCCATGGTTCTCCAGAATGGCCGGTTGGAAACGGCCTGCATCCAGCGTGTACCTGTGACATTTTTCAGACTGTCTGACCAACTGGTCGGTGGGTGTCCGACACTGCGATGGCCGGTACGTGGTCGCCATTCGAAAACCTTTCTGCCACACAGGCCATCGGTTCTCCGCGCTATGTGCCCCGGCCATTGCCACTTCAAAGAACCTAATTACTTGACTCGATGGCTAGTGAAAAGTTGAAGCGGTGGTGGTGGCCGAGTTTGAGGTAGGGCGCTCGCCTGTGGCTGCAAAGGTCCCAGGTTCAAGTCCTGCCCTTGCCATGTGAGTTGGTATTAATCTGACTCATGTATGGTAGTTTTCATCGAACACCACTTGTGTCCGGTGAAGGAAAACATCGTTGATAATTTATCAGCTAGTTTATGAAATGGAGAAGGTAATGGCAAACCACTCCATGCACATTGCCAAGATAGTCGTTATGTGTGTTTCATTCCATATAATGACCACCACCCTCAGTCATGAGAAATACGACTAAAGGAATTACTTGCCATTAACAAGAGATAAAATCCTATTCCTTCATATTTGAAGCTCATAACAAGCTAATAATCAAACGAACAAACAAATTAACTTAACGACCCATTAAAACAAACTTCACCTAAATATTTACACCAGCCACGCTTCAGTCCATCTTCACTAGAACGAACATATGTTTAGGCGATAACCACTATCAAACATACACACGGTAGTAAAATATAGAGCCGATGCAAATACCTTTATCTATGTACATTTTGTACTTGAATTAAATGGGGTTCAATCGAGTTTGGGCTTTAAGGTTTAAGTGATTAGATTGTGTTTCGGATTTACATGGAAATAAGTTTTATTTCAATGCAAATAATATAGATTAGGAATTAGGGTTAGACATGCTGGGTTCCCGATAGTCAATGGCGTGTGCTATGTTTATTTGTGTGCTAACTGTACATCTGTCAAATGTTTTTACTTCTGTTTTTACAAGTTTACTTGATACCATAAGGCCCTTCAAAAAGGTCGTAAAAAATTATTTTGCCAGAAGCTTTTGTCCTTTACTGCTTGCGTAAATTTCGTATTTTACCTATTTTACCCCCTTTATGGTCAAGTAATCCTTATTGCTCACTGACGCTATTTATAAAAGCTCTCTGCAAATTTTCATGTAATTTAACTTGGTTTTCCAATTATTTTTCCTTACAAACATCCTAGGTGAGTACCTAAAATGTACTCAGTAGAGTTACTAGGTACAATTAACGAAACCATTGTTTATTGAAAAGGGCTAAAATATGATAATCCCGTTAATTGACAAGACCTAGTATATCCATCTCGGACCAATGCCATATTCAAATTCAGTTGTTATTTTATTTCAGCTTCGATGGATTTTAACAAACGTATCTAAATCACTTCAGTTGTATTTGAATAAACGGGATATGTGGACATTTGTTAGCAAACAACCTCTTACCCCAACTAAACGCAAATTCCCTCTCTAAATTATAAGGGAGAGTCAAAACCGTCGCTCTGGTGAGTTCTAGGTCTCCCTCTCTTCCTGTATTCACCTTCCTTTAACATCTCATCATCATCAACAACTTTCTATGACCCATTGCTGGGTAAAAGCTTCCTTCTGTCTACGCCAACATTCACTATCCTGGGCCGCATCCGCAATCAACTTACATAAATTTTATTACTGCATAAAAACGCTTACTTCACTTGTAAGTAGGTACCTGCTTACTTAGTGTGAAGAATTTCTAATTAACGCAGTAATTAAAGCTGAACAGTGACGTTAATGTGACTGCTGAGAAATGCCAGACGCATGAGAACACGACATGAGAGAAGCCAGGTGAAAACGTTATAGTTGCGAATAACGTGTCAATATTGCAGAGTGATACATGACGGTGATCCTGTGTTAAATTGCCTTAATGATGTTCGTTCTGTTAAGTTGGAGCCTTAAAAATTAAATAAATGACAGTCACAATCAAGTGTCTAAAGTTATTATCTTAGTTATTAGACTATTCACTTTGCTTAGGACTAATTAAATTCCTGTAATTTTTAATGATGTAATAATTTTTATAAGCGATTTTGGTTGGTTTGAATTTGATGAAATGTGTCCTCAAATTTGTGTAAAATTAGAATAATCCAGATACCTAGCCTCCTTTAAGATAAATATAAACCTTAAAAATAGCGGCCCGGAAAACAATATTATAAATATAGTATTAGCAATCTAAATCCTGAAATATTGCGCTTATGCCCTGCGACATCTCTCTTGTGAGATTTTCGATATTTTAAACAGCTAGCCTTTCTCATATCCTAATCCTAACTATTATAAATGCGAAAATGAGTTTGTTTATTTATTTGTTTGTTACTCTTCACGCTTTATCTACTGAACCAATCTTCCTAATATTTCGCATACACATAGTTAGAAGTACTAAGAAGGACATTGGGTACCTTTCATCCCGGGAAAAGGCACTGTTCCCTTGGGAAAAACACGCGGGCAGAGCCGCGGGCAAAAGCTAGTTGAATATAATACACAAAAATATTTTCATTTTCAAATCGAACCTGTAGTTTTGCGCGTCCAAATAAACTCTTCAGTTTTATTAGAGGTATAGATTAGGGCAAATACTATATAAACTCTAGCTAGAGTTTATATATAGTACTAGCCACGCCCCGGGGCTTCGCTCCCGTGGGAATTTCGAGATAAAAAGTACCCTATGTGCTATTCCCAGTATTTTTCTACCCGTAAACCAAATTTCATCGCAATCCGTTCAGTATATTTCGCGTGATTAAGTAACAAACATCCTCACAAACTCACATCCAAACTTTCGCATTTATAATATTATTAGGACATTAGGATTAGGATTTGCAAACAACAGGTCTTGTAATGAGTATTTGTGACATCAACATCTTAGAACTTGACTGTTATTTTAGACTTATATCAGTATATTATAATTTTATAGCTGTGATGGACTCTTGGAGTCCGTGTTGCTCTATGGTTGAAGTTTAGGTACCTAACCCTTCATATTGTCACATTGAGATACCAACCTTTTACACATTTTTTCATCACGATATCTAGATAGATTTGATGCACTTCACTAAAGTAACCACTTTGAATAATGCCGCAATTGCATTCACTTTAAATATCATGAGCTTTAGACATTTTATCACTCGTTATCGTAATGGTAAAGTCTTGGGATATGGCTAGATAGGTTTTACATCAACATTACTATTTAATGTAATAGATAAATAAGTGAGCTTACAAATGTTATAAATTATCGTTAATACAAGATGTAAGACTAACTATTATTGTGGAGCTATTATGATTATGACACATCAAATCAATTATATCTTATGATAATTTCAATAATATTGTATTTTGCTGATAAGAAAATAGGTAAAACCTTGTGACCCTTTATAATGTAGTATAGGTATATACTTTATCTAAAGTAAAGAGCATGCTTTGCACAGAATTCGTTTATATGTAAAACACACATTACATTTGTTAGAGATAAGTTTAGGCATTTAATTTTAGCATAGATACTAGGTATTTATGTTAAGTTAATGCTGTAACGTAAAATGTAGATTTTATTTGACTTTACATAGAAATTAGATAAGCAACATGTTTGCTGTAAACAGAACACAAGGAACATGATCTAGGAAAAACAAAGGTCAAATGGGTGATGATTTCAGACACGATTTAAAAACGTGGCGTGATCAAAGCTTGACAAATGTTACTGATGAAAACATTAGTTCTCCTTTATGATTGGGGCGAATTGAAATTACACCTACCTAGTTCCTACTAACGCTTTGTTAGTTGTAAGGATAAAAAGTTTGTAAGGATTTCTGTTAGGTACTCATCCTTTCAAAAACGACTCAAAGTCAAAGTCAATTGTTTTTATTTAAATAGGCTTAAAAATAGCACTTTTAAATCGTCATATTTTTGTTTTTTAGTTAGTTGACGTCATAAAATTACTTTAAATAATTTTATGACGTCGACGCTAAGGTTACCACCGCCTCCAAAGCGCAAGTGGAGAAGAGGCGGCGCAACAAACTCCACTGCTGCATTTTCTTCACTATCAGAAGGTACACGGCTAGAGCAAATCCTGTAAAAGGACGTGGGGTACTTTTAATCTCTAAATTCTCACAGGGACGAGGCCTTCGGGCGTAGATAGTAAGTAGCTTTAAAGTTTGGAGGCAGGTCCGTTGTTGCCCTAATAAACAAAAGACCTCGTCAGAGGCCGTAAGGCGGTTTCGAAACTTTGACATCAGGGCAAGCATCAGGGTTATCAGGGATCCTACGAAATCTCTGGATAATGTGGTAAAATACAGTTGATTAAGTATGTAAGTATAAGCTAAATTTAACATGGTATGTACACTTATTGTTGGTCAGTTTGGTTAATACTTTTAAATTTTTTAAAGTTTATATATGTTTTATATCATGTACCCACCTTACTTACTGTTTTGTGTGCTAATAAATAAAATAAATAAATAATTCGTATACCTAAAATCGACAGTTTCGAATCAGAGAATCAAAGATTGCAATACTTACTTCTAAAACTAAACTGCGTGGTACATGATTTTTCTGAAATCCATAGCAACACTAATAACCTACTTTTCGTCAAAAGTGTTGGTTAAAAATGTGCACATTTTTAGAAGATTTTATTTAACTTGCAATGTATTTAAGTAGGTATGTTAGTTCGGGTGGAATCTGGCAACTCAATTTTGAAGCTGATATTTTTAACCGATTGTTAGGATAGTTCAGAAGTGAGCAGGAAATAATATCCAATATCAATACTTAACACTTTTTATTTTCTCTCTTCCACAACCTCACGAGATCTTCACGCGTTCGATGTCAGCTCTCATTCCACATGTCACGGCTTAGGGTCCAGCCCTAGCCTACCCACGGCAAGGGATCGTGCCCCACCACGCACGGATCAATCCATTTCAACCAGTGAGTTCTACTGAATGGTCTTCCGTGATAACTAGCCAAACACAGTTAGTTTAACCATCAAAACTGTCCAACAACGAAGATCTTCAATATCGCGCTGATAATACCATCACACACAGTCTCATCGTTAACGCACTAAGTAACACGACATTAACACTATTCAATCACTGATCCATAGCTACAGAGAACTCAACACAACCGAACGACACGTCCGTACCGCGCCATTAAGAAGACTGCCTTGCTAAAATGACATATCGATCGCACGTTGATTTTATTACAAAGTGAGGGTAACTCAATGACACATTTCCGACGCGTACCGCCTACCGTCTTGAAAACTGTAATAATAAAAATGCTAACAGTCGGCCATTCTGAATCAACCGAGTCCTCTCGTTGAGCTAAGTTTAACATAAGTACAGCCTTTTACTTAATTATAATATTAGATTCTAATTCATATCATGACTGAACCACATATACTGTGGAAATATAAGAAAAAAGATAAAGAAATACAATAGCAATATTAAATAAGTTATCATTCTCATTTCCAGTTATTCAATCACGGTTTACGTTCGGCCATCATATATATCAACTAATCCATCAATTATATTATATCAACTTTGAATAATGAAAAATTATATTTACTTCATAAAAAAATAAGTAATATATTGATTTTATTCAAAGCATCCTTATTTCTAAGTTAAACCATTTGCATATTAATTACCAGGTTTACACCAGGGGTTCAGGTCAAATTAATAATTCCTTTTTTTATTATTCATCCTGCTATCGACTTACTCATTAGATAAAGTTTTACTCAATAGTTAATTATTTAAATATGTAAATATTTCATGACTTATAGTATATAAAATCAATAAGCTTTTTCAATCCCAAATCATAACTAATTTCAATAAATTTACGTTGCTTAAATCTATAGAATCTAATTTACGTAGACTTTTCTATTCACTACTTAATCTACAAAGGCTAGCACACTCATAATTGTCAAAAGACTACTTTGTGTGTAGACTTTTCCGTTCACAACTTAATCTATAGGTAAAATCTAGCACACTCATAATTGTCAAAAGACTCCTTTGTGTGTAGACTTTTCCGTTCACAACTTAACCTATAGGTAAAATCTAGCACACTCATAATTGTCAAAAGACTCCTTTGTGTGTAGACTTTTCCGTTCACAACTTAATCTATAGGTAAAATCTAGCACACTCATAATTGTCAAAAGACTCCTTTGTGTGTAGACTTTTCCGTTCACAACTTAATCTATAAAATCTGGCACACTCATAATTGTCAAAAGACTCCTTTGTGTGTAGACTTTTCCGTTCACAACTTAACCTATAGGTAAAATCTAGCACACTCATAATTGTCAAAAGACTCCTTTGTGTGTAGACTTTTCCGTTCACAACTTAATCTATAGGTAAAATCTAGCACACTCATAATTGTCAAAAGACTCCTTTGTGTGTAGACTTTTCCGTTACCACTTAGTCTATAAAATCTAGCACACTCATAATTGTCAAAAGACTCCTTTGTGTGTAGACTTCATATATTTATAATTAAATCAATGTAATTCAATAAATCCTAAATACCTATCAATGTATCCTTTTCAATTGCTTAACTTTCTTACATACTCCAAATGAACGGCTTCTACCCCGCGAGCCACTGGAAAACTCGAGCTGCTCCTCCTCCCTTGGCTGCTCGGGAAGACGTCGCGTGCGACTGCGACTGCAACGGTATGGAGGCATGCCCTCCTCGCCGTATCGGATTCTTTTTCGCGAGATCTCATCTCGCTTTTCCGTTTTCACACGAACTCTTGACATATTCAGTATAGATCTTTATTTCTGATCTATTTTACCTGTCAACTTCGGATAACGGCCAATATGGGCGTGATTAGAATATTAAATAATATTCCCGTTCTATCCCACTTCTGAACTGTTAGGATAGTTCAGAAGTGAGCAGGAAATAATATCCAATATCAATACTTAACACTTTTTATTTTCTCTCTTCCACAACCTCACGAGATCTTCACGCGTTCGATGTCAGCTCTCATTCCACATGTCACGGCTTAGGGTCCAGCCCTAGCCTACCCACGGCAAGGGATCGTGCCCCACCACGCACGGATCAATCCATTTCAACCAGTGAGTTCTACTGAATGGTCTTCCGTGATAACTAGCCAAACACAGTTAGTTTAACCATCAAAACTGTCCAACAACGAAGATCTTCAATATCGCGCTGATAATACCATCACACACAGTCTCATCGTTAACGCACTAAGTAACACGACATTAACACTATTCAATCACTGATCCATAGCTACAGAGAACTCAACACAACCGAACGACACGTCCGTACCGCGCCATTAAGAAGACTGCCTTGCTAAAATGACATATCGATCGCACGTTGATTTTATTACAAAGTGAGGGTAACTCAATGACACATTTCCGACGCGTACCGCCTACCGTCTTGAAAACTGTAATAATAAAAATGCTAACACGATTGAGCTAAAATTTACTTTGGATGATGAATTGACGATGCATAATAATGCATTATGATAAGCATTACCTGAAAGTGCACCCAGGATCGGCTCCCAACGAGCTCCTCAACGGTTAACTGCACGGACATGAAATTTTTGTCATAATTTAATGCCCCAAGATCATCCTGGTGACGATCAAAGGTTGTGCCAAAAAAAAATTTGATGGAAAACTTATTTGTTGAAATTTCTCTTTATACATAAACCTAAATGTTAATGAAGGACGTAAAACCTTAATTTTCCGGCTCTAAACCTTTAATTACAAGGTATTTCCTTACGATCGGCGCCCGCGCCGCTCGGAAGGAGATGGCCAGATAATCTCAAAGGCGCCGACAGATCGTGTAGGAGATTACGCATACAATTTATCAGGATCGAAACTGGATTATTTTCGATGTGTGTTTCCGGATTTTTGTTTAATTATAAAAAAATGTTGTGATTGTTTATTTAAAATGGCTCTATGAATTATAGAACCTTCTCCTCGGTAGTACTCGGTGCAATTGCCTTATACTTGTAGCTTGTAGGTAGATATATGGCAGGAATTAAATACATATAAACTTACATATAAAAAAAAATGAAAAATGTGCTGTATTTTTTTTTGTAAGATTGAATCATATAAATACACCACCTTACAAACAGTTCAACGAAAATTTATGGTAATTTGACCTTTCTGTATTGGCGCCTACTTCCTATAATAAATAGAATTTATTATTCTAAGCCCACTTGTATCTCAACTCTTTTTGACCTGAGAAATCAAATCGGAGTCTTAACAGAAACGGACCGGTTTAAAAATCTCCTCTTATCGGGTGCGTAAATTCTGTCAATTACAGCTCTGGACGACGGGAATTTTGCCTCGAAAAAAAAGAAAAAAAGAAAAAATCCTCCATGGCCCGCCTCGCTGCCACTGGCGCCGGGCAGAGATAAGGCGAGTTTTTTTTTTACATTTCTTTTGTTTTTTTCTCTGGGGACGTATAGGTCTTTTATGGGGGACAGTCGATAACACTGATTACGAGTTTAATAATAGCGGTCAACCCGTTCTATATTTTGCTTAGTTTTTTTTTTTATATACGACCAATTATAGTAAGTAAATCAAACAACGAGTGTAACTTCTTGAATGAATATTTTAACAATACATGTCAAGATTGACAGAAAATACATGATTTGGATATTTTTAACTTTATCATAAATACCTATCTGATATGTAAGTAGATACCGTACCGTAGTTAATTTACAAATGGCACAAATAAAGTTTTTAGTTTATATTTCTCAGGTCTCAAGTACTTCGCTACTTATAAAAAGGCAGAACTTCCATTCAAATTTTATTCAATCAAAATAACAAACGGACCGAAATGACCAACACTCAAAATATTTTCAAACTGCGTTCGACAAAAATTCGCCACAAGCGACGCCCATTTGACAGCTGTCAAATTAGGGTGACATCTCTGTCCTTGCCATTTTTTGCTCGGCTATTTTGGCCACTGACAATGCGTTTTTTTTTTATAAAATGTGTGTTTTGAGGTGACGAATCGTCGAAATATTTTGTATTATCTTAGTTAAGTTGTGATAAGCATGGCGCCTACATTCCATGGGTAAGATGACTGTATCGCTTCGCACGTTCTTTATTTTAAAATTCGTTCCATATCATCACAGATTATTTACAATACTATCCATCCCATAATATATCGTCGCTTCAGTGCTTGTTTGTTCTATCTACCATCAGTCAAATTTTACAGGAGAAGCGTTTTTTGCTGTATTTATTTAAAAAAGCTTTAGCTTCTACTTTTGAAGGTCTTTAAAAATACATGAGTTACCTATGAATTAATGGTTATAACTTTTATCTGTAGAAGGGAAATTATTATACCTTTTATTACAGTTTTTATGTGGAGATAGAACAAAAATGCACAAAAATAATTACGATTGTGGACATAGAACATTACCACATTCGACATAGGACAAAGTGACTATATCATATTTGCGTGCTTAATTGTTCTATCTCCCAGGTATATTATACAGGGTGGTGTTTAATTCACGATATTATTCATAACAAATAAAAAAGCAAAACTATTTTAGTTAATAAGATGTTTTATAGGTTTAAAAGAAAAAGAAAAAAACACTATGCTGAACTCAATTAGTTTACTACTTACTAACTTTAGTATTTTTAACACGATTGCCTAAAGAGGACTGTTATGTTTTTAGGGCTATGCTTTCTTTATTCCACCGCATAGTTCATGAAAAACTTGCACACGAAGCAAGCAAGTTTTGGCGTCTAGGACCGCGGTCCCGGTCCCGAAAGACTCCCTACTCCGTTCACAATAGCTCAATAATTGAGGAGTGTAAACCTTAACTAGTTAATAGTACCGAGTTGCTGCCAAAAACCAAATGCAGGTATTGAGTTACAAACAGCTGAGCTGAGCTGAGCGGAGTCGGAGAATCGAATTCTACGCGGGCGGTTGCTAGTAATACCTACTTATATTCTTTGACATTACTAAGAATAGCAATGTACTTATACGATAACACTCTTGGACTTAGCTTGGAGATGGTTCAACAAAGTCGCTGAAAAACAACACCCTGTTATAAATTCAAAACGAACTCAAGTGAAAATTTAAAAGTGCTTACTGCACACTCTGAGGCAGCGTCTGATTGAATTCTTGTTTATAATCAGACCGTGACTTACTTTTTAAACAATTTATGTATGTATGAAATAAGATTAAACACCAAAAACTTCGTCAAAACAAGTTTTTTCGAATTATTTTCGGGAGCAACAAAGTACTTGTTGCGATGTCTCCTGCCACAGTGACAATCAAACAAAATGGCGGACATGACGTCGCGGGCTATGATTGGTCGGTTGAGTGGACATAGAACAAGCAAGCTCTGAACGTCCTATACGAGTGAGGACATAAAACAATCGCTGGATATAGAACAATCAAGCACTAACATTTCATTACAGTGTCGTGTGACAAATAAAATTGGAATTAATTTTTTGTTATTTTAAGAGTAAAAAGTTATAAATATTTTTTATCTAACAGGACTGAAATTTAATTTCTAACAATACTGCATTCAAAGTTCATTTTTGATAAATTTGGTAGATAGAACAAACAAGCACTGAGGCGACGATATAGGTAGTCGTAGTTATTTTATGAATACGAATATCTATCATAAGAGTACATTATAAGTTGAAAGCGAGTTTGTTTTCGGGTTGATGATGGATGAATGAAAGTGTTTTTTTTTATACTTGATAAGTACTTTATACTTTAGTGTATGAAGTTCATAGTAGTTTTCTTAATGAAAAACTACGGTTCATCGCAAGACTGGGGGATTTGAACAGATAACAAAGGAATAATTATGAAGATGCGCGTTGAAGTCTTATGTAAGAGATGTCTTTAAGTGTCAAAAATAAGCTTATAATATAGGATGTAAACTGTAAAACTTATATTTTTCACGTCTCGTCTTGAAACTGGGTGGACAGAGTCTCAGGTTGTCAAATCGAGATCTTCATATATCTTACGTACTAGACTGTATCTGTATCCAATGAAATACTGAATTATCCACTATTTTTATGTTTTTATAACAAGAAATTCCCTGTTCTCAAAAATTGGTTCCTTTAAAAATTTACGAAATTTTAAGGGAAAATTTCCATTCGAAATTTCCGCTTGTTCTTGAACGGCACATAATTAATTGTCAATTTCTGAATGAAAAAAAGATTTCATAAATTAACTGTTGTAAAATTACAAATGATTATCAGCAACACGCTTCGTCAAAAATCTTCACAAATATTTATCAGCAACATGCTTCGTCAAAAACTCCATAGAAATATATCCGCAACACGCTTCGGCAAAAAGATTACAGAAAACATCCGCAATTAGCTTCGTCAAAACAAAAAATACTTAGGTATTTCTGAATTTCATACTCTAGTTGTAAAATGGTTTAGGTAATACGGGTTTCCTAACGATATTTTCCTTCAAAAGCAAAGGAAGCTACCTTAAAACCAGCATCGCACCGCACACATGCAAACCAGCACCTTTTTTGTCCTAAGCCCTTAAAATGAGTGTAAAATTTAAAACAATGGAAAGTGAATGTTGTCATCCGAGATTTGACTATTCCTCTGAATTTATGGTTTTTGTCCAAACTTGTCGTAGATTTTAAGAGGTAAGACATAGGGGTGATTTTCACTTAATTTTGGAGAAAAAAAATTAGGCGCCGGCTCGATCTGTCGCCAAGTCAGTCTCGTCGGCGATATCCGGTGAACAGAAAAAAAATGTATTTGTTTTTTTCGGATCCGTGGGTCAGTGACCATGGCGTTAAAATATTGTCGCCTGTACTTTATTTAAATGATTTATAGTGAACTTGTTGACGGCTGAAGTTTTTGTGATTCGGAAGTCGAGAGTGGGTTGGCGACGGTTTGTTTGGGAGTAGCTAAAAAAATTGTATTCATATGCATAAGTGGATGGAAGGCCCTAGATGGGTAGAAGAGTTTCAAGGTTTTCTGTTATAATCTTAATGACGCATGGTTTTTCAAAATCAGCATTTTAGAAACCTATAGCAGATTTTTCCCTTTTTTACGAAGATGTAGAGAGAGCGTAAGTACCTAGTATTGATAAAAAATACGATTTTGTTAATCCCTCCGAATTCAAATTTCTCAAACTTTAGTTTTCAATCCTGCGCTATTTTGAGATAATTGTTTAGCTGATGAAGAAGGTTGATAGTGAATACCTACAGAATATTTCGGGTAATCGCTTAAATTTGTCTGGTCTGTATGGATAATTGAATACTCCTTCAAGAAAAATCTACTGATGGGATTCTAAGTATTAAATTTGGTGTACAGTTTAAATAAAATCCGAAACATAACAGTACATAGGGTACTTTTATTGTATCACGGAAGTCCCAAAATGTAAACTTTAAAAATTAAAAAACAACTTTAAAAGTATATTAAATGAAATGGAAATTATTTCACCGACAAGAACGAAGTTCTTAAATTAATTGATTGATTGATTGAAATGTAATAATTATTGTTTTTTTAAATGACGGAAGTTCTTCTTCTTCTTATTTAAGAGCCGCGCTCTTCTCTGTGGAGTATACGCTACACTTCTCTATTCTTGGATTTACGTTTATGGAAGCTCTTATATGGATAAAATGCTGCAGCTACATCTTCACTTAGGAGACTTTAACACCGATTTATTAACGTCAAAAAGTGAAACATTGTATCCCATATTAAGTAAAGAATCCCAATACATCGACTCCGCAGTGTAACCTAGAAGCATGTTCGTTCATAAACGGCGACGACTGCGGTCAAAGGCCACCTCCATTCATACAAGTGCGGTGTAACGCCTTTCTGTCCTTTAGAAATGTCGCGTCATCGCCTTTGTCGCTTCTAAGAAAATACAATGAACGGATAGTTTTTTTTTAAATTTGACCAGATTTAGCCATTAAAATGTTACGGTAAAATGTTTATGCAATAGCTAACTGTGGTCCTGTAGGAGGTTCGGGAATTTTCGTTGGCTACATGGTACCTAATTTGCGGTCAAGTAACTACTACCTAAGTTCCCATCCCGTACGTAAGTACTTACAGGGTGTTTATTTCGTTTAGATAAAATTGTGTCTCAATGGATATATTAGTGTTTTTAACAATAGTAACACAGTAATAGTAGTAATAGTGTGCATGAGGGAGGCAGAGGCGTCCAGCCCTCGCCTTGTAAATGGACTTCTAAAGGCCTCTACACACGCTTCGATTCAAGCTGGGCGCGCACGTCAGTTTATTTTCGTTCTGTAATGTTAGATTCGGAGACCCGAATGCATGCCTTTCATACAAAATGTTCGACTGGCCGCACACGTCCGTTTTGTTTTCCGAACGGAAAATGTAAGTCACGTGTGCGTGTGAAATTTCCATAAGGAAATAAACTGACATGTGGATGTGCCCAGCTTTAGGACCCTAAATCGGGAGAAGTGTTGCTAGATGCAAGTTTTAAAATTCCGTTAGGCTTTGCTTGAAAATTCCGTAAAAGTCCGTAGATTGCCTCTACATAAATGCGTAGCGTAGATCTACGGATTTTTGTGAAGTCAATCTACGGATTTCTGAGCTAACCCTTACGGATTGCATGGCAACACTGCTCCCGATTTAGGGTCCTAAATCGGGCCGTGCGTCCTGCAATAGTCCGAATCTATAGTTGGCAACCACCGACCGTGAGTACGTGATTGACCCGTTTATTTTGACTAGAAAACTAGTAACACCTTAGAAACTGAAAGCACCATCGATTGACCATATATGTATTATAACTCTATAATAAATAAGGAGTGGAAGCTTCTGGTATCGGAGGCCAAGATCCTCTTTGGGTCGTCGAGCCATCGAAGTAAGTAAGTAAGTAATAAAGAAAGAAGCCAAACTTCTCATTTATTTTCAGCGACATGTAATGAAACCCGTGAGAACGTCTGTCTGTCCGTCTGTCACGTGCTGTCGTCGTGTGAAGGAATTTGTGAGCGTAAACATAAATATATAAATATTATTCTAATATCGGATTAATGGAGTTTTGTTTGGACATGGCCGATTGCCGCGGCGATCACGCTTTCACAATTTGTAGAAATTGATGCGACACCGCTTTTGTATGACTTGTAGGGCTGTGCCAACAGATAAATGAGGCTATTGTGAACTAGTTATCTTTCACTAGTAGTGAATCAAAAGATCTGTGTGATGGATTCATATTGCAGCCTATTGCTGTAGCTGATGCTAGCATGTAGCTGATGCTAGGCTCCATCCTCCTGCCTCTTAGCACTAAACATTCTAAAAAAATATTAATACTATATCTCTCTCTCAGCCGAAAGACGTCTACTGCTGAACAAAGGCCACCCCCAAGGATTTCCATAACGACCGGTCCTGCGCTGCCCGCATCCATGCGCATCAATACTACTCGTATATATAGTTTATAGTAATAGACTGGCCAGTGCCCGCGAACTTCGTCCGCGAGTAATTTACAACTGTTAATATGTCAAGTTCTAAGTGACGGATCAAAATGAAACCTACGCCAGATTTTAAGTTTGAACTTCAACAACTGGGCCAAATTTGAAGCGGTTGTGATGGGCGTACAAACATGCAGACAGAAAGTCAGACAAAACTTTTATAAAAAATCGTTTTGGCTTCTATTGGCCCTATAAAAACCCCTCCTAGTTTTTTCTTACATATCTCCTATGTACAGACACTAGACCAGTTACAGTTTTATTATCAGATGTCACCCGACCGAATATATAGTTCTTTATCCTAATAAAATAAATCACTGTGAATTTCTGTAATGCCGATAAAATAACTAACAATGTCACTCTCTATAAAGTATTTAGTGACTTGTTACTGTTATATCACTTACTAGCATGTGCCCGGGACATTGTTTCCGTAGGAATTTCGAGAAATTCTCTCTTAGCTCTCTCTCACTCTCACCTACACTCCCTAAAGAACCTTCAAATTTCAGCTTCCTATGCCCAGTAGTGTTGGCTGTACGTTGTCTGTCAGTCACTCAGTAACGGAAGAATTTTATACATATTGGTTATTAAATTATGTCACTTGCAAGAATGGAGTCCCTGTAACACAAGTTCTTACTTAACACAGGGCTCCAGCACGTATCTATGTAAAAATCTTTTGGTAATGATTTAGCAGAGGCACGTGTGGACACCTTCCAAGCCATAGTGCGGAAGAGGGTGGCCTCCTGATGCGGAGACTGAGCGCTAGCTCCAACAGCCTTCTCAAAGTCATCGCTGGCAGGGTAGATGGGCCCATACTAAAACATTGGACCCAATTACACGTAGATAAGGTACTAACATAGTTTTAAGGACATTGTAACTAACATTTCTATGGACTTTTCCGAAATAAAATTATTATTATGATGATATTAAAAGAAATCCCCACCTAAGACCATTCATAATTCGTGAATAGTTAATTTGTGAATATTTACCTTTTTACCATCCATCGTCGTCGTCGCTCGCGAGATGGCCTCTCCACAAACTCGAATTTTCTTTCTCCGTCAAACTGGTCTCCGACTTAGGTCATAAATGAATTTAAATAAACTCAAAAGCACGCGACCAGTCGTACTGAATTTAAATGAGTTAGGTTTTTTAATATTTTTAGTTTTCTGTATAAATAATATTATATGAAAAGGCACTCTTCGTGAACTTTTGATCTATCAAAAAAGTTATTATTAATCCAATCTATACCCGGCTGCTCAAAGTTAGAAACAAGTACCTTTTTTATTTGATAGAGTTTCATTATACTGAAACATTTTCATTTCGTATGTCGAACATCTATATAAACTGTTGGTTGTTTGTTTGAATGCGCTAATCTCTGGAACTACCGGACCGATTTCAAAATGATTTCTGTGTATCATATCCACATGCATGTAGAAGACAATATACTATCATAAATCCTGAAATTTCCATGGGAGTGCGCCAATGAAAAAGCGTTTCCCAGAAAAACTAGATTTGGCCGAATACTATCCTTTTCTTTTTGATTTTTAACCCCCGATCCAAAAGAGGAGTGTTATAAGGTTGACATATCTTTGTATCTGTGTGTTTGTCAATTTAAATCGATTTTTATGTAGTTTTTTGTTTGTTTGAAAGGTGACTTAATCGAAGGTATTCTTAACCATGTAAATCGGTTTAACCGTTTAAAAGTAATCGGCATTTTTCAACGTGATTTCGGAGATTTCTTTAATTTTTTAATTTATAACACATTATGTATGACACCCCACTATATTCAGATTTCTGTGGACCCTCACATTTTCCCCGGAGGTCGACGAAATAAAAATTAAAAATGGGCTAAAAAATATACTTTTGAATCGTCATCTACTTGTTTTTTAGTTAGTTGACGTCATAAAATTACTTAAATCTAAGGTTACCGCCTCCAAACGGAGACCTTACTCGACACAAGTAATACCACGTAATACTCATATTAGCGCCGATTCACACCACCCCCCAACTTAGCACGCGTCTAGACGTGGTAGCACGTCCCAACTAGCGTGAGCATAAAGCAATAAAACCTTTATTCAAATCACTCATTTTTTGTGCCCACAACCAGAACCCCAGTAGCCGAGACTTGTCACAATTGTAGTTTTTTTTTTCAATTTTTTTATGAATTGTAGGACTGTGGCACACCAAGATTTGGTTTTTGATTTATAAATAAATGGTGATATCAGCAATGCTATGGCAGCTTGATGTATGCGGAGACGAATGGCGCAAAGGATTAGGAGAACCCACCCAAAATGAAAGAAATAAAGAAAGAAAAGATGTTTATCTAATACAAAGTATTATATGGGAAATGGCAAGAACGATGATTAGCACGCAATGATAATCTGACTACTTTTGACATGAGATCTACAATAAAGGTTATACTTTATTTGAGGCCGTAGATTGCTAATTTGATTGAAGCCCAATGGCGTATAGAAATTCTTGAATCGAAAAACTGTATAGATAGGTACTATAAAAAGGTATGTTTCACATCACGAAAAGATGACCATTAATTAAGTTATAATAAAAGTATCGAAATTAACCATATCAAAGTATCGAAACCAAGTATCGAAAGGAGCACCAGGTATCCCCAAATATATGTTAACCGTAAAATATGTTACAAAAAACCCCGACAACACGTTGAAAATGCTGACTCATATTTCCATGAATCACAGATAAAAACCTTTCGATTAAGTCTTCAATCAAACAGAAAAATAGATCAAAATCGGTTTATCTATTTGGGAGCTAAAATGCCACAAACAGACATACAGTTACCCAGACAAGCCAAACTTATAACACAACACCCCTATTTTCCCATCGGGGGTTAAAAATAACAGCACAAGATTCTTTGCAAAACAAACCGACAGTTTCGTCGACAAAGTCCTCAGTATATCGTGGCCTAATATAAGCCGTGTCCATCCAGTCCAGCTAAGCCGACGTGTGACTGACGGCCACTGGACTGCCTCACTGACATATCATGCTACTGGATAACCAGGGTCTTAACATGGATAGAATGAACTGGGTCTTAATGCCAGCCCCTTTGGGAAACTGGGACTCAGGGAAAACGCGCGTTTTTGAGACGTGACAGTGGACTGAAGTTCCTCACTGATATTCATTTCTTCTTTACTAGCTTGTGCCCGCGAACTTCGTTCACGCGTAATTTACTAATGTTTTTGTTTATATCTCTGGTTCTAATCGACGTATCGAGATAAAACCTACACCAGATTTTAAGCCAATACAATACAATGAACTCTAACTCGGACTGGGATTCAAAATTCATTGATTTACTTCATATTATAAAATATTAGTGTAAAAAATAATCGAATATCATGTAGAACCAAGGTTCTAACCATACAAACTCTAACTACACAAACTCTAGCTTAACTCAACTCTAACTTAGTTGAAATAATTGTTTGCCGTTTTGTTAAGCTACAAGAACTATTGTATAATTCAGTACACAGTAAAAATAATGAACAACGTAGTGTAAAAAAAATTCACCTTATGATGTTACGGTAGCGAAACGGCCAAGCCACGTGAGTAGAGTTTGTGAAGGACTTGTAGAGATAGAAGCTTGGCTCTACATAAAATCTGTTTTTTTTTGGCACCTTATATGCCCCAGATATATATAGGTTTACACAGTACATGCACTAATCTACTTTATTGAGATCAGTGAGATTTGAAAATCAAAAAATAATTAATAACAAATTAATTCAATTAAGTTAATTAAAAATGGTATAATAGTTGAAAGAAAACATCACGAGGTACTGGCGTTTCAATAATACTCCGCTTTGACAAACTGACGCTACGTGAAATAAGATGATTTATGAATCCTTTTCAATAGACTGATCTGTTAATTAGTATATTATGGCATTCTGTTTTACATATATAAAAAAAATAAATTTATTGATATGTTTCAAAACAAAGTTTTTATAAGTATTACATTTTTGTATTGAAGCCAAACCAGCAATGCATTGGCTCGGCGGCTTGGCAACCCACCATCGAACTAGGAATAAAACTTTATCTGGAATGGTAGGTAGCCTTTATATTATTTTTTAAAGGAATAAATAACAATTAATTTCGATTAAAATTAGCTGATGTTATGAAATTAAGCAACTTTGAGATGTCGATGTTTTATTTTCAAAACACATAACTCTCCTTTCTTAGCAGTTGTGTGTTGACATCTTGGCAAAAGTACCATTCAAGTACAGTAATGAGCATTAATATGTAAAGAATTCGGTCTGTAAGACAATGTAATAAGGTCTAAAATTGAATAAATATCAATGGTCGTGACTGTACTTAATGAATATGTAACTTTTCTAAAAAAATAACAAATGGATGAAAACATTTATTTGAAAAACTTAACACACACATACTTATAAGTAAGAATACATACTTACAAATGGTAATATACGCGAAACATATTTCTTCGCCCACGCCACTTTATTTAGCAAAATCCAAAAAATACTCATCATTTTTTCTCGTCACGCTTTCGTAATCCGTTTGACAGCTGATATTTTACCTTATTCGAAATCCAAGATGGCGGTCGATATGTGATATAGACGTCAAATCAGTACAGAAAAGGCGTTTATCTTGATCTTAGCTGATGGGGCCACGAAACCAGAGGCGATGTAAGCTCTTTCTAGCTTCATTTGTAACTACAAACATAAAATCTTGGGAGTAAAATAATATTGGGAGTATTAATTTAATAAAAATAACTTACAGCTATCTATCTATCTTTGATATCTTCTTCTTTTGCAGCTTAATTAATCCACTGCAGGACATAAGATGCACGTCAAGCTTCTCGGTCTCGGAATATCTTTGATATATCTTTGAGAATACAAAATGCTGTGTGATTTGATAACCACTGCGTGCGAACTCGAACTTCATGGCCCCAATCCGGTAGCATTCTTAGCTCTAATCACAGATGGATTGATAAAATATTTAAATGACTGTACACTTTTATTGGTTATACACGTTGGTTCTCACGCGCTCGCCAAGGAAGGATTTTTAAAGTTCAACTCCTAGTATAACTTAACGTTCTCTCACTTTATCAGATCTCCTAATGCACAGATACTTGCCTGTGTAATATTTTTGATCATACAAGCAAGAGAAAATAAAGAACTTTGATTTTTGAATTTGCGTGTGATACCTGACTTCAAAAAGTGTAACACCGAATACCACGTCCCCGTAAGTTTACTAATACGAATCACGTAACAACGAATGCACGCCACCACGAAAAACTTAGCACCGAAGTCATGCGATCTCGAATAACAGAACCTCTCACTTATAAATAATGATCACTTGAAAACGAATGCACGTCACCACGAAAATCTTAGCACCCAAGCCACTCGATATTTCTCCCCAGAAATTGTAGTCAGTAGATGAAAATTTCGGGAAATCCTTTGTTAGCAAATACTTGCTTATACTTCGATGGCTCGACGACCCAAAGAGGACCTTGGGCTTCGGTACCAGAAGTTTTATGTAGGTACTAAATAATGTATCTAGGCTATCTAGGTACTAAAATTTCCTTTGGAGTCTGTATAACCTGAAAAATACCCAAGCGGATTGGTTTTAAAATCAAAAGTGAAAAGACCAAACTCGCTATCTATACCTCATTAAAAAAACATCGCACATTTAAAAAATCGAAAATACACTTTTATCTCACCAAAACCGAATCCCACTCGCTTGGAGCGCTTTGACGCGCACCGCCAAAGATCGTGGTTTGTACACAAAAACCCGTCTTTTTTTGTTTAATAATAAAAAAATACGTTTTTTGGGCGTTCGGTGGCTAAGTGGCTGGTTTCCTGGCGTAAGGAATTGGGTTATTGAGCATATGATTAGCGGGAACGCTGTCGTATACGTATAGTTTTGAAATCCGAGCGGGGTTGAAAAATTCGAACTTGCTACACAACACCCATATGCAGTAAATAGTAGTAGTACAGTCAGCTTCACATAAACCTGACCTAAGATACGATTCGGCAGCTCACTGTACCTACCGCAAAGTTTACCTATATGAAGTAGAGATCCAATTCAAATTTTGAATTTAACATACCGCAATTGCAATAAAATAGAATCAGATACGAGAAATCTAAATTAGGAATATCAAATGGTGACATGCATGGAGCAAAGACCACAAGCAAAATCAAGCAGTGTCTCCACCAAGGATTTATAACAACGAGCTTTTGCCCGCGGCTTCGCTCACGTGAATTTCCCATAGGAACAGTACTTTTTCTCGAAATGAAAGGTATCCTGTGCCCTTCTCAATACTTCTGACTATGTGTATGCGAAATTTCAAGAAAATTGGTTCAGTAAGTAGATATAGCGTGAAGAGGTAACAAACAAACTCACTTTCGCATTTATAATATTAGTTAGAATTAGGATAAAAATAAATAAAATAAACTGTTTTGTAATTCTTCAAGTACAAGGTATGGAAATTGTTACCTAATTATAGAGTCCCGGAGAGCTCTTTTTGGCTTTTTCTTGCTAGAACCACAGACAACGTTAATAAGACGTCCAAGGACGACGTAATCAGGGTCAATACATAATTAACCATTACCACATCGGCGCCAGAACCGACCAATTCCGAACCTGTTAACAGTCCTCAAACACGACTCCCCGCGTCTACAATACCTATTTTCAAAGTGATATTTGTATTTTCATATTTGTTCAAACTATTATCCTTCAGAGCCCTTTGGGCACACCGCGGTAGTACCTGCTAATTTCAACCATCCTTTTCAAATAAAGGTAAAACCAACAAGCCTCCTCGCACGGGTCAAAATCGCATGCGTTTTTAAGAAAAACCCCTTTTAGAAACATTCATTTTTTTAAATTGTCGTTAAGGGATTTTCGGCCTTGAGGACAGTGTAAAGTCGAGTTAATATGTTTGGACACTTATTAGAGTTCAGATTTCAATATTTAATTCTTCAACGTTCGGCTCGAGTGTTAATTTTAAATATCTTGTTGGTTTGCGACTGCTGTGTCGGAGAGAAAGAAAAATATAAAACAGATACGAGTATAACTAAAGATAGTATTGTATAATTTGTGGTATAACTTTGCTTTTAACATTGCTTTTTTACGATAGAATTTGATCAGTTCAAAACAATATAAGAAGCTTGGCTCGCGTGAATTTCCCACGGGGACAGTGCTTTTTTCCGGAATGAAAAGTATCCCATGTCCTTCTCTGTACGTCTAACTATGTGTATGCGAAATTTCAGGAAGATTGGTTCAGCAGATAAAGCGTAGAGGTAACAAATAAACAAACTCACTTTCGCATTTATAATATTAGTTAGGATTAAGATTGGTTTGATATTACTTACTTCGATGGCTCGACGACCCAAAGAGGATCTTGGCCTCCGATGCCCGAAGGTTCCACTCCTTCCTGTTCTGCGCCACTTCCTGCCGTCTGATATTATTAACTCGTAATCCAGGGATTAAAATTACTATTTTTAACTCGTACTCATGTTTTCTTACCAACCGTAGGTACTTATTTAGTCTCCATCTTCTTCTTCTTTCTCAACGTGTAGCTGCCCACTGTTGAGCATACACTTCTCCAATGTTTCTCCATTCTCTCCTGTTGTTGGTCTTCCGCATCTACGAAGTTTAGTCTCCTAGTCTCATAAAATTACTATCGGTCATCACTATAGGTATGGAATGAAACGCGCACGATGGATGACTTAGTATATTTTTAAAGTGGTTTGCTTTTTCTACTCTAATATAATTTCTATACATACATAGAATCACATCTTTATCCCTTACTGGATAGACAGAGCCTAGAGTCGTGAGACTCGAAGGCCACGCTTAGCTAAATAGTGGGCTTTCTGATGGAATGGACATTCAGATATAGTGTAATTTTTCTCTCTAATATAATTATTATTTTATATCAAACTTTAAAAAAAATGCTTCCATACAAACGAGCAATCAGCTGGTCGAACTAATAATGATAAATATTCAAATCAAAGCATCTTGAATAAGATTAGGTAAACCGGTATACATTGAAAATGTAGAATGAATGAACGATGGTCGCGTCGCTACTGTCGCCAGTCATACTATACAATATACAATACAATGGCTAAATAACACCAGTCTATCCAAAGTCACATTGTGCCATAGAGCATCACAGATGATATAACCACTATGATTTATATTATCACACGAATTCTAAATCGAAGCTTCTCTTGAATTAATTGAGATAAACCGGTGGGTACATACCGCTTTGTTCACCTGGGTGGACAAAGTGGATTTTATTCTCTTAATTTCTCCTAGATAATCCATACTTCCATACTAATATTATAAATGCGAAAGTTTGGATGTGAGTTTGTGAATTTGTGAGTTTGTGAGTTTGTGAGGATGTTTGTTACTCAATCACGCAAAATCTACTGGACGGATTTCGATGAAATTTGGTACAGAGGTAGATAATGACCTGGAATAGCACATAGGCTACTTTTTATCCCGGGAAAAGCACTGTTCCTGTGGGAAATTCACGCGGGCGAAGCCGCGGGCAAAAGCTAGTCTACAATATATCACCCAAGTTAAAAAACATAGTGGAATAAACCACCATTTGCAAGTCCACCACCACACCATATGTACAGAATAAAAACTTTATTTCACATACAAAAATTACCTACATAAAGTTTTTATTAAATAAATAAACCAATCGGTCGACTATTGGAAATTTAGCAAAGAGCGATCGGCTTGGTAACGTACTGTCATACAAGGGCCAACTACCACGCAGCCTCCAACGAGATAGCGGCGTCTTTGACGCTTTGTCGATCCGAACATTGCCAGTAGGGTTGGTGCGCGTTTGAATTTTATTCATGTGGCATAGATAGACAGAAAAAAAATCATTTTATAAAAAAAATTCTTCTAACTTTATGGTGCATAGACATAGATTTAGAAGGTAACCCTTTAACCGCCGCAGTAGTATAAAACAAATTCGTTTTAGCGGCGCGTGTTGGTTATTAAAATGATGATGAATGGTTTTATCTACAGCACAGAATTAAAACTACAGTAAAAAATGTCAAGTTGGAAATAATGTGTAGATACACATTAGGCGCTGAGGGCACTTTCCTCGTAGGATCACCTGGTTCTGGCGGTCAAAAGGTCATGATGTCAAAGGTATGTCTTCCTCATTACAGAAGGTAGACTTATCGGGAATGCTGGAGAATTCGATGATAAAAATCATGATATTTTTTCTTTCTTTTCTCAATATGTTTGCTAACAATGTTGTTAGATTTTACGCCATCTATAGGAAAAGCCGTATTACACAGTTTTTCTCGCAATGTTTTCCTTAACCGAAAGTTACTAGGCTAACTAAGGCATAAAACAGAAGCGTTGATATCTTAGTGTTAGTAGAAAAAAATTACGTGTTTTTCGTAGTCCTGACCTAAATAAATGATTCTCAGGAGAAAGTAACTATGTACTACTTACAGTTACTATGTACATTAATTAATGAGTACATTTCTTATTACTGCTACAAAATTACAGAGAAAAAGTGCCTGAAAAAAATATTTTCTAAAAATACATTTGATTTTCTAGGTACTTGTCGATCTATCTGCGTAGGCGCGTAGGTTAGGCTGGTAGAGTTAAAAGCTTGGCTTTACATGTGATCTTGTAAATATTTGACAGTAAGAGCCATATGGCAACACTTTACATTAAAATGTTTTGATGAGATTATTTTTCCTCGTCCGTGCCAACCCTACACGACGACATGGCACGGCGGCGGCGGCGCTGCTTCATTATTGACACAATAAATTCTAACTCACGCATTTTAAAGCCACACACACATGCCCAACATCACGCGTGGTATGTGTTAACACACACATACTATCTACCTATAGCTGATTCTATCATTGACGTAGTTGATGTAGTATGGATCCCAGTCGTTGTCATAGTTATTTACTCGTTAATGTTTTGGAAGAACTACAGACAAGACTACAAGAGTATTCGCTGTGCTGCGAATTTTAGGATAAGAAGGTTTTCCTACTCTTGTATTTATTTATCGAGATCTGTTCAGTATAGTTATATTCTCGTACACTTCTATTTCATTCAAGTAATTTTAAGTTTTAGTATCTTTGAAATAGTTCCCGGGCACTGTACTTTATGTACCCAACTGAAAATGTTTCTTCAAGGGGCAGAAGCTTTTTGAAAGAGATTTTTTTGTAGTATTATTAGATTTTATATTATGGCAACAATTTGCCAATTTTCTTGCCAAAAAAAAATAATAAAAAGTATACGTCGGGAAACATTGACAGAAGGTTTCAGTCCAAACTCTCCAAACCATGGAAGTAAACCAAACCTAGGCCGGACAGAGATTAGGTATCTTCTAAAATCAAATTGTGAGAGCACTTTTTCTTTTCACGAAATATTTTTTTTTAAATAGGTATACCTATCATCAATTTCCTTTTTCTTTTTATTTTACAATCAAAACAAAATTAAAGTTATCCGTCACACTGGGTGGTCTTCATTAATTACTTGGCGCTAAACAATAAACTTTTTGCGCTGATTTTCCGGAAATATAACATTTTACTGCAAAAGTTCTCAGATTGCGAGTGCATTCGTCGTGCATTGTTGCATTCACTGTTACAAAATTTGCATTTATACCAAATGTGTAATTTTTTTGACCAAATTCATGGAGATTTTTTTAATTCGAAATTTTTTACGCATTCTATTTGTATGCAAGCGTTACGTCACTTCCGATAAGTGGTCAAATTTAAATTATGACGGTTTTCTATTATGTAAATCATTTTTAATTTGTTGATCAAAATTTTTAATCTTTTCATTCATATACAAACCAGCAACAGATGGAGCGATATTTCGTAAATGTTTCAGATTGTTTCAGCTTTGTATCATGGTAATGAAGCATAGTCCACATTAGCTTCGGTTCCGTAGGTAGTCAAGCATTTTGGGATAAAAAAGTACCCTATGTGCTATTCCCGGTATTTTTCTACCCGTATACAAAATTTCATCGAAATCCGTCCAGTAGATTTTGCGTGATTGAGTAACAAACATCCTCACAAACTCATAAATTCACAAACATCCAAACTTTCGCATTTACAATATTGTTTGTTTGTTTGTAATATCTTTATTGTACTAAGGATACACAGTGAACTTAACATAACTTAAAAGGTAAATATACAAAGGCGGACTTATCCCATGAAGGGATCTCTTCCAGTCAACCAGCGATAGATTGAGATTTATTTACTCAGTAAAAGGGTAGAAGTAAGTACGTACAACGTGGTGTGGCCCTTTGGCCTGTGGTGTGGCCCTAGAATAGCACCAACCCATCTCTTCCCGTGGGTGTCGTAAGAGGCGACTAAGGGATTTAAAATACCGGAGGATGGGCAGCAGCATCTTTCCGCGTACTATGCCATCACACTGCGATTGCCTGCCAAGCGTGGCGATTACGGCAAAACCCCCCATGGAGAAAATTCTTGGGGGAGGCCTTTGTCCAGCAGTGGACGTCTTTAGGCTGAGAGAGAGAGAAGTACGTACAAACAGAAGAAAGGATATTGGTAGGATTTTTATGCGAATTTTCAATGGAATAAGGAATAAGTAACTTTGGCGAATAATAAGGTACGCAGGCGAAGCTGCAAGCCATGTAGAGTTATAAAATCATAAGTCATTTCGTTACGGACATGCGCACCAGACTTTTGAGATTGTGACTCATGTGTTGTAAGGTCGTAGACCTTCATTTGTTTGCAAATTTGAACATAATTATCAAAGGACATCTGTTTATCCTGAAACAGTTAAAAAGAGGTTCTTATAAACACTTTCAAATGCCGGATTTCTACTCTCTCTCTTTAGTCGTATTCCTCATGACTGAGGGTCGTGGTCATTATATGGAATGAAACACACACAACGACTATCTTGGCAATTTTAGTGTGGTTTGCCATTGCCTTCTCCATTTCACACACTAGCTGATGATCATCAACCGGAGTGCAGGTACCTCACGATATTTTCCTTCACCGGTAACATGTGGTGGTTGATGAAAACTAACATAGGCAATGAGAGATAGGTATACAAACTCATGTAGCACGGGCAGGATTCGAACCTGGGACCTTTGCGGCCACAGGCGGGCGCCCTACCACTCGGCCACCACCACTTCTATTCTTCTTCTTGTAAAGGTGCCTCTCCAACTAGTGAAGGTTAGCGATTAACATGCTCAAGGCCTTCTTGTCCTTAGCTCTGCGGAACAGCTCAGCAGCATTCGCTATCCCGGTCCACTCTCGGATGTTTCGCAAACAAGACTTTTTCCGTCTTATACCTTTCTCTTTCCAGCGACTTTGCCCATCATTATCAGCTGTAGGAGGTCGAATCGCTAACGTCTACTTCTATGACCTAACTCATTATTAACTAGTTATGCCTCGCGGCTTCAGTCTTGTGGCAATTTCGGGATTCTGGATAAGAAATGAATTGTTGATCAGGGTTTCCTCACGATGTTTTCCTTCACCGAAAGCAATTAGCGGTCTATGAAAACATACATACATTACATATGTTTGTATACCCACTAATCTCACTCATATGAGTCAGATTATAATCTCAAACTCGACCCTGGAACCTTAGACCACAATTGACCACTGTAGCGACTCGACCACTATTGCCACAACTTTAAATTTTAACCATGCAACAATAACCAATTTTATTTGAAATTTTGAAGCGTGTTCAGAAATCAAATTATTCATATTTTCCCAGAAATCCTATGAATTATTCATATTTTCCCAATATTCAGAATTTTTCTCATATTTCAGTGGTTTTGTTTGTGTCAGATACTCCGTAATATAGATATTTAGTTATGCTTTGAACGTTTCGACAAAATGTTAATTACCCAAAACTACTAAGTACATAGTTTATTTTACATACATATGGGCCCCATTCAGGGAATTTCCGTAACATTCATTATTATGCATATACAACCATAGGTAGGTACGCATTCTTACAAACTCAAAGTGTGTACAGCACAAAAATGGAAACGTCAATCGATTTCCATGCAAAGTTATTCAAAAATCTTCTAAACAAGCTGAATACTTTAGAATTGCACGTAGGAGTAACAGAGATAGCGTTTGCAACAAGGATGGATATAACCTCTCAACACCGCCGCAACAGGGCGCGGCGTCAAGCCACGCCCACCGAAATATTATCGATTTTGGAACAATAATTTATTCATAATTTCTTTATTATTGCCAGCCGTAGATCTTTTTGTAAACACAGGTATGAATTTGAACATTGAATCTACCTAAAAAAACAACAAAATAACCTAAAATTATTTTAAAATTTTGTCTATATCTAATCCTAACTAATCCATACTTCCATACTAATATTATAAATGCGAATGTTTGGATGTGAGTTTGTGAGTTTGTGAGTTTGTGAGGATGTTTGTTACTCAATCACGCAAAATCTTCTGGACGGATTTCGATGAAATTTGGTACAGAGGTAGATAATGACCTGGAATAGCACATAGGCTACTTTTTATCCCGGGAAAAAGCACTGTTCCCGTGGGAAATTCACGCGGGCGAAGCCGCGGGCAAAAGCTAGTATTATAAATGCGAAAGTGAGTTTGTTTGTTTGGTACCTCTTCACGCTTTATCTACTGAACCAATCTCCCTGAAATTTCGCATACACATAGCTGGAAGTACGGAGAAGGACATAGGGTACTTTTCATCCCGGAAAAAAGCACAGTTCCCGTGAGAAATTCACGCGGGCGAAGCCGCGGGCAAAAGCTAGTTTTGAATAAAAAATAGATTTCCTTTTATAAAATAACTATCTTGCTGTTGCGGAGTCTCGTCCGGGACCTTGTCGGGTGCGCACGCGTCTTAGCCTGCTCCTCGAAACAATAGAATGTTGAAAGAGTCCGCCTCTGCAACATTTATCCTTTCTACCTACGGCCGCGCTGTGTTGTGTGTTGTGTGCATTCGTATATTGTTTTTCGAAAAATAGTCTACCGGTGACTATTAATTTGTGCCAAATTAAATAAATCTAATCTATATACAATTAAATCAAAATAAAATAGTGTTATTAGCGCTCGAGTGAATACCCCGACCCCCGTGTCGTGAAGAACTCTAAGTTATCAGTGATTTCCAAATAAATATTAAATTTCCCTGGCCCAAATATAAATCCGCGATAATTTTTAAAATTAAATAAAAGAAGTGTAGTGAACGAAGAATTTTGTAGTGCATGCGATCATTTGAATTCATTTTGCCAGTGAACAGTACACATATCCGTACCTATTTTGGAAAATTAATATAACTCAACACTGTAAATTTTGCCACAATTAACTCTATCTTAACCTAGATTGTTAACCTAGACTGCTTTATAGTACCTATACTCCACTTTTGAAACTCAGGACAACTTACTGCCGCGTCGCTGTGCCTTCGCAGTCTGTTTTTCGCACAAACAGTTCGCCTTTCGTGATTATATATTTGTGTCAAATTTGTGCAAAGTCTAATAAATTTTAGTCAATATAAAAAATCGGTGACTTTTCGATCTGTGTATTATTGACTCCGGCCCCGGGTCGTGAAAAATTCTTTAGCTACCAGCGATTCCCAAACAAACAACTTTTTCTTGTGATGCGTATGTGTTTGTGGTCCAAAACAACAAATCCGCGATAAACATTAAACTAAAGAAGTGCAGTGATCGACTGAAGAAGAAGAAAATACCCGCGACCTGGGAGTTCTACGAGTAGGCTGAAACAATCGGGTGAGAAGTTTCCATGCACGCGGTTTCACTACCCTACATTAAACACTCCCAAAAACTTCGAATGAATTCAACTCAGTCTAATCATAAAATTAATTAGTACAAATAAAACTGTGCAGTGCATGTAACGTAAGACCTGCATGTGACTATTTGAAATATTTTTTCCAGTGAACAGCACATACTATTACTACCGTACCCATTTCCGCAAAAAAACGTTTCCATTTACAATCTTTTGATCTGATATAACATTGATCCCGAAATTCGAACCCATTACATATATATATCTCACCATTTAATCCGGCTGCAACTGACTTTGCCCGTCTGAGGTCGGACTTTAGTATAGTTCTAATTAAATACTGCTTAAGCCCCTTAAATTCAGGGGCAGACAGCCTTACCCATTAAACATCCAGTCTTTTGCATGCTTTGATTATACTAAACTTAAACAATAAATTACTACACTCCAGCATTTAAATTCGACGGCAACTGATTCCGCCCGCTTTTGCATTGAATATAATCTAAACTACGTCCATCTAACATCATACTCCTACCATACCCAGCAATTGACGGTTTACAACCTAGAATCCATCCTAGAATCATTTTGTTAATTATTTCTCCAAGCATACATGGTTTCAAGAATCTACATATAACCATCAAACTTTATAACTCAAAAATTTCAGCTCTATGAATTCAATCGCAATCGGGCCTGTTAGTTTGTAGTCGGATCATAATCTGGATATAAGCCGGATACTACCTATTCCCTCAGGGTTTATATCCTAGCATTCTAGTGAACTTACCATAACTTAGATAATAAGGTACCTAACAGTTTATTTCAGCCTCTCAAACGCAGCCGCAACAGGGATGTACTAATAATAATTTAAAAAACAATAATAATAATATACTCATATACCTAAGCAACCCAACTCCATCCGTTGTCCTCGCGACGTGTGCGTGTTTTAACCAAATCTAGATGTAAACCACCTAACTCTCCGCGTCCTAAACCTAGCCGAAATCAATTCGTCCTCTTAGCCAAATAATCATTTAAAATTAAACAAATTAAACTCAGTCGAGCTATTTATCAGAATATCGATCCAAACGCGCAAGTGTGCTAACTAAACCTAATCGTCCATATATAACCGAGATCCAAACCACCTAATAGTTACCTCCGTCTAATCATAATTACTCCGCCTGTTTCTAATTTCGAATGGAACCTAGACCCACTATATATCACATGCGATAGTTTAATCCATTATATCTATTCCGCCAGTTTAAATCTGGAAAAGCTGATAATAAATCCGAGAAAAAATCCCCACGGGAAACCGGCCCACAAAAAAGCCATTTAAGCCAATAAACAACAAACATAAAGTGGTAAAGCCCAAAAGCACCACGCCGACAAAGAAAAATACATTTTAAATACTAAATAACCCAACTGCAAAACAACATCACTAAACATCCAGCAATAAAACATCTGCTAGAAAACATAACAGACGCTTTCTCACGGAAACAAAACGAAAGAATCACTAAAAACTCTTTTAAAAATTACGCAGCTGGGGCAGTTAAAAACCCTCACCCAAAATATTCTAAACCCATTGCGCTTCTTATCGCTAATAAACAATAGACAAACATCTGGTCCTAAATTCACAAATAATGACCACCATAATCATAAAAGACATAATAGTCCGAGAAATGGTCAAAGACGGCAATTGCCTTTTTAGAGCTATAGCCGACCAAATAAATAATGTACTTGGGCTTACATTTGATCACCACATGGTACGTAAAGATATCGCAACTTATATTAAAGATAACAAACTTGTAAAACGCGTTCACCTTGCGTTACAAAACAATATCTTCGAATTGGCGGACTGCCCTTATACGAGCAATCAGCCACCACATAACGAACTGATTGACAGATACATCGAAAAGCAATTTGATGACGGGTTTTGGGGAGGCGAAGATGCAATAATTGCCGCAGCTGAGTATTATCTAGTTAACGTACACATCTTCGGACAGTACCGAGACCCAATCATATATCGTCCTTCAGGAAGCCCAGTGGAGGCAAACATATACCTATACTTCGAAAACAACCACTATGATAGCATCGCAGACATTACAAATCTTACCCAAAATGAGAATAATGTACAAATCAACGCACATAATCAATTACTCCGCGAACCCGGCAACAAAACACCACCTAGCTATAAATGCAGAACAAATTATCAAGATACAACACAAAGTCCATTATCAAGCGGATCCGAAATTACATACAGTCAAATCGGCCCTAATGGGCTCCGTCCCTCCCTACCATTAGCAAATCCTATATCTAGGACATACAACTCACTTTCAATCGCGACCTGAACGTAAAAGGCTGTGCACAGACACAGACTAAAATCAAGATTGATAAAGAGCTATCCGAACGTGATATAACCATAGCAGGGCTACAAGAAACCCATCTTGTTAACGGAGAATACAAATCCAAACACTATAACTGGATATTAGGTAGCGGAAAGAATACGGTAGAACGCAGAGGTGTAGCAATACTAATCAAGAAACGACATAAATCACGAAGTAATTCAGGTATACTGCGAAAGCCAAAACGTCCTTGCGACACTTCTTCGCATTAATCTCGCTAATGTCACAAACCAAATATATCTTTTAATCATAACAACCCATGTCCCAGTAAAATCAATGTCCTGCTTCACGCAGATAGAGAATTTAATTCAGAAGGCTCCGACCTACGCACACCCTATCATATTAGGCGACTTCAACGCACATATAGGGAAAAAGGACGTCAAGGGCTCTTTCCTAAGCAAATCGGGAAAAACCTTTATCACATGGACTTCAACACAAACGGGAGATACCTTCTTAACCTTATACAACAACAACAACTCACAATAAATAGCACATTTGGTAGATCTACATGTCGTACTACGTTTAAATCAGACAATAAAAAACAACAATGGTATCGCAAATCGATCACATCATAACTAGTATGAAAATGAGAATATACTTTCACAGCATAATGGGCGAAAACAACCTAAGTGTCCACTCGGACCACAAACTAGTATGGGGCATCATCCGGACATCCTCTTTCTCAAAATCAACAAGGCATGCGGAAACTCCTCATATTAAAAAAACTAAATTTAACTACAAACAATATGACTATGAATCATTACAAGATGGCACGCGTGAAACTGCTTATCATAACATAATAAAAAAAAAAATTACAACAATTAAATCACTCAACCCAATTCCGAGCCACTAAAATGGGACATCTTGAACAATATATTAAAAGAAGCGGCCCACGAAGTATTACAAAACCAATCGCGAAAACAAAAGAAAGTAGGCTTGCACTTGCTACTCTGCAAAAAGCTATCTTCTTAAAAGCAAAAGACCCTCAAAACAAAACTTTACATAGTAAGGTGACCGAGGCCTGCCGTAACTTTAAAAAGTCCCTTGAAAACGAGGAAGCTAAAGAAGTAGCACTATTTTTCAAAGGGCTTAGCAAAGCTCATAAATCGAAGCGTATGAAAATCACTTATAAATACTTTCGTAGCCATAAAAGAAAATGCTCCAGAGCACAGACTAAATATTATATACCGATGTCCAACTGGATTGCAGATTTAAAAAGAGCGAGTGGTCAACAAGTTGCCACCGTGGGGGAAAAAGCAAGGAACTATCCCACCTGGAACCACCCACCACGGAAGATATACAAAACGTTATAAAAAGTATGAAAAATGGCACCGTGCCGGGCACGGACCAAATCGTACCTGAGCTGTATAGATATGCCCCCGAGGAGTTCACAGTAGAATTATCTAAAACAATGGCATTAATCTGGCAAACCAACGAGGTCCCCGAGGAATGGCGCCTCACTAAACAAGTACCAATACAAAAAATAGCACACCCCAAACAAATCAACGATTTTAGGAAAATATCCATCTGTAACGTTGGGTACAGAATATACGCCAACCTCCTTTTAAAAAAACTAGATGCCTTAACCGACGCACTTGGAAGCTACCAAACAGCTTTCCTAGACAATAGATCAACAGATGACCATATATTTACACTGCGGCGGATACTAGATACAAAATGGAGAGAAGGAACAACTGTGTTTGTAGCGGCACTGGATCTAGAAAAAGCATTCGACAATGTCAGTCTGGAAGTTCTAAAAGATATACTCTTAACAAGAGTAGGCGCGCCACTTACTAACCGAATAATAAAAGCGTGTATGAATGAAAAAACATTCATCTCATGGTGCGGACAATCATCTCATACTATCAACAAAGGCAAGGTAAAGCAAGGCTGCCCACTATCCCCAAGACTATTTACCATAATCATAGACGACGTTCTCAGGACGCTCGAGGAGGAAGACGAGGCAGTAAAACTCGACCAGGATACCGAAATAACGCTACCTCTAGTACTGTCGTACGCGGATGACCTAATTTTAATAGGGGAAGACTTGGAGGTTCTCAACCGTATCACTCTAAAACTAAAATCTTTACTGCAAACAGTCGGCCTCACAATAAATGAAACAAAAACTAAATTGGTAGTTCGCGACCCATTTTTCCCTTTAACCGACCAACAATCGTGCAGAACATTGGGGGAGTAACAATCGAACCAGTAGCAGAAATTAAATACCTCGGTACGTACATAACAGCCTCACACAATCGAAAGGCTACACTTAAAACACGTTGCGTAAAAGCCATCAAAAATTCTAAGTCACTAATACCTTCATAAAAAACAACAAAATCGAATGGAAAATTACCCTGCTTCTCTATAAAATGGTGATCCGACCCTGTATGACCTACGGCCTTAACGTAACAGCGCTTACTAAAGCAAACCGATCCCGACTCAGACAATAATGAGAGGCAAATATTACGTAGCATGTTAGACGTCTCTAAAAACCCACCCAAAGGAAAAATAAAAGACGTACTAGGAGGAAAAACCATAACAAAAATAGTAAAAGTACGAAGGATTTCATACTATGGGCATATATTAAGACGAACAAGCCCTCACCTTCTTCACGCAGCCTACAATCACAAAGAAATCAAACGCAAAGTTGGACGTCCCATTTATTCCTGGGAAGAGTCTCTTAACCACGACATACGCCATTACACGAATAAAAACAAAGGAGGAATTGACGGAATTAGCTAAAAACAGATCAGAAATGAAAAAGGCAGCAGAAAAAATTTATGCCCACTCTGAAACAGACACGGAGACGGACCCAGAGCCAGATGAACCAATGGAGGTCACAGTAAACACCAACGACCCGCCAGGAAACTCTAGCGACGAAACCATGAGCAGTACCCAAAGAAGACGTAGACCACCAACCCCAAACGAACCGCCCAGGACCAGACAACGACATCATTAAAATCTTCTGCACCCACAGGAATCAAGCAAGCGACATGAAGACCCGGCCGTATCATCAACGCAGCCCATTCATTCCCTTCCATGTATATATTACACACCAAGTATAGTATCTATTTCCTAATTTATTGGCTTGGTGCTAGAATCCGGTCGATTGTAAAACTCCTGTCATTCCAATTTCCTGGCTGCCCCGCCCTACACTCCCAATCCTATCTACGTGCCCAACTGGTTTCTCGAGTTGGGGATTAGGTTTCACGTCTGAGCGGAGTACTCCTCCACGGCACGAAACCGAGAATGTCCATAACGCTCAGGCTCGGCTCTCTCGCGGAAAGTACACCTCGGAGGTGGACCCAGCCCTAAACTCTTGCAGTTTAACCACTGGCTGGGAGGGCACAGAACAGAACAGAACAGAACAGATAAAATAACTATCTTGCTGTTGCCCTGCGACTCCGACCGCGGCAAATGGAGATTTAAATATATACCACTTAGGTACCTAGTGACTGGTTACTAGCCCATCGCCTAAGTCAAGAATCCCTCATTGAGTCTCTTGATTGTCATTTACAATTTTCGCGGAAAAAGCACTTCTAAGCTCCTAGACCAGCATGGAGGCATAGATAGACGAATTATAAAGAAATAAAAATCATCTTTATTTAGCTCCACTGTACTTAATTCCAGTGATTAGAATCTTTAGAGGTAATCCAATCAGTAGATAGAGCTTGGCAAACCAGGGGGCCGATTCTACTAATTATAAAATGTAGATGTTGTGTGTGTCCCAATTGTGTCTCAAGAGCACAGAAATTGAACTAAAGCGAAAAGATCTCTGTAACACTTCTATGTTTTATTACGATTTCTTTGGCTTTTGAGACACAACTGAGGCACGATATAGTACGTTTTTAGTTAGAGAATCAAGGGCTAATGTTGTGGCGAACTGGTGCCAACACTAGGTATTGGAGATACCCGTATAGCAGTATACTTACTTCCAATAAGATAATTCAAAAAATAATTTCAATTTTAGTTTTTCAGAGTGCAGAAGTAGTTGTGTTCACATCAAGGGATTTGACACTTTAAATGAAGTGTGTTACAGTGTCACGTCAGTTTTATGGAACAAATAAAAAAAGTAAAAAAAAAAAACAATTAAAATATGAATATCGCACGCAGCTAAAGCTATAATAGTCTTTCTATCTCTTCCAGAAAAACTGCGGCTGTCGCTATGCGTGGGCTGCGGCGGCCAGATCCACGACCAGTACATCCTGAGGGTGGCTCCAGACTTGGAGTGGCACGCCGCCTGCCTCAAGTGCCAGGAGTGCCGCCAGTTCCTGGACGAATCCTGCACGTGCTTCGTCAGGGACGGCAAGACGTACTGCAAGAGAGATTATACTAGGTAACACAAAGAGAAAAAAAGTTTTTTTTTAAATTTAGCTGATAGGTCCTACTGCTAGACAAAAGCCTCCCCCTTATCTCTCCAACTACCTCTATCGCTCGCTACCTGCTGCCAGCGCCTATTAAAGGCCGACAATTCGTCAGACCACCTCAAAAAAAAATAAAAAGAAAAAAACATTCTAGGTACAGTCAGAGGTAGGGAAACCTGGGTCATGCCATTAGGCATGGTATTATATAGGTAATTTCTGTTAGTGTAGACATTCAAATGAATTTCCTAATTAACACGAAAAATATTTATTTTTCGGTAAAGGTACGGTAAAGTGCTTTTCTTTATATTATTCCAATTTAAACTAAACTTTAAAAAATCAACAAAAATAATTTTAATAAATAAAAGACTGGGCAAGATGTCCTTTTTGGCATCTAAGTATGTCGGTAGCAACCTTTCTATATTTTCGGACCGTCGTCATCACCGTCGTCGTCAGGGGGTCAGGTTTCTCTGCATTTGACTGTACTTCACTACACCTTGGAGTACAAAGTAGAACAACCGCCGAGTAGTGAGCATAATTTGATAATAGATGGCGCCATGGGTAACACATGGGCATTGTACACACTTAAATCATCAAAATTACTCATATCACTCCTCTCCTTCTGTTGCGAAGGAAAAGAATCCATACTAATATTATAAATGCGAAAGTTTGGATGAGTTTGTGGATTTGTAAGTTTGTGAGGATGTTTGTTACTCAATCACGCAAAATCTACTGGACGGATTTCGATGAAATTTGATACAGAGGTAGATAATGACCTGGAATAGCACATAGGCTACTTTTTATCCCGGGAAAAAGCACTGTTCCCTGTGGGAATTACTGGTGAAGCCGCGGGCAAAAGCTAGTCTTCCATAATTCGAAAAATTACTCAAAAAAGATCACATAATACCAAGACTCAAATAAAACTAGATATAGGTACCTATCAGACTCAGTCAGGAAACTAGATAGAAAGTAAATCTATAGTTACGGAAATTGTTTGAAAATGAAAATAGCCACAAAATGCCATTCTAATTTCGGACTGGTTGCGATTCGCTTCAAAGCAAAAAGAAAGACAAACAGTCAAACACGTCTTTTTAGAACCTAAGCCCTATGAAACCAAATTCATAACCAACGTCAATCACCATCGCGAACGGCGCCACTTTTTATACACACAGACCAAAGATGAATTCACTAAAATAACTTGCATCTGTTTACCTTTCACCCTTCCATCTCGCCGCCAAAATATAGAATTACGGATCGACAAACAACATTACGTCGGCCATAACCTCAACACAATATAAATAACCTCTATTTCTTGGTTTAAAGTACGAAATTCCAGTGAATTTCTCGTTGAATTCGATTTTCGAACTTAGATATTGTCTTTGTCGCTCTACTCTGATGTTCCGTAGAGAAAACAAACTGAGTTTGACTGAGCATTATGTATTTCGGCGCCAAAACAAACTGTCACTTTGACAGCGCGGCGGGCGGCGGGAACACGATATGTCTATGGTATGTTTGTTCCCGTTTACGCAGCCCGGATAAGCTGGTTTTCGATTACATTTTTTGTAATGTATGATTTTAAATGTTCTTCTCTGCGTCAATATTGTCTGTTTTTCCATGCCTATTGAGAAACGCTGTAAGAAAAAATCGTTAAGAGTCCAAACATATTTCTACTTCGTTACAAAACTATACATTTAATCGCACTTGTACTTTAAACAATTCTAAAGTCTGTAAAGCACTACCTACTACGATAGATTATAAATAATAGAAAAAGCTACCTCTATTTTAATAAAAACACCTGAATATCTAACCCTTTGTAAGCGGATCCGGGCGGAAACGTGTGTTTACGCGGTATCGAGTGACGATTTTATATAAACATCCGAATAACTGCTCTTTATTTTTATTTCACCTATTTTTATTTTTGAATACTAGCTCCTCTCTCTGCTTGCTGGCGATACTCGTAGATATCTACTGAAATACTAACTAATACACCTATACATGTCTTAAAATTAAAACTTTATTTAAGAACAAAAAATTTAACTATTAACTATTTACCATATGATGGGTCTTCTAGAATCTAATAGTAGGTATTTACCAGAAAAGAAGCGGTGGCCGAGTGGCCGAGTAGGACGCCCGCCTGTGGATACAAAAATCCAGTTCGAATTTACCGGAAGCGGTGGTCGATGAACTAACATGAGTCAGATCCAATCTGACGAATCCAAACCAATACCAATCTGACTCATGTTAGTTTTCATCGACCACCACTTGCTTCCTGTGAAGGAAAACATCGTGAGGAAACCTGCACTCTGGTTGATGATTATCAGCTAGTGTGTGAAATGGAGAAGGCAATGGCAAACCACTCCATTAAAATTGCAATGAGAGTCGTTGTGTGTGTTTCATTCCATATAACCACCACGACCCTCAGTTATGAGGAAGTACGACTAAAGAGAGACCAGAAAAATAAGTTAAAAAAACTGGATATAGGTACGCCCAACCCTAATTCGCAAGGTCTCCACGAATAATCTCTATCCCCAATAAAAAGAAGATTGATCGATTTTCTTTCCGTTAGGACCCCGTATTCTGGCACATTTGCCTCTTGGGCATGAATTGTATATGACTATAAACAGATTTGAAAGGAATCAAAAAATCAAATCAATATTTATTTATTTCTCACAACAATACATCATTACTAAAGGTTGGGGTTTTCTTTTAAACAAAGAAAGATGCTTGTGCTAGAAAACCTCGCTCTTCTATGTAGGTAAAATGTAAATTCGTAGTCGTAAGTCCAGATCATGAAACTCCTGAGTCTGAGTCGTGTCGTGATTCTTATAGTCATCCCACCATCCATCCATCACCACACCACCATCCACTATTACATCATCCTACACATTTTTTTTCAAACTGGCTAATGCACAACTATAACTGACTGAACCCGAACTTTGTAGGGTTAGCACAAACTATTTTAGCTAATCCAAAGTAAATTGCAGCAAAAAAATGACTGAAATTTTAACTGCTCAATATTGACTTGCTTCCATAGGGTACGATGGGGCTAGCATATCTGTCGTGATAAAAGCCCCTAAAGCATTAGATTTTAACAAGATCCTACACAATTGAAGAAAGAAAGAAGAAAGAAAGAATTATTTTTTAGGAAAAAAGCATACAATTTAATACAGAATCGTAGAATAAATATAGATTACTAACTTCAAGCAACAAGGACTTCCGTGCGCAAGAATGGTTACTTAGGAAAACTGCCGAAAAGTTTACCAGCTCAGCTTTATAGCACACAGGATACTTTTAGGGCACGGCAGCGAAACTCCGTGTGAGAATTTCGGGATAAAAAGTACCCTATGTGCAATTCACGGTATTTTCAACCGACTTCCCAAAAAGGAGGAGGTTATATGTTTCGATGTATGTATGTTTTTTTTTTATGTATGTTCGCCGATTTCTCCGCCTACAGTGGACTGATTTCCGAAATTGTTTTTTTATTCGTAATGATAAATACCCAAGTTGGTCCCATTTTAACCACGTCAGAATCTGTTCGGTAATTTTAAAGATACCTAACAAAATATAAAAATACCAACATTGCATTATAGAGCAAAAGCCCGCGATAGCATGCCCTTCCTTATTTTATTAAAACTAAATATTTTATGTGTATGTTCCAAACATTTAGCGACTATAAAAGTTGGATCATGATTACTTAGGCAGATTATTTGTAGCAATAACATTTAAAGTGGTAACTCAATTTCCTTAAAGTAAAAATTTTTAAAGATTTTATTCCTAATAATATAAGAAATCACGCCATCCATTACCAGGCAATTGGTGCAGATATAACCCCTGCTAGACATTGTAACTTTACTAAATTATTTGTTTTATTATAAAAAGCTGAATTTGTTATTTATAAAAGCTGAATTTTTGTTTTATTATAAAAGCTGAATTCAATATGTATTACTTTGAAGGCCCCAAGGGTGCTTTTTTTATACCTATAAAAATCATCCTTGCTATCCATATTACCTGCATAAGCAACTAAGATCCAAACTATACCTAGTCGCTAATATTTTTACTCGTATATACTCACGCAGAGAAATATTCAGCATTTTTAAAATAAGGAAGGTTTGGTCGTCGCGTGCTCACGGTCTATTTATGTGCCAAAAATAATAGACAATTTGACATGTTCTGACATTTCAAATCAAACTGACATAAAAAGTTTCGAATTCTTAATTCTTTATTTTCGGCCACCAGTGAAAGGAAAGTTTAAGTTTTTATTAAAGAAAATGAAAAGGTGTAGAAGCACTAAAAATGATAAAATAAAACTTTTTTTCCAAAAAAGTCGACTTTCCATAATAAAACTTAAAATCATGAAATAACAATAAAGAAAATGTATTAGCATGCTACCTACTGAATGAGGTGAAGTCGGTGCCAAATTTAATATTAAATAATATAAATTAACATTAGAATCATGTAGGTACATACCTATACAAAATGCCTAGCTAAACAATTGCATAGTCCTGCACTTGGCACCGACTTCACCTCATTCAGTAGGTAGCATGCTAATACATTTTTCTTTATTGTTATTTCATGATTTTAAGTTTTATTATGGAAGTCGGTTCACTTTTTTGGAAAAAAGTTTTATTCTATCCGTATACCAAATTTTATCTAGATTTTGTGTGATTGAGTAACAAACATCCTTACAAACTCACATCCAAACTTTCGCATTTATAATATTAGTAGGATTCTCCGCTACGTAGAATTACTTAGAGATCCACTTGTTGACATTAGGTTGACTGTACGTTTAGTGCGCGGTGGTGGCCGAGTGGTAGGGGCGCCCGCCTGTGGATGCAAAATCCCAGGTTCGAATCCTGCCCGGACTACATGAGTTTGTATACCAATCTGACTCATGTTAGTTTTCATCGACCACCACTTGCTTCCGGTGAAGGAAAACATCGTGAGGAAACCTGCACTCTGGTCTGATTATCAGCTAGTGTGTGAAATTGAGAAGGCAATGGCAAACCACTCCATTAAAAATTGCCAAGAGAGTCGTTGTGTGTGTTTCATTCCATATAATGACCACGACCCTCAGTCATGAGGAAATACGACTAAAGAGAGTACGTTTAGTAGTCGGTAGACCCCAGTAGCGGTAACGCGAGACTGCTGTCAGTATCGGGTGTCGCTAATTGCAGATGAGTCACAGGTTCGAAGCCAGATTTACCCGCTGGGAGTTCTTGTTTGTTTTGCTTCTCTTTTTTAGTAATTAGCAGTGTTAAATCTCCAGGATTATTTTAATATTTAGTATAGGTATTATAGTAAATTGAATAGGTTTATAAATAATATGACATACATTTTGATATATTGCATTTAGTTATCTTGAAAAATAAGCTCAAAAACTCGCTACCAAAAAAAAATTAAAAAGAAAAAATATTTTTCTTATTTTTGTAAAAATATTTCCAACAAATGTTTTATAACCGAACTTTACGTCTCTCCTTGGAGCTGTTGAGAGTAAGGACGTCATATTGTGTGTTTTTCATCGACTCAACCTCTTGGGAAATTCAAGATAAAGAGAGTATAAAAGTAACTACTTTCAACCTTGTACTAAAAATAAAACACAATTTCATTATTATTATTTATCGCCAGATGGAAGACGTGATAATTTAATTTTTTTCTTGCCCATAGAGAATTTTCCTTGAATTTTCCAACCGTATCTGCCATTGATTTCACCTCCCCATTATTTCGTATAATTATTATACCGGCGAGACGTGCCGGTTCATATCTGATCTAAAGGATTTCTCTGGCCATCCAGCGTGGCAATGCTGCTGGGGTTATGGGAACCTTTGGGTCAGATATGAGAACGGACTTTCTTTTTAATTAAGGTTATTCTATAACAAAAAATATATATTACTAGTTGTCGCCCGCGGCTTTCTTGGAGCTTAGATGAAAAATCTCTCTTGGAGCTTTTCATCAGATGTTCCAGATCTTCAATTTTTATACGTCAGCAGAAAATGCTCATCAGGTTGAACGATTTTTGCTAAGGCGCCATTTCCATATACGTTATAGTGTAGCTGGTCTCTTGGAGCTTTTCATCAGATGTTCCAGATCTTCAATTTTTATACGTCGGCAGAAAATGCTCATCAGGTTGAACGATTTTTGTTAAGGCACCATTTCCATATTACTTATAGTTTAGCTGTTCCGTTATGGTTCTTCATCAGGTGTTCCAGTTTTCAAAATAAATTATAGCCTATATGTTGCCCAGGCTTAATAGCTATACAACAAAAAAAGTTTCATTCAAATCCGTCCAGTAGTTTTTGCGTGAAACGCGTACATACAGACAGACAGACAGACAAGAAATTCCAAAAAATTTTTTTTGCTTTCTATTGTTCTTTTTAGGTCTCCCTCTATCCATTTCAGTCAAAAATATTAAATGTACAGACAAAATATTTTTCCTGTTTTATTATATGTATAGAAATTATTTTTGGCCTTTCCTTCATCCTCTCTTTCCTATACTACCTTGAAACGCCTACCACGCCACACATCTTCAAGTACAATATGTATGCCTTCGTATTAGGTTTGTTTAAGAGAGTTTGTATATGTGTTGCTAAAATCTCTGAAAAATTATATAGGTAGTTACGTGTTTAGGTTTAGCCATATCTATGAGCTAGAATATCTAGAATCCCGAAATTAATTATCTACTAGAACATTTAGGTATGTATAGGTAGTAATGTAATTATAATAAATCGTACGAGCTTTTCTTTCATTTCTGTAAACTGTAATGTTCTAACCTCTGGAACTACTATGGTTCATGATGGACCATATAGTTTGGGCTATCAAGGTTCTCCGAACGGAGTTCCGAAGTCGCCAAGTTTATAATAAAACGTATGCGAAAATGAGGCACTTTCGATCGGAAAACTCAACACTAAAACGCAGGAACTCCCCACCCCGGTTTTCCATAACCCTACCGCTGCATAGGTACGTATAGTCCATGCTTTTAGCGATATTGCTGGGGGCCGCTTCATTCGCTAAGTGCCGGTCAATAACCGGGGGCTCAAAATGTACTTAGAGGTTTGTCGTGAACACCCCCGGTTTTGCCGACTGCTGGAGGAGGGGTGTTGTGTTTTGGATGCCTTACTTTTTTTTAAATTATTAACCTTTTCTGTGTTTGTTTTTTATTTGGGCGTATGATTTTGGTGTACATCATGGAAATAACACGTAGCATACATATAATACTTACTTCCATTATACTAATAATTTCTATATACTAAGAAGTATAAATATAAATTATATTAGTTGACCGAAGAGTATTTATAAACTACTAGCTTTTGTCCGCGGCTTCGCCCGCGTGAATTTCCCACGGCAACAGTGCTTTTTCCCGGGAAAGGTAACCTATGTCTTTCTCCGTACTTTTAATGTGTATGCGAAATTTCAGAAAGATTTGTTCAATAGATAAAGCGTGAACAGGCAACAAACAAATAAACAAACAAACTCACTTTCGCATTTATAATATAAGTTAGGAGTTGGAATTAGGATACGTCATAGGTAATTCTGCGCCGTACCTGCTGATCTATGATCTATAAGTCCTACCTGTCGGTTGCCTGTAAGAAATTGTACTGTTGCTGAAATTGTACTGTGGCTGTAGCGATAAGGCCGCCATTGTACATTAGCCTTTAAGACACATTGTACCTTTTATTTTAAAGAGTTACTTACGTTAGAAGAAAATTTTGATACAAAAGTTGTTGTTTTTGTTGTTCTAAAGATATAATCGAAGGTGGTGGCCGAGTGGTAGGACGCCCTCCTGTGGATGCAAAATTCCAGGTTCGAATCCTGCCCGGGCTAAATGAGTTTGTATACCAATCTGACTCATATTAGTTTTCATTGACCACCACTTGCTTCCGGTGAAGGAAAACATCGTGAGGAAACCTGCACTCTGGTTGATGATTATCAGCTAGTGTGTGAAATGGAGAAGGCAATGGCAAACAACTCCATTAAAATTGCCACGAGAAGAAATTGTCGTTGTATGTTCCATATAATGACCACGACCCTCAGTCATGAGGAAATACGACTAAAGATAGAGAAAGATATAACCAGGAAAAATAAGTAAAAATTACGTCTCCTTCTGCGCTTTTGATATATTAGAAGTTATATTTTTAATGCGATATTTTGGCAAAACAAAGGCCAAGGCCTACAATTTCCTATCAGCACTGCACATTGTAATGTGATAAGTAGATTGCAATCATACCGACGCCGACGTGTACCACAGAATACATAAAAGTACAAGCAGTACCTTATGTTATGACGATAATAGAATACGCATAATAATCTCGTAGAAAGTAAGTCTAATATCAGTTTCTTTCATCGAGATATTATGTACGACGCACGGATTATTGTAGGTACATCAAATATAAACTGTTCTTTGTATCGAAATACAACTACAACGTAAGTACATATCTCGATGGTTCTTTGTATAATAATGGTAATCGCTCACGTCGATATTATCAGTGGTTATTTATCGACTTTGTTATAAAAAGTATAGCCTATTTGATTGATAATTGATTTTATATTATAATACTAGCTGCGCTCCGGGGCGTTGCTCGTGGGAATTTTAGGATACAAGGTACCTTATGTGATGCCCGGCATTTTTCTACCCGTGTACCAAATTTCATCGAAATCCGTCCAGTAGATTTTGCGTGATTAATAACAAACATCCTCACAAACTAACATACAAACCTTCGCATTTATAATATTAGTAGAATAGGATCTTAGATAAAGAAGTACTTAAGAATAGTAGGATAGGCTATGTCCGTGACAGATGACAGCTCTAATGAGCGATTTTTCTGATAGCTAATTTTAAGAAAAAAAATCAGTATAAAAAAATCTCAACAGATGGAGTTTTATTGAAAGCCGAGTTGTAATAATGGCTGTACCTATATTGTGCGCTTTTTATTGGCAGCCAGAGGCAGAAAAAATCACCTAACAGTTTGACAGTTGCACAAATCACAATATTGATACTTTTTAGATGTTTTTGTTACTAAGTTTTATTATTTTTTAAATGAAATTTTGCTTTTTGAACTTTTTCTCTCGCCTTTGCTTAAGCGCCATCTATGAAGTCATCTGGAACTATTTTTTATTTTTATTTGGGTCTCGGAAAATTCCTCATTTCATGCAAGTATCTATAATAGATACTAAGCTAGATAATCGAAGCTACGGAACCCTAAATAATGATTATATCTCGTTGTCCCCAGGTTATTTGGCACAAAATGCGATAAATGCGGATCCTCCTTCAGCAAAAACGACTTCGTGATGAGAGCCAAGACGAAAATCTACCACATCGACTGCTTCCGGTGTTGTGCCTGCGCGAGACAACTCATACCAGGTTCATATTTTTTTTAATAAAATGTCCCTTAGCAAATGTCTCTCTTTCGCAAAATATCGAGAACCTTCAAGGTGCCGCCAGGAAAGGATAGCAAAGTAGGTATTTACATCCAAAAAAATTTGAATCGATCAGTGATACGAAAACAATGAGCAATTTTAATCGGTCGGATTCTTCGATTCGATCCATTAAAAAAATATCACAGAAATAAAATATATATTTGCGTTGACCCAAATGTAGCAGACCAAAAATGTAAATTTGCCTTTTTATTTCTAGTAATAATTACGAAAATTCCATTTAATTGATTTATTACATACAATACAACTAATCTAGTAAAATGGTAACATAATTTTCTGATGTCAGTACAAAATTTATTTACTCTAGAGTTTCCGGACTGGCGCGGACGCAACCCACCTGTGCGTTTAGAATACAACAACAGACAAAACAAAAGGAAATGTTTCTGCCACTTGTACTAATTAATGTTTTCTATACGTTAAAATGATTAATTTCCTTTCTTACCGGAAATTTATGCTTTTCGGTTTTTTCGTCTAGTTCGATCTTATTTTCGGGAGATAAACTATTGAGTTTTTAGTTTGTGAATTCAAAATTCCGCCATTTCTGATTCTAAATTAGCAGCGTTTTACCTGAAATAAAACGCATATTAAAATACTTACCTCACTGGAAGCTTTAATATAGAGAGTAGCGTGTCTGACTTCCGTCGAATCATGTCAGTTTTCGTACTTTTATCCGCCTCGTTTCCGGTTCTAGTGGCGCCACCTGGTGGTCGCGCGCCGTTTTATTTCTTAGTGGGGGCGCGCCATTTTGAATCATTGGCTTTTATGCACCAGGCAGAAGTTTAAACGAAAGCTTCCAGTGAGGTAAGTATTTTAATATGCGTTTTATTTCAGGTAAAACGCTGCTATTAAAACACTTGACCGTCACTGGAAGCTTTAATATAGAGACCTGTTTGTTATCGCCTGGTGACGCCACTAGAAAGGAGAGTAAAAGTTTGATTTCTTAAATAATACGCCAATGTGATTAGTTATTTATAGTATATATACTTGGGATATTTAAAAATAAAAACATAGTAATTCACAACATTTATTTATTTTGAAAGCATCAAACATAATAAGCATAAACATAAGCATTTATTTATGTTATACATCAAACAATACAAATGTAACATTCTTTGAATCATTTCTAATTATTTTGGCGTATAATCAAAATATCAGATATAATTAGGTAATAATATATATCAACTACTCTATTGTTTCGAATAGGTTTGTTGTTCTTAAATCATTATGTTTTAGAACCTCTCCTATAAAATCTTTTAAATGTGTTGGCTGATCGCCAATTACCTCTGGCAAGAATTTCGTCAAGGGATTGATTTTCCAGCCAACTTTAGACGCTACTGCAGAGCGGACGCTTCCTGGAGTAGCTAGAATTCCGCATTCTTTAAATAAACTCTTTATCCAGCCTGCTATGACTGTTCGCGAGGCAGGTTTAGGTGTTCCTCGAAGATTAATAAATAAATTTTGTGATTTTGAGTTAGTTCTTCTTTCTTTTAATAGTTCTATAGTTCTTCCTATCCAAAAAACCGGATTTATATTTATATTGTCAGTATTTAATAATAGTTTCCAACCCGATTGTCTATAGTTGCTATTGTCAGTTTTTTGACCCAAACTGGGGCCAAAATATAATGCTATCGTCAGATTCCACATAATGATCAGGGTCTGTTTGAAGTAAGGTTAAGTCGTGATGCGTCTGCCGGAACAGAGAAGTAAAAGGATCGCTGTATGTTGCGATGTTTTGAAAGGTCGTCTCCCAAGTGCCTTACGTGCTGGACGTGACACGTGAAACCACGTGATTTGTGCTTGTGTGTATTCCTACCGAATACACACAAGCACAAAACCGCATCCAACCTCAACTCACGGGTCGATTAGACAGTTACACACCACTCCGAACGATCGTCGATCATCCAATCACAGGAATCTCAGAAAATTTTACACACACAACTGCATTTTTCGACAGCTTGTCATTTGCTTTTGACAACGAAAGATACGGAAAAGCGAGCACTTTCAATGATATTTTTCCGTCAGCTCAAGATAGCGCGGAGCAACTACGTGCAGCAAACGAACCTTCATTCTTGGCCTATGATTGGTTGTTTCAATTACTAAATTGAAAAATATTGTATGTAATCGAGAACAGCCAACTAATACGTCACGTCTAATATGTTTATATCATTGAGTTAGGTACCTACGTTATTAGACGTTATAGAATATCTATTTTTGGATTTTTGAGCATCTCAGATGCATGCAATTAGTACTATATATCTGATTTCTATATGAGAGTACTTTATATAGAATATCAATAAATAAAGGCATTGTTCTCAAGCTTTTGTCAATCTAGTAGCACTTTCTAGCGCCTGACTATAATAATGCGTGGAGAAAGTACATAATTTAAATAAAATAGCCTATAGTGCCTAACAAGTGGCTGATCCATAATCTTGATCACTACACAGAAAGAATATAATAAATCAAATATTATCGTAGGAAAGGCTTACGTGCATTTGCTTTCAATGCACAATATTTTGTACTTTTATCATAGTTACATAGTAGGTTTCTTAAATAAATAACAAGTCATATTTTACATATATTTATTTATTAAAAACATGATGTATATATACAGTAAATAGGTATAAGTGTATACATCTCTTGTTACGCAGAATAGTCAAAGCCTTTTCCTTCTCTTTTTAGACCATAATTAGGAGATAAATCAAGTTCTTGAATCTTGTAATTTTATATCGAGCTTTTGATTCCATCTGTGCATTCCACCTTGAAATAGAGCTATATTTGTTTATTTTTATTATCTTTTATAAATGTACTAGGTAAAATGTAGGTAAATAACCAATTACATTAACATATTTTGCTACTTGAAAATGTTTTGGGTTAAATGTATTTTATGACATATTATCAAGCTTGGATATATTTTATTTTAGAGTATTTTATGTCTGTGGTCAAATCACGTCAGTCAAATGTAGCAACCTCTTTAAAAAAATTACCAAGCATTACAAATGAAATAAGTTGTAGGTTTGTCAATTTTGTCCAGAGAATATACTAATCCAATACTACGTACCTTCCTAAATCCTAACTAATCCTAATCCTATCCTAACTAATATTATAAATGCGAAAGTGAGTTTGTTTGTTAATTATTTGTTTGTTTGTTACCTCTTCACGCTTTATCTACTGAACCAATCTTCCTGAAATATCGCATAGGTACACATAGTTCGAAAATCTAAGAAGGATATATGGTACCTTTCGTTCGGGAAAAAGCACTGTTCCCGTGGGAAATCACGCGGGCGAAGCGGCGTACAAAAGCTAGTATATAATATAATTCAAATAAATATTACTTGCTTTTTTTGGCATTTATAATTTACTAGCTTTTGCCCGCGGCTTCGCCTGCGTGAATTTCCCACGGGAACAGTGCTCCCAGGATGACTCCCAGGTACCATGTCTTTCTGGTCCTACCGGTCTTCTAACTATATGTATGCGAAGTTTCAGGAAAATTGGTCAGGTAAATAAAGCGTAAAGAGGTAACAAACAAATAAACAAATTAACTTTCGCATTTATAATATTAGTTAAAAGTTAGATAAGCTAGTTAGAAGAAAAAAACTGTTAGAGTACATAGAATGCAAAATTCAATAAAAGTGTTACCGGGCAGCAGCGAAAAATGTTTATAAAAAATTGATTTATATTTTTCGGACTTGGGGACATTTATACAATAATTTTGCGCTTTTCCTGAAATTTAGGGTAAACATCATTGTGTCTTCCTTGAAAATTTAATGTATTTTTTTGTAGATGATATTTTATTTCCAGCCATGAATATTTCACGAATCAAAGTCTTTAACGATAAATACCGGTTGCAATCTCTCCAAACTAGAATTTTCAATAGAGTATTTTCTTTTTACAAAAAAGCAGACAACCATAAACTTATTATACCGGTAGCACCACAGAAACAATTTTTTTTATATATATTTCTGTGGGTAGCACAGACTTAAATTATTAAATAAAGAGTACTTTATCTAAAAAATAAATATTTCTGTGACCGCTAGGTATTTTATAACTAATATATGAATATTACTGGTATTGTATAACTAATTATGTTACCCATGGGGGTACAATATAATAACTTTATGGATACCCGGATTCCCGCCTGCGGAAGTCCTTGTTGCTCGAAGTATAGTATCGCACATTATCTATGATATTATGTAGAAAAAAAATCAGTGGTAGAAAACGCGCATAGTCGTTTTGTAACTCTTCTTTTGATCTTTATGTACCTACATTGATTATATTGATTGTTATATTTATAATTGTTTGTGAAAAGCTTAAAAATTGTTGTAGATATTTTTATTTCTGTGGAGTTAGAGTTAGATACAATCTTATTCGTTCCATGGTTGATACTATAGAAAGACTTTCGCGTTTAGTCTGTGTTGCTCTATGGTAGATACCTATAAAATGTATAAAACTTCTTTGGTAGGAACCTACTTTATCATTTTATTTTAGTTTTCTTGACATATTTTTGATGGATTGACTCTTGACACCTTCACTGTTGCCAGCTGTTAATATTTACCCCTTAGTATTGAATAATAATGAGTAAGTACAATTCATAAATAGGTAACACAGAACATTTTATACAAATTGTTGTGGTATAGCGGTCAACACGGCAAACCGCGACTTTCTAGTCGCAATAAATAAAAAAATAAAAAAATTTAATTATTTTCACAAACTTTTTTGGTAATAAAATTGTACTTGTTTTTGAAAAAAAAAGCACATATTCAATATTTTATCTAATCTGAAAAAACGATGTGAGTTTAAACGAAAGATACCTCACGATAACCCGAATCGAACATTCTCAAATTAACTCCCTCAATTTCTGGTAAATCTGAATAGGGAATCACTTAAATATACAATTTCATATTTCACTCGGCATATAAAACTATTCTCATAAAGCCATATTACGGCAAAGATTTCATAAAGCAAAATTATAATTTAATTTTACTTGAATCATATACACAGATTACCCCGGACTTCAGGAAATGATAATGTAGGTACCTATCTTAAAATTTTAATATATTTCTCTAAAAATTGAGCTTATCGGCAAATGCCGGTTAATTACTCATGCAATCCCTACACAGTTTGCCAATATATTTTTTTTTGTATTGTCTATACATTCCAAATGTTTTTTATAATAGTGTGTGTGGACGGATACACACACATCTAATCATTGTATGTGTACATGGTGTGTATCCATCCATCTGTGAAACGAAGTACGTGCCTGAACTGTCAAAACCCAATGGTGGACGATCGACTTCGCGGTTGGTCAAAAAATTCTGTGAGTTTACTAATGTCCCAAACTGGCGGCTTTGAAGGTTTTGGATATCGTAATGCAATCGCTTTTAAAATGTGTTTTACGAGCACATGTGAGCTTAAACTACTCGATGATTCAGCATTGCATAGCGTAGACACAACAGATTTGTGTAGGAGAATTGTGTTGTACGATAAATTCTCAATTAGACATAAGTCGGATAAATACTGAGCAAGCTGAGAGCCTGTCGGATTTTTCATGTTAATGTTATATTTATTACACCACGCGGTCCAGCGTTTCCATGCGGATTCATACGTCCTTAGGGTAGATTTACGCCATGAATTTTTAAGTAATGACCGTTGTTCGGCGCTCCATGATTCTATCTCCTCGACCACCCCCACATTTCCACACCTCGAGAGTTATATTCTCCACTTTCGGCGGTGGTAGACCTGTCGACGTGTCGACCAGGTGTTGCTGGAGGTGTTTCAGCGTTAGTGGGGCTGCGAGAGACCGGGCTCTGAGGTCTGCTCGCCAAAACACTCTCTCCCATCGAGGGACTACTATTAAAAATATTCCTGTCGATTGATTCAGATGGATTAAGACTTTGGGGACTAGAAAGGGTGGTGGAAACACCCATGCGAGGGGATAATGCCATGGCCTGCTGAACGCGTCGTGAAATAGGGCTTGCGAGTCCTCGTGTTCAGTGTTACGTAGTTGTGCACCACGTGGGCTGTTTCCGACGCGAAGAGATCTATCATAGGTGTTCCCCACTTCGCAAACACTTTTTCCAGACCGGCCGGAAGGGAGATACCATTCCGGTGGGAAGGCGGAGACGAGACAAGTGATCGGCGTGATTGTTGAATTTTCCTGGTATGTGATGAATGTTGAAAATGAATTTGGTGTTGATCTAATTGTGGTTCAGAATTTGGATAAGTTATTTCCAAACAGTGAACCTTGACCCTCGTCCCCCCTCTTTCTTTTAGATGGGCAACGGCGGTTTTGTTGTCGCATTCGTATGAGTAGTCGAGCTTGTTCTTGTAATAAATGAGCTTTGCTCGAAGAGCGCGTAGTATTGCCAGCATCTCTTTTTGATTGCAGTGCAATGATTGTTCCCTGTTGTGACCAAGTGCCCCAGAGGGCTAGGTTGTTTAGCTGAGCACCCCAAGCGTGGTCTGAGGCATCTGTGGTCAAGAAATTTGACTGCTGGTGGTGTAATGTAGAAGTGATGGTTGATGACAATTTTGGATCCACCAGTTTAGCTCTTTTATTACATTCTGGGGTAGAGGACATTTTCCCCAGTTTCGGTAGTGAGTTCATAAGAAGCACTAATTGGCGATGGTTGGAGGCGGCCTCGTGGAACTACGAAACTGGCGAAGTTCAGAAGACCTACTAATTTCTGAATGTCCTTGAGCGTTATTTCTGGCTTCATTGTTTTATCATCTGACTTGCCTTGTCTACTATCGCAACCGATCTTTTCGCTCGGGTAGAGCTTTTAGATTGTTCCACGGGTCCCATACTATACCCAGATATGTTATTTGTTTTTTGTGGATCGAGTACGGATTTTTGGAAATTTATTTTCCAACCTAATTTTTGTAGCATTTCGTACAGTAATTGCTACGTGACGACGCAAGGTGAGTGGATTTTGGTGAACAATTATGAAATCGTCTATGTACAACAAGGATTCTCACATTCCATTGCTCTCGTAGCCTTTGGGCTATCCAGTTGGTTAGGATGGAGAAGGTCTTTTTTGGGGCTGTACTGAGGCCAAAGGGAAGGCATGTCATTTCCAGTAATTCCCGATTGTGATAAGGCGTAGAAAGCGCCTGTGAGACTTTGCTATCGTCACGTGGAAATACGCTTTTGAGATAAGTCGATTTTGCAGCCAATCCAATCCCCCGGCTCTGTAGGAAGTCTGGGACGCGATGCATGTTTTATCAAGTGAAATGGTTCTGTGAGGACATGGCCGTTGAGTGCTTTTAGGTTGAAAACTGACGCTGCTGATCCATCCTGTTTTGGTCGTAGGAACATGGGATATATGAAGCTGGCCGTCGGCTGAGCTACTTCCAGAACGCCCTGCGTTTTCATTTCTCGTATGGTTGCGGACATTTCTTTTGATATTGGAGTTTGAAGCGTGCTTCGGACACATTTGGGGTGAATGAGCGGTGGGTTTTCGAAAGAATGGTATGCGATAACCCCGAATTGTTTTAGAATGATTTCTGGTGCACCCATTTCCTCTCCAATGTGATTGGTAATGCACTAACTGACTCTGCCTCGAACCGTTTCGAGTCATTGTTTATATTTCTTCTGGTTTCCTCTGGAGGATCCAGATGTCTCCTTACGCCCTTTGGCGATTATCACGTCCCGGCCGCGAGCCTCGGTGATGAAATGTCCCTCTCTTGTTATTATTGTGGATAATGATGATCACAGTCGCCATTTGAGTACTGGCTTCTAGAGGGGTAGTTGCGTTATTTTGATATCCACCCCGCATGAGGGTGGGTTATTGCAAGCATGGCATGTGCGTGTTGCAGCCTGGTGCAATATAATTGCATGGGGTTCCACGCGATGGCACCTGCTAGTTTACGCGTGCCTTGCTCCCGCGAGCGAGCGGCCGCGGCTATTGGGAGTGGTTGACCTTGCATGAGCATGGTTCTCCGTTTTTGGAGGCCAGAAAGATTTTCTGGACGCCACCGGCTTTTTCTAGTGCTGAGGTACAGAGCTCTGCACTGAATATATGGTTGCATGAAGGGGGAATTCTATTCAATGATGCCTTGAGTAACGGATCCTTAACTTGACATGTAATGGATTCCCGACGCATTTCTATGCTCTCGGCTCTATGACCGCAGACAAGTTGTAGTAGATCGGAAGAGATTTTGTGAAACTCTCCTTTTTGGAATAGCTCATCAACTTTCCCCGGTTAAATCATCCAGGGTAAATTCTGTATTTTTGGCCCAAGAGAGAAAGATTGCGTGGATACTTTCTGTGCACAATGCTTCCTTTTGTTTTAAGTACACAGTAAGTCATTGCTGCGTACGCTTTTTCAGAATGAGCTAGGGTGTTTCTAAGTGATCATATGCCTTAACCTCTTCGTTAATTTCTAATTCTACAAAACCAGGTGTGTGACTATATACTTTTTGTGTTTCAGCATAACGAACTTCTGACCATATGAGGTACTTCCCAATCTCTGGAACATTGTGTAAGCATGTTTAAAAAATCATCTGGGGTCTTAGGAATAGCAGGTTCCTTAAGTTTGGTCTTCTTATATCGAACGTGAAATCTTTATCAACAACTTGAGGCTGATCTAAATTTTGATCACCTTCCCCATAAAGGTCGCCACTTACTCCCAGAGGCAATGGATACATGGTCATGGGCAAAGTTCTGTATTATTTGTCATAATATGTTTACGCAGTTCATTCATTTCTTGAAAGATTTTATCTATAGTATCAGATTTGTAAGTATCGCTTACTTGTTCTTCCCTCCGGCGGCGAGATCGCTCTACTTCGTTTGTTGTTGGACGAGGAGCTCGACGAGCTGCTGCTGCTTGTCCCGCTGCCGCTGCTGTTGCTGCGAGCTCTGCTTTGGCGAGGTCGATCTTGGGCCCTGCAGTCTGTTTCTGTGATGTCTCGTTCGACTTCACGATTATCCATTGCTGTAATTAGGAATCTATTAGATTTCAATTATCTTAAAATTTTAATCTGTACGAAAAACTGAAAAATTTTCTAAATGCGTGTGTATATCCGAACGAAAAATCGTTGAAAAATATGATAACACGCAAAAATTTTATTAATTTGCTCGAGCTGTTCAAAAACCTGTTCAAATCTCGATAATTTTGATAAAAACGCGTGAATCCGAACGAAAAATCGTTAAAAAAAAAAATATGATTTCACGCAGTAATCTATTTATTTGATCGAATAATAAATGTATGTAAAGTACAAGCCTTTTTAAAAACACTTCGTTTAAGCGTGAATTTTAACGAAAGTACCGTTAAAACATCTATTCATACGCAAAATTTATTTATTTGATTGAATATTAATGTGTACTTACTCGTCTTGTTACACAATTCACACTCACACTGATTTTCAAATTTGAAATTGATAACCGTTATATTTATTTTTAAATAGTCCCAGAACAGCGTTGCTGAAGACGTAAGGTTTCGACGGAATCTAAAACGCCAATGATTCAAAAAATGGCGCGCTCCCTACTAAGAAATAAAACGGCGCGCGAATGCCTGTGGCGCCACTAGAACCGGAAACGAGGCGGATAAAAGTACGAAAACCGACATGATTCGACGGAAGTCAGACACGCCACTCTCTATATTAAAGCTTCCAGTGACGGCATGACGTAGTTAAAATTATTGTAATTTTAAACAAAATGCAATCTGTAAAAATATATTCTTTGACAGGCTTTGCTAATTTCCGTAACGAAAACATGTGGGTCCCTAATTGTTTAAGCAAACGTCAGAGGCAAACATAGAATAAATACCTTTGGAGTAATTCCCCTCGACCCCATTTGTATCCATATTCAAGTCCTGTCTTTTTGTCACTCTCAACGCAAATTGAGAATGCTTCTGATAAACGCTACCTATTTTTACACGACTGACCAAAAAAAGGAGTGTTATGTTTTCAGGGTTCATGTATGTATGTATGTATGTAAGTTTCTTTATTCCACCATAAGTCCTGAACGGCTTAACAGATTTTGATGTGAGAGGTATTTTTAGATTCCTTGCATTCCTCCGAGTGACATAGGCTATATGACGTCACCATAAAACAAAATGGCGAATTATATATGCGATAAATAGCAGACTAAAAAAATAAAATTTGATCAATCTTATCGAGTGGGGTATCAAATTGAAAGGCTTTTTTAGAAGGCGATTTCAAAAATGTATATAACTTATATGTTTGTATGTACTTTTTGAGTAAAAACTCGTCAGTCGTGTTTTTTATTTTTAATAATTAGCTTGTTTGCTCTTTGTTGAAAATGAAAATAAGTCTTTTGAGGTTTCTTTGCGGCTTGTTTTAGGACTTAGGAGGGTATTATTTCTTACTCTTCACGCAAACACTACTGGACAGATTCATAACTATGATATTAAAATGGAACTTAACACGAACCTTATTTTATATATATTTATAGCGGCTTCCATTTCATCATAATAGCCAAAGCCCTCATTCAGCTAAGCGTGGCCTTCTAGTCTCACGCTCTTCGCTCTGTCTACCCCGTAAGGGATAAAGACATGATTGATTCTATGTATGTACCTATGTAATGTATCGCGGCTGACATTTCGGGAGCTATTGGGTAGTGAAGTGTTTGTGAATTTGATACCATCATCACAAGCTGACACAGAAATACTGTTCTGGCTGCGACCACGGAGGCTGCAAAATTCCGGAAAAATAGTATTTTGAATTTTGTTTTTTTTTTTCTTAAATATTGACACATATTTAGTTCTTTCTACCCCGAAATTCCCACAGAAGCGAAGCCCCAAATGGCAGCTAGTAATGTTCTGAAACAAAACAACAACTCGCGACTATTTATATCCATAGCCGAGCTATTAATACTTCCTTCGGGAACCGTGAGGAAACACCTGCCAACGACTGCACTGCGACAATCGTACGACTTGAATAATGTATTACTGAGTCCTGCTTGCGGCGACGGTTGCTTTTTTATGTTTTAAACTCATATTTTTAGGTGCCAGTATTCCAAATATTTAAATATATTAATTTAGATTTTTTTTTAATAAATTAACAATTTTGACACAAGCATTTATTACACGAATGATCAAAAAGAGGAGTGTTATGTTTTCAGGGTTCATGTATGTAAGTATGTAAGTTTTTTTATCTTTATCTATACATATAATAAAACAGTAAAAATATTTTGTCTGTACATGTAGTATTTTTGACTGAAATGGATAGAGGGACACTTAAAAAGAATAATAGAAAGCAAAAAAAAATTTTTGGAATTTCTTGTCTGTCTGTCTGTCTGTCTGTCTGTCTGTCCGTCTGTCTGTCTGTCTGTCTGTCTGTCTGTATGTATGTACGCGTTTCACGCAAAAACTACTGGACGGATTTGAATGAAACTTTTTTGTTGTATAGCTATTAAGCCTGGGCAACATATAGGCTATAATTGATTTTGAAAACACCTGATGAAGAACCTTAACAGAACAGCTAAACTATAAGAAATATGGAAATGATCCCTTTGCAAAAGTTTATCAATCTGACGAGCATTTTCTGTTGACGTATAAAAATCGAAGATCAGGATCATCTGATGAAGAATTCCAAGAGACCAGCTACACTATTACATATATGGAAATGGCGCCTTAGCAAAAGTCGTTCAACCTGATGAGCATTTTCTGCTGACGTATAAAAATTAAAGATTATGGAACATCTCATGAAGGACTCCAAGAGACTCTATAAAATAAATGGAAATGGGGCCTTAGCAAAAGTCGTTCAACCTGATGAGCATTTTCTACTGACGTATAAATAGACAGGACACGGGATAGGACAAAGAGGGACTCGGGGTGGGAGTGATGGTACACGGGAAATTGTAGATAATGAGCAGACGAAGATCGTTTATTAAATGAAATATCACTGTAATAAATATTCCCGCGGGATACGGGATAACCAAATGCTGAGGCTGAAATTTTGAGTTACAGTTTGGAACACAAAAAGATTTTTCATCTAAGCGAAACTCACGCAGGCGAAGCCGCGGGTAATAGATTAGGTAGATATAAATATGTATATATGTATGTATATTTATATATATATTTAATGTTAGTTAATAAATGGCTATGATTTTAATAATATAGTTGTACTTTTACTTTATTACTCAATTCATAATGTAGGTAGAGGTAGGTAATTCAAATAAAGAAAAGATACAATCAGGTTCAAATGTATATTATAAGACTGAACCCTAATTTCAAAGCTAAAGACTACCAGGACTTCGGAACGACCACTGCTGAGAAGAAATCCCGAAAGAAACTCATTAAGACAGTATTGGTCCCTATCATGATATTAGTTATATTTATTACTATAAATACCCCAGATGGGCCACTTGTATTTCATAGAAAATATCATTAAAACACAAAGAAATAATCACATGACAATGCAACAGCATAACAGTATAGAATAACTATATCTACTTAACATAATACATAGTACTTATCTTTATGTCCGAACACCCCGAGCTCCAATTCAAAAGTGAATCAGACGACTATTGGCAAACGCCTTTTATAAACTAAATCTACCCACCTCACAAACCGAATCACGACAACATGTAAAATATAGCTACCTACTCAATTATTAATTTGGTATTTACAAATGAAAGAGTATTTATATTAAAATAAACATAAATAAGTTAACCAATATTCATAGTAAGAATTTAAATATCTAACACGGCCATACTGACATGTACTTCGTTCTCGAAGTACTTTAAAGAAAATTTATATAAATCAAGAATAATACCATATTCAACACAATAGAAACAAATTAGCGTAATAATATTAATCAACACTCATATTAGTAGCATTTTAAACATTTTCAATACCATCCAATATATATTTAACATAGTTATCAACAACAATAACTCGATTCAATACTTAACATATTACTTTTCAACAACTTATCCAAACATTTTTATACACCATCAATAATATATACCGTATTAAACATTATCAACAACAATAACTTAATA